>CM070304.1:19672629-20076827 GCA_036321655.1 Quercus alba
AATTTTTTTCTCTCTTTTTCGACCTATCTCATCCCGTATTGGCTAAAAATAATGCCGGAAAGAGGTTTTTTAATTTTTTGATTTTTTTTTCTATTTTTTTCGGAATTTTCTTGCCCGGGTCGAGTATGAACGGAATTCGGGACCAAAATTTTTTTCTCCTTTTCTCGGCCTATCTAATCCCGTCTAGGCTATAAAGAATGCCCGAAAGAGGTTTTGTAATTTTTTAAATTCTTTTCGGAATTTTCTTCCCCGGGTCGAGTGTGAACGGAATTCGTAACTATAATTTTTTTTTTTCTCTTTTTCGGCCTATCTAATGTCGTATTGGCTAAAAATAATGCCAGAAAGAGGTTTTTAATTTTCTGATTTTTTTTTCTATGTTTTTTGGAATTTTCTTACAAGGCGATTATGAACGAAATTCGGAACTAAAATTTTATTATCTATTTCTTGGCCTATTTCATCTCGTTTTGGCTAAAAATAATGCCGGAAAGAGGTTTTTTAATTTTTTGAACTTTTTTGCTATTTTTTTCGTATTTTTCTTTCCCGGGTCGAGGATGAGCGGAATTTGGGAGTAAATTTGTTTTCTCCATATGTCATATCGTTTTGGCCAAAAATAATGCCGGGTAGAGGTGTTTTAATTTTTGGAATTTTTTTTTCTATTTTATTCGGAATTTTCTTGCCGGGGTCGAGTATGAATGGAATTCGGGACAAAATTTTTTTTCTCTTTCTCGTCCTATCACTTCCAGTTTTCTCTAAAAATAATGCCAGAAAGCGGTTTTTTTGAGTTTTTAAATTTTTTTCTATTTTTTTTCGGAATTTTCTTTCCCGGGTCGAGAATGAAGGAAACACGGGACTAAAATTTTATCCACTATTTCTCGGCCAATCACATCCCGTTTTGACTAAAAATACTGTTGGAAAGGGGTTTCTTAATTTTTTTGCTATTTTTTTCGGAATTTGCTTCCCCGGGTTGAGTATGAACGGAATTCAGGACTAAAATTTTATCCACTATTTCTCGGCCTATCACATCCCGTTTTGTCTAAAAATAATGTTGGAAAGGGTTTTTTAATTTTTTTGCTATTTTTTTCGGAATTTGCTTCCCCGGGTCGAGTATGAACGGAATTCGGGACTAAAATTTTTTTCTTTATTTCTCGGCCTACATCATCCCTTTTTGGCTAACAAAAATGCCGGAAAGTGGTTTTTGAATTTTTTGAATTTTTTTACTATTTTTTTCGGAATTTTATTGCCCGGGTCGAGTATAAGCGAAATTTGAGACTAAATTTTTTTTTTCTCTTTCTCGACCTAATCTAATCTCGTTTTGGCTAAAAATAATGCCAGAATGAGGTTTTTAAAATTTTAAATTTTTTTACTATCGTTTTCGGAATTTTCTTCCCCGGGTCGAGTATGAACGAAATTCGGGACTAAAATTTTTTTCTCTTTTTCTCCGCCTATCTCATCCTGTTTTGGCAGAAAATAATGCTGGAAAGGGGTTTTTTTATTTATTTTTTTTTTGCTATTTTTTTTTCAGAATTTTCTTCCCCAGGCCTAGTATGAACGAAATTCGGGACTAAAATTTTTTTTCTCTCATTTTCGGCCTATCTCATCCCCGTGTTGGCTAAAAATAATGTCGGAAAGAGGTTTTTTAATTTTTTTGATTTTTTTTTCTATTATTTTCGGAATTTTCTTGCCCGGGTCGAGTGCGAACGGAATTCGGGACCAAAGTTTTTTTCACCCTTTCTCGGCCTATCTAATCCCGGTTAGGCTATAAATAATGCCGAAAGAGGTTTTTTAAATTTTTTCATATTTTTTTCGGAATTTTCTTCCCCGGGTCAAGTATGAACGGAATCCGGAACTAAATTTTTTTTTTTCTCTTTTTCGGCCTATCTCATCTCGTATTGGCTAAAACTAATGCCAGAAAGAGGTTTTTAAAATTTTTTTTTTTTTTTTTCTATTTTTTTTGGAAATTTCTTGCAAGGGTCGATTATGAACGGAATGCGGGACTAAAATTTTATTCTCTATTTCTCGGCCTATTTCATCTCGTTTTGGCTAAAAATAACGCTAGAAATAGGTTTTTTAATTTTTTGAACTTTTTTGCTATTTTTTTCGTATTTTTCTTTCCCGGGTCGAGTATGAACGGTATACGGGACTAAAATTTTTTCCCCTATTTCTCGGCCTATCTCATCCCCGTTTTGTCTAAAGATAATGCCGGGAAGAGGTATTTTAATTTTTTTTGCTATTTTTTTCGGAATTTTCTTGCCAGGGTCGAGTATGAGCGGAATTTCGGACTAAATTTTTTTTCTCCATTTCTCGCCCTATCTCATCCGTATTCGCTAAAAATAATGCTAGAAAGAGGTTTTTTCATTTTTTGAATTTTGTTGCTATTTTTTTCGGAATTTTCTTTCCCGGTTTGAGTAAGAACAGAATTTGGGACTAGAATTTTTTTTTTCTTTCTTGGCCTATCTAATCCCAATTTGGCCAAAAATAAAGCCAGAAAGAGATTTTTTTAATTTTTGAATTTTTTTTCAATTTTTTTCGGAAAGTTCTTGCCCGGGTCGAGTGTGAATAAAATTCGGGACTAAAATTTTTTTCCCTTTTTCTCGGCCTATCTAATCTTTTTTTTGGCCAAAAATAATGCCGGAAAGAGGTGTTTTAATTTTTTGAATTTTTTTTCTATTTTATTCGGAATTTTCTTGCCCGGGTCGAGTGTGAACGGAATTCGGGACTAAATTTTTTTTTCTCTTTCTCGGCCTATCTCTTCCAATTTTGGCTAAAAATAATGCCGAAAGAGGTATTTTAATTTTTTAAATTTTTTTGCTATTTTTTTTTCGGAATTTTCTTTCCCGGGTCGAGAATGAACAGAATTCGGGACTAAAATTTTATCCACTATTTCTCGACCTATCACATCCCGTTTCGACTAAAAATAATGTTGGAAAGAGGTTTTTTAATTTTTAAATTTTTTGCTTTTTTTTTTCAGAATTTTCTTTCCCGGGTCGAGACTGAACGGAATTCGGGACTAAAATTTTATCCACTATTTCTCGGCCTATCACATCCCGTTTTGTCTAAAAATAATGTTGGAAAGAGGTTTTTTAATTTTTTAAATTTTTTTGCTTTCTTTTTCTGAATTTTCTTTCCCGGGTCGAGAATGAACGGAATTCGAGACTAAAATTTTATCCACTATTTCTCGGCCTATCACATCCCGTTTTGACTAAAAATAATGTTGTAAAGAGTTTTTTTATTTTTTTTGCTATTTTTTTCGGAACTTTCTTGCCAGGGTCGAGTATGAGCGGAATTTCGGACTAAATTTTTTTTCTCCATTTCTCGGCCTATCTCATCCGTATTCGCTAAAAATAATGCTAGAAATAGGTTTTTTCATTTTTTGAATTTTGTTGCTATTTTTTTCAGAATTTTCTTTCCCGGTTTGAGTAAGAACAGAATTTGGGACTAGAATTTTTTTTCTCTTTCTTGGCCTATCTAATCCCAATTTGGCCAAAAATAAAGCCAGAAAGAGATTTTTTTAATTTTGAATTTTTTTTCAATTTTTTTCGGAAAGTTCTTGCCCGGGTCGAGTATGAATGAAATTCGGGACTAAAATTTTTTTCCCTTTTTCTCGGCCTATCTAATCTCGTTTTGGCCAAAAATAATGCCAGAAAGAGGTGTTTTAATTTTTTGAATTTTTTTTCTATTTTATTCGGAATTTTCTTGCCCGGGTCGAGTGTGAACGGAATTCGGGACTAAATTTTTTTTTCTCTTTCTCGGCCTATCTCTTCCAATTTTGGCTAAAAATAATGCCGAAAGAGGTATTTTAATTTTTTAAATTTTTTTGCTATTTTTTTTTCGGAATTTTCTTTCCCGGGTCGAGAATGAACGGAATTCGGGACTAAAATTTTATCCACTATTTCTCGACCTATCACATCCCGTTTCAACTAAAAATAATGTTGGAAAGAGGTTTTTTAATTTTTTAAATTTTTTGCTTTTTTTTTTTCAGAATTTTCTTTCCCGGGTCGAGAATGAACGGAATTCGGGACTAAAATTTTATCCACTATTTCTCGGCCTTTCACATCCCGTTTTGTCTAAAAATAATGTTGGAAAGAGGTTTTTTAATTTTTTAAATTTTTTTGCTTTTTTTTTTTCAGAATTTTCTTTCCCGGGTCGAGAATGAACGGAATTCGAGACTAAAATTTTATCCACTATTTCTCGGCCTATCACATCCCGTTTTGACTAAAAATAATGTTGTAAAGAGGTTTTTTATTTTTTTTGCTATTTTTTTCGGAATTTTCTTGCCAGGGTCGAGTATGAGCGGAATTTCGGACTAAATTTTTTTTTCTCCATTTCTCGGCCTATCTCATCCGTATTCGCTAAAAAGAATGCTAGAAAGAGGTTTTTTCATTTTTTGAATTTTGTTGCTATTTTTTTCGGAATTATCTTTCCCGGTTTGAGAAAGAACAGAATTGGGGACTAAAATTTTTTTTCTCTTTCTTGGCCTATCTAATCCCAATTTGGCCAAAAATAAAGTCAGAAAGAGATTTTTTTAATTTTTGAATTTTTTTTCAATTTTTTTCGGAAAGTTCTTGCCCGGGTCGAGTACGAATAAAATTCGGGACTAAAATTTTTTACCCTTTTTCTCGGCCTATCTAATCTCGTTTTGGCCAAAAATAATGCCGGAAAGAGGTGTTTTAATTTTTTGAATTTTTTTTCTATTTTATTCGGAATTTTCTTGCACGGGTCGAGTGTGAACGGAATTCGGGACTAAATTTTTTTTTCTCTTTCTCGGCCTATCTCTTCCAATTTTGGCTAAAAATAATGCCGAAAGAGGTATTTTAATTTTTTAAATTTTTTTGCTATTTTTTTTTTCGGAATTTTCTTTCCCGGGTTGAGAATGAACGGAATTCGGGACTAAAATTTTATCCACTATTTCTCGACCTATCACATCCCGTTTCGACAAAAAATAATGTTGGAAAGAGGTTTTTTAATTTTTTTAAATTTTTTGCTTTTTTTTTTCAGAATTTTCTTTCCCGGGTCGAGAATGAACGGAATTCGGGACTAAAATTTTATCCACTATTTCTCGGCCTATCACATCCCGTTTTGTCTAAAAATAATGTTGGAAAGAGGTTTTTTAATTTTTTTTGCTATTTTTTTCGGAATTTTCTTGCCCGGGTCGAGTATGAGCGGAATTTGGGAGTAAAATTTTTTTCTCTCTTTCTCGGCCTATCCAATCTCGTTTTGGCCAAAAATAATGCCAGAAAGAGGTTTTTGAATTTTTGAATTTTTTTGCTTTTGTTTCGGAATTTTCTTTCCCAGATCGAGTATGAACGGAATTCTGGACTAAAATTTTTTTCTTTATTTCTCAGCCTATATCATCCCGTTTTGGCTAACAAAAATGCTGGCAAGAGGTTTTTGAATTTTTTGAATTTTTTTACTATTTTTTTCGGAATTTTATTGCCCTGGTCGAGTAAAAGCGAAATGTGGGACTAAAATTTCTTTTTCTCTTTCTCAGACTATCTAATCTCGTTTTTGCTAAAAATAATGCCCGAATGAGATTTTTTAATATTTGAATTTTTTTGCTATCGTTTTCGGAATTATCTTCCCCGGGTCGAGTATGAACGGAATTCGGGACTAAAATTTTTTTCTCTTTTTCTCGTCCTATCTCATCCTGTTTTGGCAGAAAATAATGCTGGAAAGGGGTTATTTTATTTTATTTTTTTGCTATTTTGTTTCAGAATTTTCTTGCTCGGGCCAAGTATGAACGGAATTCGGGACTAAATTTTTTTCTCTTTTTCTCGTCCTATCTCATCTTGTTTTGGCAGAAAATAATGCTGGAAAGGGGTTATTTTATTTTATTTTTTTGCTATTTTGTTTCAAAATTTTCTTGCTCAGGCCAAGTATGAACGGAATTCGGGACTAAAATTTTTTTCTCTCTTTTTCGGCCTATCGCATCCCCGCATTGGCTAAAAATAATGCCGGAAAGAGGTTTTTTAATTTTTTTTATTTTTTTCGGAATTTTCTTGTCTGGGTCGAGTGTGAACGGAATTCGGGACCAAAATTTTTATCACCCTTTCTCGGCCTATCTAATCCCGTTGAGGCTATATAAATAATGCCCGAAAGAGGTTTTTTAATTTTTTTCATATTTTTTTCGGAATTTTCTTCACCGGGTCGAGTATGAATGGAATTCGGAACTAAATTTTTTTTTTTCTCTTTTTCGGCCTATCTCATCTCGTATTGGCTAAAAATAATGCCAGAAAGAGGTTTTTTAATTTTTGATTTTTTTTTTATTTTTTTTGGAAATTTCTTGCAAGGGTCGATTATGAACGGAATTTGGGACGAAAATTTTATTCTCTATTTCTCGGCCTATTTCATCTCGTTTTGGCTAAAAATAATGCCGGAAAGAGGTTTTTTAATTTTTGAACTTTTTGGCTATTTTTTTCGTATTTTTCTTTCCCGGGTCGAGTATGAACGGAATTCGGGACTAAAATTTTTTTCCTCTATTTCTCGGCGTATCTCATCCCCGTTTTGGCTAATGATAATGCCGGGAAGAGGTTTTCTAATTTTTTTGCTGTTTTTTTCAGAATTTTCTTGCCCGGGTCGAGTATGAGCGGAATTTGGGACTAAATTTTTTTTCTCCATTTCTTAGCCTATCTCATCTGTATTGGCTAAAAATAATGCCAGAAAGAGGTTTTTCCATCTTTTAAATTTTGTTGCTATTTTTTTCGGAATTTACTTTCCCGGATTGAGTAAGAACGGAATTTGGGACTAGAATTTCCTTTTCTCTTTCTTGGCCTATCTAATCCCAATTTGGCCAAAAATAAAGCCAGAACGGGGTTTTTTTAATTTTTGAATTTTTTTGCAATTTTTTTCGGAATGTTCTTGCCCGGGTCGTGTAAGAATAAAATTCGGGACTAAAATTTTTTTCTCTTTTTCTCGGCCATCGCATCTCGTTTTGGCCAAAAATAATGCCGGGAAGAGGTGTTTTAATTTTTTGAATTCTTTCTATTTTATTCGGAATTTTCTTGCACGGGTCGAGTTTGAACGGAATTCGGGACTAAATTTTTTTTCTCTTTCTCGGCCTATCTCTTCCAGTTTTGGCTAAAAATAATGCCAGAAAGAGGTTTCTGAATTTTTGAATTTTTTTGCTATTTTTTTCGGAATTTTGTTGCCCGGGTCGAGTATAAGCGAAATTTGGGACTAAAATTCTTTTTTCTCTTTTTCGGCCTATCTAATCTCGTTTTGGCTAAAAATAATGCTCGAAGGTTTTATAATTTTTGAATTTTTTTGCTATCGTTTTTTGAATTTTCTTCCCCGGGTCGAGTATGAACGAAATTCGGGACTAAAATTTTTTTCACTTTTTGTCATCCTGTTTCGGCAGAAAATAATTCCAAAAAGGGGTTTTTTTTTTTTTTTTTTTTTTTGCTATTTTTTTTCAGAATTTTCTTCCCCGGGCCAAGTATGAACGGAATTTGGGAAAAAAAATTTTTTCACTCTTTTTCGGCCCATCTCATCCCCGTATTGGCTAAAAATAATGTCGGAAAGAGGTTTTTTAATTTTTTTTAATTTTTTTTTTACTATTTTTTTCGGAATTTTCTTGCCTGGGTCGATTGTGAATGGAATTCGGGACCAAAAATTTTTTCTCCTTTTCTCGGCCTATATCATCCTGTTTTGGCTAACAAAAAAGCCGGAAAGAGGTTTTTGAATTTTTTGAATTTTTTTACTATTTTTTTCGTAATTTTCTTGCCCGGGTCGAGTATAAGCGAAATTTGGGAATAAATTTTTTTTTTCTCCTTCTCGGCCTATCTAATCTTATTTTGGCTAAAAATAATGCCAGAAAGAGGTTTTTTTAAAATTTTGAATTTTTTTACTATCGTTTTCAGAATTTTCTTCCCCGGGTCGAGTATGAACGGAATTCGGGACTAAAATTTTTTTCTCTTTTTCTCCTCCTATCTCATCCTGTTTTGGCAGAAAATAATGCTGGAAAGGGGTTTTTTTTTTATTTTTTTGCTATTTTTTTCTGAATTTTCTGCCCAGGGCCATGTATGAACAGAATTCGGGACTAAAATTTTTTTCTCTCTTTTTCGGCGTATCCCATCCCTGTATTGGCTAAAAATATTGCCGGAAAGAGGTTTTTTACTTTTTATGATTTTTTATTTCTATTTTTTCGGAATTTTCTTGCCCGAGTCGAGTGTGAACGGAATTCGGGACCAAAGTTTTTTTCACCCTTTCTCGGCCTATCTAATCCCGTTTAGGCTATAAATAATGCCCGAAGGAGGTTTTTTAATTTTTTTTAATTTTTTTCATATTCTTATCGGAATTTTCTTCCCCGGGTCGAGTATGAATGGAAACCGGAACTAAAATTTTTTTTTTTCTCTTTTTCGGCCTATGTCATCTCGTATTGGCTAAAAATAATGCCAGAAAGAGGTTTTTTAATTTTTTGATTTTTTTTTTTCTCTGTTTTTTGGAAATTTCTTGCAAGGGTCGATTATGAACGGAATGCGGGACTAAAATTTTATTCTCTATTTCTCGGCCTATTTCATCTCGTTTTGGCCAAAAATAATTTTAGAAATAGGTTTTTTAATTTTTTGAGCTTTTTTGCTATTTTTTTCGTATTTTTCTTTCCCGGGTCGAGTATGAACGGTATACGGGACTAAAATTTTTGCCCCTATTTCTCGGCCTATCTCATCCTCGTTTTGGCTAAAGATAATGCCGGGAAGAGGTTTTTGAATTTTTTTGCTATTTTTTTCGGAATTTTTTGCCCGGGTCGAGTATAAGCGAAATTTGGGACTAAAATTCTTTTTTCTCTTTTTCGGCCAATCTAATCTCGTTTTGGCTAAAAATTATGCCCGAAGGTTTTTTAATTTTTGAATTTTTTTGATATCGTTTTTTGAATTTTCTTCCCCGGGTCGAGTATGAACGGAATTCGGGACTAAAATTTTTTTCCTCTATTTCTCGGCGTATCTCATCCCCGTTTTGGCTAATGATAATGCCGGGAAGAGGTTTTCTAATTTTTTTGCTGTTTTTTTCAGAATTTTCTTGTCCGGGTCGAGTATGAGCGGAATTTGGGACTAAATTTTTTTTCTCCATTTCTTAGCCTATCTCATCTGTATTGGCTAAAAATAATGCCAGAAAGAGGTTTTTCCATCTTTTAAATTTTGTTGCTATTTTTTTCGGAATTTACTTTCCCGGATTGAGTAAGAACGGAATTTGGGACTAGAATTTTCTTTTCTCTTTCTTGGCCTATCTAATCCCAATTTGGCCAAAAATAAAGCCAGAACGGGGTTTTTTTAATTTTTGAATTTTTTTGCAATTTTTTTCGGAATGTTCTTGCCCGGGTCGTGTAAGAATAAAATTCGGGACTAAAATTTTTTTCTCTTTTTCTCGGACTATCTCATCTCGTTTTGGCCAAAAATAATGCCGGGAAGAGGTGTTTTAATTTTCTGAATTCTTTCTATTTTATTCGGAATTTTCTTGCACGGGTCGAGTATGAACGGAATTCGGGACTAAATTTTTTTTTCTTTCTCGGCCTATCTCTTCCAGTTTTGGCTAAAAATAATGCCAGAAAGAGGTTTTTGAATTTTTTGAATTTTTTTACTTTTTTTTTCGTAATTTTCTTGCCCGGGTCGAGTATAAGCGAAATTTGGGAATAAATTTTTTTTTTCTCCTTCTCGACCTATCTAATCTTATTTTGGCTAAAAATAATGCCAGAAAGAGGTTTTTTAAATTTTGAATTTTTTTGCTATTTTTTTCGGAATTTTCTTGCCCGGGTCGAGTATAAGCGAAATTTGGGACTAAAATTCTTTTTTCTCTTTTTCGGCCTATCTAATCTCGTTTTGGCTAAAAATAATGCCCGAAGGTTTTATAATTTTTGAATTTTTTTGCTATCGTTTTTTGAATTTTCTTCCCCGGGTCGAGTATGAACGAAATTCGGGACTAAAATTTTTTTCACTTTTTCTCATCCTGTTTCGGCAGAAAATAATGCCAGAAAGGGGTTTTTTTTTTTTTTTTTTTTTGCTATTTTTTTTCAGAATTTTCTTCCCCGGGCCAAGTATGAACGGAATTCGGGACAAAATTTTTTTTCGCTCTTTTTCGGCCCATCTCATCCCCGTATTGGCTAAAAATAATGTCAGAAAGAGGTTTTTTTTATTTTTTTTTTACTATTTTTTTCGGAATTTTCTTGCCCGGGTCGATTGTGAATGGAATTCGGGACCAAAAATATTTTCTCCTTTTCTCGGCCTATCTAATCCCGTTTAGGCTATAAATAATGTCCGAAAGAGGTTTTTTAATTTTTTGACTTTTTTTCATGTTTTTTTCGGAATTTTCTTCCCTGCGTCGAGTATGAATGAAATTCGAGACTAAAATTTTTTTCTTTATTTCTCGGCCTATATCATCCTGTTTTGGCTAACAAAAAAGCCGGAAAGAGGTTTTTGAATTTTTTGAATTTTTTTACTATTTTTTTCGTAATTTTCTTGCCCGGGTCGAGTATAAGCGAAATTTGGGAATAAATTTTTTTTTTCTCCTTCTCGACCTATCTAATCTTATTTTGGCTAAAAATAATGCCAGAAAGAGGTTTTTTAAATTTTGAATTTTTTTACTATCGTTTTCGGAATTTTCTTCCCCGGGTCGAGTATGAACGGAATTCGGGACTAAATTTTTTTTCTCTTTTTCTCCTCCTATCTCATCCTGTTTTGGCAGAAAATAATGCTAGAATGGGGTTTTTTTTTATTTTTTTGCTATTTTTTTTTCAGAATTTTCTTCCCCGGGCCAACTATGAACGGAATTCGGGACTAAAATTTTTTTCTCTCTTTTTCGGCCTATCTAATCCCCGTATTGGCTAAAAATAATGCCGGAAAGAGGTTTTTAAATTTTTTTAATTTTGTTCATGTTTTTTTCGGAATTTTCTTCCCTGGGTCGAGTATGAATGAAATTCGGGACTAAAATTTTTTTCTTTATTTCTCGGCCTACATCATCCTGTTTTGGCTAACAAAAATGCCGGAAAGAGGTTTTTGAATTTTTTGAATTTTTTTACTATTTTTTCGTAATTTTCTTACCCAGGTCGAGTATAAGCGAAATTTGGGACTAAAATTTTTTTTTCTCTTTCTCGGCCTATCTAATCTCGTTTTGGCTAAAAATAATGCCAGATTGAGGTTTTTTAATTTTTGAATTTTTTTGCTATCGTTTTCAGAATTTTCTTCGCCGGGTCGAGTATGAATGGAATCCGGGACTAAATTTTTTTTCACTTTTTTTCGGCCTATCTCATCTCGTTTTGGCCAAAAATAATGCCGGGAAGAGGTGTTTTAATTTTTTGAAATTTTTTTTCTATTTTATTCGGAATTTTCTTGCCTGGGTCGAGTATGAACGGAATTCTGGACTAAATATTTTTACTCTTTCTCGGCCTATCTCTTCCAGTTTTGGCTAAAAATAATGCCGGATAGAGGTTTTTTAATTTTTAAAATTTTTTTGCTATTTTTTTTCGGAATTTTCTTTCCCGGGTTGAGAATGAACGGAATTCGGGACTAAAATTTTATGCACTATTTCTCGGCCAATCACATCCCGTTTTGACTAAAAATACTGTTGGAAAGAAGTTTTTTTAGTTTTTAACTTTTTTTGCTATTTTTTTTTCGGAATTTTCTTTCGCGGGTCGAGAATGAACGGAATTCGTGACTAAAATTTTATCCACTATATCTCGGCCTAGCACATCCCGTTTTGTCTAAAAATAATGTTGGAGAGGGGTTTTTTAATTTTTTTACTATTTTTTTCGGAATTTGCTTGCCCGGGTCGAGTATGAGTGGAATTCGGGACTAAAATTTTTCACTTTTTCTCATCCTGTTTCGGCAGAAAATAATGCTAGAATGGGGTTTTTTTTTTATTTTTTTGCTATTTTTTTTCAGAATTTTCTTCCCCGGGCCAAGTATCAACGGAATTCGGGACAAAATTTTTTTTCGCTCTTTTTCGGCCCATCTCATCCCCGTATTGGCTAAAAATAATGTCGGAAAGAGGTTTTTTAATTTTTTTTATTTTTTTTTTTACTATTTTTTTCGGAATTTTCTTGCCCGGGTCGATTGTGAATGGAATTCGGGACCAAAAATTTTTTCTCCTTTTCTCGGCCTATATCATCCTGTTTTGGCTAACAAAAAAGCCGGAAAGAGGTTTTTGAATTTTTTGAATTTTTTTACTATTTTTTTCGTAATTTTCTTGCCCGGGTCGAGTATAAGCGAAATTTGGGAATAAATTTTTTTTTCTCCTTCTCGGCCTATCTAATCTTATTTTGGCTAAAAATAATGCCAGAAAGAGGTGTTTTAAAATTTTGAATTTTTTTACAATCGTTTTCGGAATTTTCTTCCCCGGGTCGAGTATGAACGGAATTCGGGACTAAAATTTTTTTCTCTTTTTCTCCTCCTATCTCATCCTGTTTTGGCAGAAAATAATGCTGGAAAGGGGTTTTTTTTTATTTTTTTGCTATTTTTTTCTGAATTTTCTGCCCCGGGCCAAGTATGAACAGAATTCGGGACTAAAATTTTTTTCTCTCTTTTTCGGCGTATCCCATCCCTGTATTGGCTAAAAATATTGCCGGAAAGAGGTTTTTTAGTTTTTATGATTTTTTATTTCTATTTTTTTCGAAATTTTCTTGCCCGAGTCGAGTGTGAACGGAATTCGGGACCAAAGTTTTTTTCACCCTTTCTCGGCCTATCTAATCCCGTTTAGGCTATAAATAATGCCCGAAGGAGGTTTTTTAATTTTTTTCATATTCTTATCGGAATTTTCTTCCCCGGGTCGAGTATGAATGGAAACCGGAACTAAAATTTTTTTTTTTTCTCTTTTTCGGCCTATGTCATCTCGTATTGGCTAAAAATAATGCCAGAAAGAGGTTTTTTAATGGACAAAGTTTAGCTACAAAATTGGTTGTAGCTTAAGGCTACAAACTCACTCAATAAAATAAATATTATCACATATTTTGAAAATCTAACCGTTGAATTGCATGTTCTTTACACCCTTAATACACATATTAAATTTTGTGTCAATCGGATATCATTTACTACATGATCTATAAGTTTATATTTTGTTCATAATTTTAAATTACAAAAACTTGCAATTTAAAAAATTTATTGATGACATAGCTATTGATCTTTAATTTTCTTAAAATTTTGCAAGCATGAAGGATATAAGAAGAAGATATAATCCAATGGTGGATTTGTCAAAATTCAAATCCAATAAAAAGATATTAAGTAAGTTTGTAGCTTAAGGCTACAACTAATTTTGTAGCTAAACTTTGTCCTTTTTTAATTTTTTGATTTTTTTTTTCTCTGTTTTTTGGAAATTTCTTGCAAGGGTCGATTATGAACGGAATGCGGGACTAAAATTTTATTCTCTATTTCTCGGCCTATTTCATCTCGTTTTGGCTAAAAATAATTTTAGAAATAGGTTTTTTAATTTTTTGAGCTTTTTTGCTATTTTTTTCGTATTTTTCTTTCCCGGGTCGAGTATGAACGGTATACGGGACTAAAATTTTTGCCCCTATTTCTCGGCCTATCTCATCCTCGTTTTGGCTAAATATAATGCCGGGAAGAGGTTTTTGAATTTTTTTGCTATTTTTTTCGGAATTTTTTGCCCGGGTCGAGTATAAGCGAAATTTGGGACTAAAATTCTTTTTTCTCTTTTTCGGCCAATCTAATCTCGTTTTGGCTAAAAATTATGCCCGAAGGTTTTTTAATTTTTGAATTTTTTTGATATCGTTTTTTGAATTTTCTTCCCCGGGTCGAGTAAGAACGGAATTCGGGACTAAAATTTTTTTCCTCTATTTCTCGGCGTATCTCATCCCCGTTTTGGCTAATGATAATGCCGGGAAGAGGTTTTCTAATTTTTTTGCTGTTTTTTTCAGAATTTTCTTGTCCGGGTCGAGTATGAGCGGAATTTGGGACTAAATTTTTTTTCTCCATTTCTTAGCCTATCTCATCTGTATTGGCTAAAAATAATGCCAGAAAGAGGTTTTTCCATCTTTTAAATTTTGTTGCTATTTTTTTCGGAATTTACTTTCCCGGATTGAGTAAGAACGGAATTTGGGACTAGAATTTTCTTTTCTCTTTCTTGGCCTATCTAATCCCAATTTGGCCAAAAATAAAGCCAGAACGGGGTTTTTTTAATTTTTGAAGTTTTTTGCAATTTTTTTCGGAATGTTCTTGCCCGGGTCGTGTAAGAATAAAATTCGGGACTAAAATTTTTTTCTCTTTTTCTCGGCCTATCTCATCTCGTTTTGGCCAAAAATAATGCCGGGAAGAGGTGTTTTAATTTTTTCAATTCTTTCTATTTTATTCGGAATTTTCTTGCACCGGTCGAGTATGAACGGAATTCGGGACTAAATTTTTTTCTCTTTCTCGACCTATCTCTTCCAGTTTTGGCTAAAAATAATGCCAGAAAGAGGTTTCTGAATTTTTGAATTTTTTTGCTATTTTTTTCGGAATTTTCTTGCCCGGGTCGAGTATAAGCGAAATTTGGGACTAAAATTCTTTTTTCTCTTTTTCGGCCTATCTAATCTCGTTTTGGCTAAAAATAATGCCCGAAGGTTTTATAATTTTTGAATTTTTTTGCTATCGTTTTTTGAATTTTCTTCCCCGGGTCGAGTATGAACGAAATTCGGGACTAAAATTTTTTTCACTTTTTCTCATCCTGTTTCGGCAGAAAATAATGCCAGAAAGGGGTTTTTTTTTTTTTTTTTTTTGCTATTTTTTTTCAGAATTTTCTTCCCCGGGCCAAGTATGAACGGAATTCGGGACAAAATTTTTTTTCGCTCTTTTTCGGCCCATCTCATCCCCGTATTGGCTAAAAATAATGTCAGAAAGAGGTTTTTTTATTTTTTTTTTACTATTTTTTTCGGAATTTTCTTGCCCGGGTCGATTGTGAATGGAATTCGGGACCAAAAATTTTTTCTCCTTTTCTCGGCCTATCTAATCCCGTTTAGGCTATAAATAATGTCCGAAAGAGGTTTTTTAATTTTTTGACTTTTTTTCATGTTTTTTTCGGAATTTTCTTCCCTGCGTCGAGTATGAATGAAATTCGAGACTAAAATTTTTTTCTTTATTTCTCGGCCTATATCATCCTGTTTTGGCTAACAAAAAAGCCGGAAAGAGGTTTTTGAATTTTTTTACTATTTTTTTCGTAATTTTCTTGCCCGGGTCGAGTATAAGCGAAATTTGGGAATAAATTTTTTTTTTCTCCTTCTCGACCTATCTAATCTTATTTTGGCTAAAAATAATGCCAGAAAGAGGTTTTTTAAATTTTGAATTTTTTTACTATCGTTTTCGGAATTTTCTTCCCCGGGTCGAGTATGAACGGAATTCGGGACTAAATTTTTTTTCTCTTTTTCTCCTCCTATCTCATCCTGTTTTGGCAGAAAATAATGCTGGAAAGGGGTTTTTTTTTTATTTTTTTGCTATTTTTTTCTGAATTTTCTGCCCCGGGCCAAGTATGAACAGAATTCGGGACTAAAATTTTTTTTTCTCTTTTTCGGCGTATCCCATCCCCGTATTGGCTAAAAATATTGCCGGAAAGAGGTTTTTTAGTTTTTTTGATTTTTTATTTCTATTTTTTTGGAATTTTCTTGCCCGAGTCGAGTGTGAACGGAATTCAGGACCAAAGTTTTTTTCACCCGTTCTCGGCCTATCTAATCCCGTTTAGGCTATAAATAATGCCCGAAAGAGGTTTTTTAATTTTTTTTTAATTTTTTTCATATTCTTATCGGAATTTTCTTCCCCGGGTCGAGTATGAATGGAATCCGGAACTAAAATTTTTTTTTTTTCTCTTTTTCGGCCTATGTCATCTCGTATTGGCTAAAAATAATGCCAGAAAGAGGTTTTTTAATTTTTTGATTTTTTTTTCTCTGTTTTTTGGAAATTTCTTGCAAGGGTCGATTATGAACGGAATGCGGGACTAAAATTTTATTCTCTATTTCTCGGCCTATTTCATCTCGTTTTGGCTAAAAATAATTTTAGAAATAGGTTTTTTAATTTTTTGAGCTTTTTTGCTATTTTTTTCGTATTTTTCTTTCCCGGGTCGAGTATGAACGGTATACGGGACTAAAATTTTTGCCCCTATTTCTCGGCCTATCTCATCCTCGTTTTGGCTAAAGATAATGCCGGGAAGAGGTTTTTGAATTTTTTTGCTATTTTTTTCGGAATTTTTTGCCCGGGTCGAGTATAAGCGAAATTTGGGACTAAAATTCTTTTTTCTCTTTTTCGGCCAATCTAATCTCGTTTTGGCTAAAAATTATGCCCGAAGGTTTTTTAATTTTTGAATTTTTTTGATATCGTTTTTTGAATTTTCTTCCCCGGGTCGAGTATGAACGGAATTCGGGACTAAAATTTTTTTCCTCTATTTCTCGGCGTATCTCATCCCCGTTTTGGCTAATGATAATGCCGGGAAGAGGTTTTCTAATTTTTTTGCTGTTTTTTTCAGAATTTTCTTGTCCGGGTCGAGTATGAGCGGAATTTGGGACTAAATTTTTTTTCTCCATTTCTTAGCCTATCTCATCTGTATTGGCTAAAAATAATGCCAGAAAGAGGTTTTTCCATCTTTTAAATTTTGTTGCTATTTTTTTCGGAATTTACTTTCCCGGATTGAGTAAGAACGGAATTTGGGACTAGAATTTTCTTTTCTCTTTCTTGGCCTATCTAATCCCAATTTGGCCAAAAATAAAGCCAGAACGGGGTTTTTTTAATTTTTGAAGTTTTTTGCAATTTTTTTCGGAATGTTCTTGCCCGGGTCGTGTAAGAATAAAATTCGGGACTAAAATTTTTTTCTCTTTTTCTCGGCCTATCTCATCTCGTTTTGGCCAAAAATAATGCCGGGAAGAGGTGTTTTAATTTTTTCAATTCTTTCTATTTTATTCGGAATTTTCTTGCACCGGTCGAGTATGAACGGAATTCGGGACTAAATTTTTTTCTCTTTCTCGACCTATCTCTTCCAGTTTTGGCTAAAAATAATGCCAGAAAGAGGTTTCTGAATTTTTGAATTTTTTTGCTATTTTTTTCGGAATTTTCTTGCCCGGGTCGAGTATAAGCGAAATTTGGGACTAAAATTCTTTTTTCTCTTTTTCGGCCTATCTAATCTCGTTTTGGCTAAAAATAATGCCCGAAGGTTTTATAATTTTTGAATTTTTTTGCTATCGTTTTTTGAATTTTCTTCCCCGGGTCGAGTATGAACGAAATTCGGGACTAAAATTTTTTTCACTTTTTCTCATCCTGTTTCGGCAGAAAATAATGCCAGAAAGGGGTTTTTTTTTTTTTTTTTTTTGCTATTTTTTTTCAGAATTTTCTTCCCCGGGCCAAGTATGAACGGAATTCGGGACAAAATTTTTTTTCGCTCTTTTTCGGCCCATCTCATCCCCGTATTGGCTAAAAATAATGTCAGAAAGAGGTTTTTTTATTTTTTTTTTACTATTTTTTTCGGAATTTTCTTGCCCGGGTCGATTGTGAATGGAATTCGGGACCAAAAATTTTTTCTCCTTTTCTCGGCCTATCTAATCCCGTTTAGGCTATAAATAATGTCCGAAAGAGGTTTTTTAATTTTTTGACTTTTTTTCATGTTTTTTTCGGAATTTTCTTCCCTGCGTCGAGTATGAATGAAATTCGAGACTAAAATTTTTTTCTTTATTTCTCGGCCTATATCATCCTGTTTTGGCTAACAAAAAAGCCGGAAAGAGGTTTTTGAATTTTTTTACTATTTTTTTCGTAATTTTCTTGCCCGGGTCGAGTATAAGCGAAATTTGGGAATAAATTTTTTTTTTCTCCTTCTCGACCTATCTAATCTTATTTTGGCTAAAAATAATGCCAGAAAGAGGTTTTTTAAATTTTGAATTTTTTTACTATCGTTTTCGGAATTTTCTTCCCCGGGTCGAGTATGAACGGAATTCGGGACTAAATTTTTTTTCTCTTTTTCTCCTCCTATCTCATCCTGTTTTGGCAGAAAATAATGCTGGAAAGGGGTTTTTTTTTTTATTTTTTTGCTATTTTTTTCTGAATTTTCTGCCCCGGGCCAAGTATGAACAGAATTCGGGACTAAAATTTTTTTTTCTCTTTTTCGGCGTATCCCATCCCCGTATTGGCTAAAAATATTGCCGGAAAGAGGTTTTTTAGTTTTTTTGATTTTTTATTTCTATTTTTTTGGAATTTTCTTGCCCGAGTCGAGTGTGAACGGAATTCAGGACCAAAGTTTTTTTCACCCGTTCTCGGCCTATCTAATCCCGTTTAGGCTATAAATAATGCCCGAAAGAGGTTTTTTAATTTTTTTTTAATTTTTTTCATATTCTTATCGGAATTTTCTTCCCCGGGTCGAGTATGAATGGAATCCGGAACTAAAATTTTTTTTTTTTCTCTTTTTCGGCCTATGTCATCTCGTATTGGCTAAAAATAATGCCAGAAAGAGGTTTTTTAATTTTTTGATTTTTTTTTCTCTGTTTTTTGGAAATTTCTTGCAAGGGTCGATTATGAACGGAATGCGGGACTAAAATTTTATTCTCTATTTCTCGGCCTATTTCATCTCGTTTTGGCTAAAAATAATTTTAGAAATAGGTTTTTTAATTTTTTGAGCTTTTTTGCTATTTTTTTCGTATTTTTCTTTCCCGGGTCGAGTATGAACGGTATACGGGACTAAAATTTTTGCCCCTATTTCTCGGCCTATCTCATCCTCGTTTTGGCTAAAGATAATGCCGGGAAGAGGTTTTTGAATTTTTTTGCTATTTTTTTCGGAATTTTTTGCCCGGGTCGAGTATAAGCGAAATTTGGGACTAAAATTCTTTTTTCTCTTTTTCGGCCAATCTAATCTCGTTTTGGCTAAAAATTATGCCCGAAGGTTTTTTAATTTTTGAATTTTTTTGATATCGTTTTTTGAATTTTCTTCCCCGGGTCGAGTATGAACGGAATTCGGGACTAAAATTTTTTTCCTCTATTTCTCGGCGTATCTCATCCCCGTTTTGGCTAATGATAATGCCGGGAAGAGGTTTTCTAATTTTTTTGCTGTTTTTTTCAGAATTTTCTTGTCCGGGTCGAGTATGAGCGGAATTTGGGACTAAATTTTTTTTCTCCATTTCTTAGCCTATCTCATCTGTATTGGCTAAAAATAATGCCAGAAAGAGGTTTTTCCATCTTTTAAATTTTGTTGCTATTTTTTTCGGAATTTACTTTCCCGGATTGAGTAAGAACGGAATTTGGGACTAGAATTTTCTTTTCTCTTTCTTGGCCTATCTAATCCCAATTTGGCCAAAAATAAAGCCAGAACGGGGTTTTTTTAATTTTTGAAGTTTTTTGCAATTTTTTTCGGAATGTTCTTGCCCGGGTCGTGTAAGAATAAAATTCGGGACTAAAATTTTTTTCTCTTTTTCTCGGCCTATCTCATCTCGTTTTGGCCAAAAATAATGCCGGGAAGAGGTGTTTTAATTTTTTCAATTCTTTCTATTTTATTCGGAATTTTCTTGCACCGGTCGAGTATGAACGGAATTCGGGACTAAATTTTTTTCTCTTTCTCGACCTATCTCTTCCAGTTTTGGCTAAAAATAATGCCAGAAAGAGGTTTCTGAATTTTTGAATTTTTTTGCTATTTTTTTCGGAATTTTCTTGCCCGGGTCGAGTATAAGCGAAATTTGGGACTAAAATTCTTTTTTCTCTTTTTCGGCCTATCTAATCTCGTTTTGGCTAAAAATAATGCCCGAAGGTTTTATAATTTTTGAATTTTTTTGCTATCGTTTTTTGAATTTTCTTCCCCGGGTCGAGTATGAACGAAATTCGGGACTAAAATTTTTTTCACTTTTTCTCCTCCTATCTCATCCTGTTTTGGCAGAAAATAGTGCTGGAAAGGGTTTTTTTTTTTTATTTTTTTGCTATTTCTTTTTGAATTTTCTTCCCCGGGCCAAGTATGAACGGAATTCGGGACTAAAATTTTTTTCACTCTTTTTCGGCGTATCTCATCCCCGTATTTGCTAAAAATAATGCCGGAAAGAGGTTTTTTAATTTTTTTGATTTTTTATTTCTATTTTTTTCGGAATTTTCTTGCCCGAGTCGAGTGTGAACGGAATTCGGGACCAAAGTTTTTTTCACCCTTCCTCGACCTATCTAATCCCATTTAGGCTATGAGTAATGCCCTAAAGAGGTTTTTTAATTTTTTTCATATTCTTATTGGAATTTTCTTCCCCGGGTCGAGTATGAACGGAATCCGGAACTAATTTTTTTTTTTTTCTCTTTTTCGGCCTATCTCATCTCGTTTTGGCTAAAAATAATGCCAGAAAGAGGTTTTTTAAATTTTTGATTTTTTTTTTCTATTTTTTTTGGAAATTTCTTGCAAGGACCGATTATGAACGGAATGCGGTACTAAAATTTTATTCTCTATTTCTCGGCCTATTTCATCTCGTTTTGGCTAAAACTAATGCCGGAAATAGGTTTTTTAATTTTTTGAACTTTTTTGCTATTTTTTTCGTATTTTTCTTTCCCGGGTCGAGTATGAACGGTATACGGGACTAAAATTTTTTCCCTTATTTCTCGGCCTATCTCATCCCCATTTTGGCTAAAGATAATGCCGGGATGAGGTTTTTTAATTTTTTTGCTATTTTTTTCGTAATTTTCTTGCCCGGGTCTAGTATAAGCGAAATTTGGGACTAAAATTCTTTTTTCTCTTCTTCGGCCTATCTAATCTCGTTTTGGCTAAAAATAATGCCGAAGGTTTTCTAATTTTTGAATTTTTTTGCTATCGTTTTTTGAATTTTCTTCCCCGAGTCGAGTATGAACGGAATTCGGGGCTAAAATTTTTTTCACTTTTTCTCATCCTGTTTCGGTAGAAAATAATGCTAGAATGGGGTTTTTTTTTATTTTTTTGCTATTTTTTGTCAGAATTTTCTTCCCCGGGCCAACTATGAACGGAATTCGGGACTAAAATTTTTTTCTCTCTTTTTCGGCCTATCTAATCCCCGTATTGGCTAAAAATAATGCCGGAAAGAGGTTTTTAAATTTTTTTAATTTTGTTCATGTTTTTTTCGGAATTTTCTTCCCTGGGTCGAGTATGAATGAAATTCGGGACTAAAATTTTTTTCTTTATTTCTCGGCCTACATCATCCTGTTTTGGCTAACAAAAATGCCGGAAAGAGGTTTTTGAATTTTTTGAATTTTTTTACTATTTTTTCGTAATTTTCTTACCCAGGTCGAGTATAAGCGAAATTTGGGACTAAAATTTTTTTTTCTCTTTCTCGGCCTATCTAATCTCGTTTTGGCTAAAAATAATGCCAGATTGAGGTTTTTTAATTTTTGAATTTTTTTGCTATCGTTTTCAGAATTTTCTTGTCCGGGTCGAGTATGAGCGGAATTTGGGACTAAATTTTTTTTCTCCATTTCTTAGCCTATCTCATCTGTATTGGCTAAAAATAATGCCAGAAAGAGGTTTTTCCATCTTTTAAATTTTGTTGCTATTTTTTTCGGAATTTACTTTCCCGGATTGAGTAAGAACGGAATTTGGGACTAGAATTTTCTTTTCTCTTTCTTGGCCTATCTAATCCCAATTTGGCCAAAAATAAAGCCAGAACGGGGTTTTTTTAATTTTTGAATTTTTTTGCAATTTTTTTCGGAATGTTCTTGCCCGGGTCGTGTAAGAATAAAATTCGGGACTAAAATTTTTTTCTCTTTTTCTCGGCCTATCTCATCTCGTTTTGGCCAAAAATAATGCCGGGAAGAGGTGTTTTAATTTTTTGAATTCTTTCTATTTTATTCGGAATTTTCTTGCACGGGTCGAGTATGAACGGAATTCGGGACTAAATTTTTTTTTCTTTCTCGGCCTATCTCTTCCAGTTTTGGCTAAAAATAATGCCAGAAAGAGGTTTCTGAATTTTTGAATTTTTTTGCTATTTTTTTCGGAATTTTCTTGCCCGGGTCGAGTATAAGCGAAATTTGGGACTAAAATTCTTTTTTCTCTTTTTCGGCCTATCTAATCTCGTTTTGGCTAAAAATAATGCCCGAAGGTTTTATAATTTTTGAATTTTTTTGCTATCGTTTTTTGAATTTTCTTCCCCGGGTCGAGTATGAACGAAATTCGGGACTAAAATTTTTTTCACTTTTTCTCATCCTGTTTCGGCAGAAAATAATGCCAGAAAGGGGTTTTTTTTTTTTTTTTTTTTGCTATTTTTTTTCAGAATTTTCTTCCCCGGGCCAAGTATGAACGGAATTCGGGACAAAATTTTTTTTCGCTCTTTTTCGGCCCATCTCATCCCCGTATTGGCTAAAAATAATGTCAGAAAGAGGTTTTTTTATTTTTTTTTTACTATTTTTTTCGGAATTTTCTTGCCCGGGTCGATTGTGAATGGAATTCGGGACCAAAAATTTTTTCTCCTTTTCTCGGCCTATCTAATCCCGTTTAGGCTATAAATAATGTCCGAAAGAGGTTTTTTAATTTTTTGACTTTTTTTCATGTTTTTTTCGGAATTTTCTTCCCTGCGTCGAGTATGAATGAAATTCGAGACTAAAATTTTTTTCTTTATTTCTCGGCCTATATCATCCTGTTTTGGCTAACAAAAAAGCCGGAAAGAGGTTTTTGAATTTTTTTACTATTTTTTTCGTAATTTTCTTGCCCGGGTCGAGTATAAGCGAAATTTGGGAATAAATTTTTTTTTTCTCCTTCTCGACCTATCTAATCTTATTTTGGCTAAAAATAATGCCAGAAAGAGGTTTTTTAAATTTTGAATTTTTTTACTATCGTTTTCGGAATTTTCTTCCCCGGGTCGAGTATGAACGGAATTCGGGACTAAATTTTTTTTCTCTTTTTCTCCTCCTATCTCATCCTGTTTTGGCAGAAAATAATGCTGGAAAGGGGTTTTTTTTTTTATTTTTTTGCTATTTTTTTCTGAATTTTCTGCCCCGGGCCAAGTATGAACAGAATTCGGGACTAAAATTTTTTTTTCTCTTTTTCGGCGTATCCCATCCCCGTATTGGCTAAAAATATTGCCGGAAAGAGGTTTTTTAGTTTTTTTGATTTTTTATTTCTATTTTTTTGGAATTTTCTTGCCCGAGTCGAGTGTGAACGGAATTCAGGACCAAAGTTTTTTTCACCCGTTCTCGGCCTATCTAATCCCGTTTAGGCTATAAATAATGCCCGAAAGAGGTTTTTTAATTTTTTTTTAATTTTTTTCATATTCTTATCGGAATTTTCTTCCCCGGGTCGAGTATGAATGGAATCCGGAACTAAAATTTTTTTTTTTTCTCTTTTTCGGCCTATGTCATCTCGTATTGGCTAAAAATAATGCCAGAAAGAGGTTTTTTAATTTTTTGATTTTTTTTTCTCTGTTTTTTGGAAATTTCTTGCAAGGGTCGATTATGAACGGAATGCGGGACTAAAATTTTATTCTCTATTTCTCGGCCTATTTCATCTCGTTTTGGCTAAAAATAATTTTAGAAATAGGTTTTTTAATTTTTTGAGCTTTTTTGCTATTTTTTTCGTATTTTTCTTTCCCGGGTCGAGTATGAACGGTATACGGGACTAAAATTTTTGCCCCTATTTCTCGGCCTATCTCATCCTCGTTTTGGCTAAAGATAATGCCGGGAAGAGGTTTTTGAATTTTTTTGCTATTTTTTTCGGAATTTTTTGCCCGGGTCGAGTATAAGCGAAATTTGGGACTAAAATTCTTTTTTCTCTTTTTCGGCCAATCTAATCTCGTTTTGGCTAAAAATTATGCCCGAAGGTTTTTTAATTTTTGAATTTTTTTGATATCGTTTTTTGAATTTTCTTCCCCGGGTCGAGTATGAACGGAATTCGGGACTAAAATTTTTTTCCTCTATTTCTCGGCGTATCTCATCCCCGTTTTGGCTAATGATAATGCCGGGAAGAGGTTTTCTAATTTTTTTGCTGTTTTTTTCAGAATTTTCTTGTCCGGGTCGAGTATGAGCGGAATTTGGGACTAAATTTTTTTTCTCCATTTCTTAGCCTATCTCATCTGTATTGGCTAAAAATAATGCCAGAAAGAGGTTTTTCCATCTTTTAAATTTTGTTGCTATTTTTTTCGGAATTTACTTTCCCGGATTGAGTAAGAACGGAATTTGGGACTAGAATTTTCTTTTCTCTTTCTTGGCCTATCTAATCCCAATTTGGCCAAAAATAAAGCCAGAACGGGGTTTTTTTAATTTTTGAAGTTTTTTGCAATTTTTTTCGGAATGTTCTTGCCCGGGTCGTGTAAGAATAAAATTCGGGACTAAAATTTTTTTCTCTTTTTCTCGGCCTATCTCATCTCGTTTTGGCCAAAAATAATGCCGGGAAGAGGTGTTTTAATTTTTTCAATTCTTTCTATTTTATTCGGAATTTTCTTGCACCGGTCGAGTATGAACGGAATTCGGGACTAAATTTTTTTCTCTTTCTCGACCTATCTCTTCCAGTTTTGGCTAAAAATAATGCCAGAAAGAGGTTTCTGAATTTTTGAATTTTTTTGCTATTTTTTTCGGAATTTTCTTGCCCGGGTCGAGTATAAGCGAAATTTGGGACTAAAATTCTTTTTTCTCTTTTTCGGCCTATCTAATCTCGTTTTGGCTAAAAATAATGCCCGAAGGTTTTATAATTTTTGAATTTTTTTGCTATCGTTTTTTGAATTTTCTTCCCCGGGTCGAGTATGAACGAAATTCGGGACTAAAATTTTTTTCACTTTTTCTCATCCTGTTTCGGCAGAAAATAATGCCAGAAAGGGGTTTTTTTTTTTTTTTTTTTTTGCTATTTTTTTTCAGAATTTTCTTCCCCGGGCCAAGTATGAACGGAATTCGGGACAAAATTTTTTTTCGCTCTTTTTCGGCCCATCTCATCCCCGTATTGGCTAAAAATAATGTCAGAAAGAGGTTTTTTTATTTTTTTTTTACTATTTTTTTCGGAATTTTCTTGCCTGGGTCGATTGTGAATGGAATTCGGGACCAAAATTTTTTTCTCCTTTTCTCGGCCTATCTAATCCCGTTTAGGCTATAAATAATGTCCGAAAGAGGTTTTTTAATTTTTTGACTTTTTTTCATGTTTTTTTCAGAATTTTCTTCCCTGCGTCGAGTATGAATGAAATTCAGGACTAAAATTTTTTTCTTTATTTCTCGGCCTATATCATCCTGTTTTGGCTAACAAAAAAGCCGGAAAGAGGTTTTTGAATTTTTTGAAGTTTTTTACTATCGTTTTCGGAATTTTCTTCCCCGGGTCGATTATAAACGGAATTCGGGACTAAAATATTTTTCCCTTTTTCTCCTCCTATCTCATCCTGTTTTGGCAGAAAATAGTGCTGGAAAGGGTTTTTTTTTTTTTTTTTTTTTTGCTATTTCTTTTTGAATTTTCTTCCCCGGGCCAAGTATGAACGGAATTCGGGACTAAAATTTTTTTCACTCTTTTTCGGCGTATCTCATCCCCGTATTTGCTAAAAATAATGCCGGAAAGAGGTTTTTTAATTTTTTTGATTTTTTATTTCTATTTTTTTCGGAATTTTCTTGCCCGAGTCGAGTGTGAACGGAATTCGGGACCAAAGTTTTTTTCACCCTTCCTCGACCTATCTAATCCCGTTTAGGCTATGAGTAATGCCCTAAAGAGGTTTTTTAATTTTTTTCATATTCTTATTGGAATTTTCTTCCCCGGGTCGAGTATGAACGGAATCCGGAACTAAATTTTTTTTTTTTTCTCTTTTTCGGCCTATCTCATCTCGTTTTGGCTAAAAATAATGCCAGAAAGAGGTTTTTTAAATTTTTGATTTTTTTTTTCTATTTTTTTTGGAAATTTCTTGCAAGGACCGATTATGAACGGAATGCGGTACTAAAATTTTATTCTCTATTTCTCGGCCTATTTCATCTCGTTTTGGCTAAAACTAATGCCGGAAATAGGTTTTTTAATCTTTTGAACTTTTTTGCTATTTTTTTCGTATTTTTCTTTCCCGGGTCGAGTATGAACGGTATACGGGACTAAAATTTTTTCCCTTATTTCTCGGCCTATCTCATCCCCATTTTGGCTAAAGATAATGCCGGGATGAGGTTTTTTAATTTTTTTGCTATTTTTTTCGTAATTTTCTTGCCCGGGTCTAGTATAAGCGAAATTTGGGACTAAAATTCTTTTTTCTCTTCTTCGGCCTATCTAATCTCGTTTTGGCTAAAAATAATGCCGAAGATTTTCTAATTTTTGAATTTTTTTGCTATCGTTTTTTGAATTTTCTTCCCCGGGTCGAGTATGAACGGAATTCGGGGCTAAAATTTTTTTCACTTTTTCTCATCCTGTTTCGGCAGAAAATAATGCTAGAATGGGGTTTTTTTTTATTTTTTTGCTATTTTTTTTTCAGAATTTTCTTCCCCGGGCCAACTATGAACGGAATTCGGGACTAAAATTTTTTTCTCTCTTTTTCGGCCTATCTAATCCCCGTATTGGCTAAAAATAATGCCGGAAAGAGGTTTTTAAATTTTTTTAATTTTGTTCATGTTTTTTTCGGAATTTTCTTCCCTGGGTCGAGTATGAATGAAATTCGGGACTAAAATTTTTTTCTTTATTTCTCGGCCTACATCATCCTGTTTTGGCTAACAAAAATGCCGGAAAGAGGTTTTTGAATTTTTTGAATTTTTTTACTATTTTTTCGTAATTTTCTTACCCAGGTCGAGTATAAGCGAAATTTGGGACTAAAATTTTTTTTTCTCTTTCTCGGCCTATCTAATCTCGTTTTGGCTAAAAATAATGCCAGATTGAGGTTTTTTAATTTTTGAATTTTTTTGCTATCGTTTTCAGAATTTTCTTCGCCGGGTCGAGTATGAATGGAATCCGGGACTAAATTTTTTTTCACTTTTTTTCGGCCTATCTCATCTCGTTTTGGCCAAAAATAATGCCGGGAAGAGGTGTTTTAATTTTTTGAAATTTTTTTTCTATTTTATTCGGAATTTTCTTGCCTGGGTCGAGTATGAACGGAATTCTGGACTAAATATTTTTACTCTTTCTCGGCCTATCTCTTCCAGTTTTGGCTAAAAATAATGCCGGATAGAGGTTTTTTAATTTTTAAAATTTTTTTGCTATTTTTTTTCGGAATTTTCTTTCCCGGGTTGAGAATGAACGGAATTCGGGACTAAAATTTTATGCACTATTTCTCGGCCAATCACATCCCGTTTTGACTAAAAATACTGTTGGAAAGAAGTTTTTTTAGTTTTTAACTTTTTTTGCTATTTTTTTTTCGGAATTTTCTTTCGCGGGTCGAGAATGAACGGAATTCGTGACTAAAATTTTATCCACTATATCTCGGCCTAGCACATCCCGTTTTGTCTAAAAATAATGTTGGAGAGGGGTTTTTTAATTTTTTTGCTATTTTTTTCGGAATTTGCTTGCCCGGGTCGAGTATGAGTGGAATTCGGGACTAAAATTTTTCACTTTTTCTCATCCTGTTTCGGCAGAAAATAATGCTGGAATGGGGTTTTTTTTTATTTTTTTGCTATTTTTTTTCAGAATTTTCTTCCCCGGGCCAACTATGAACGGAATTCGGGACTAAAATTTTTTTCTCTCTTTTTCGGCCTATCTAATCCCTGTATTGGCTAAAAATAATGCCGGAAAGATGTTTTTTAATTTTTTTGATTTCTTTTTTACTATTTTTTTCGGAATTTTCTTGCCCGGGTCAATTGTGAACGGAATTCGGGACCAAAATTTTTTTCACCTTTTCTTGGCCTATCTAACCCCGTTTAGGCTATAAATAATGCCCGAAAGAGGTTTTTAAATTTTTTTAATTTTGTTCTTGTTTTTTTCGGAATTTTCTTCCCTGGGTCGAGTATGAATGAAATTCGGGACTAAAATTTTTTTCTTTATTTCTCGGCCTATATCATCCTGTTTTGGCTAACAAAAATGCCGGAAAGAGGTTTTTTAATTTTTGGGATAATTACACATAACCCACCTGTGGTTTGAGCGAAAATCACTTTGCCTACCCGTGGTTTGAAAAGTATCACTTAACCCACCTGAGGTATGTTTCCGTCACTCTCCGTAACCCACCTCGGTCTCTGCCGTTACAAAAACACATTTGAACCCCAAAACAGAACATAACGCGAATCAAAACCCCCAAAACTCAAACACTCTTCGAGAGAGACACCCAAGGTGCAATCAGGCTTGTTCTTCGCGGTTTGGAGCGTGTGGAGAGGGAGAAAGCACTTGTTTGCATCATCGAACCTGGGCAAGGTATGTGTGATGTTTTCTCATCTGCATTTGGGTCTGTTCCTGATTTAGGGTTTCAGATTTTGTTCAAGTGTGAACTTACTGTGTGAAAGTTAAATCCAGGAATCGTGTTATGTTGAGATGTCTTCATCAAGTGGTAGTTTCTCGGGTTCATGTGGACATATGTGCAATGAGCAGACTTGTGTTTTGAGAACAAGTTTGAGTTTGCACAATTTTGGGAGGAGGTTCTTGGGTTGTAGCCGTTATAAGGTTGGTCCTAAGTGTCCTTTTTTTGTTTGGATTGATAACCCAACCTGTCCTCGTGGGAATGAAGCTGCACCTTTGGCTCTAGAGAAGATGTCTAGGCTTCAGACTGCTCTCCAACTTGCAAATGAGAGGGAAAGGACAGCTCTGGAAACGGCAGAAGAAGCTAGGCAAATGGCAGAAAAGGCTCTTGAAGAGGAAGCCAAAGCCAAGGAGAGGGAGAGAAAGGCTCGAGCTGTCTGTGCAAAAGCTAAGGAAAAAGCCATTCTTGCTGAAGAGAAGCAAAGAATGTGGAAGTCTGCATGCATTTTGTCATGGATCTTTTTTGTTATTGTTATGTTGTTGTGTTTTGGCTCAATTGAGTTCTCTGGAGTGAAGAGACCTAGATTGTTGCCCCTGAAGTAGTTAATTGGTTAGTAGAGATAGTTATGGCAATGGTGTTAATGAATTTGCATTGTAATAGCACTAGCCTACTGATGTAATGTTTTGATGTGTCAATGAATGAAGAATTGGTCAGTTCTTGAGTATTTTGTGCATATCCTAACAACCATTCAATGGAAGAAGTAATGGTCAATTATCAATTTGACTGTGCATACCATAACAACCATTCTACAATAAAAACTTTCACACACTGTATTAGGAAAATATACTTGGACATAATTTGTAGTAGCAATAAATGAACTTCCATATAATTTGGCTGTGCATACCATAACAACCATTCCACAATAAAAACTTCCCATACACTCTATTAGAAAAATATACTTGGACACAATTTGTAGTAGCAATAAATAAACTTTCATATAATGTGGTTGTGCATACCATTCCATACTTGGACAAATATTGTTCCAAACAAACTGTAATATCACAACTTCCATATAACAACCTGGAGTGTATTGTACCTTAATTACAAAAAAGCACATTCCAAGGCCAGCAGTGATTGTTTTTTACACTAATTAGTAATTACAAAAAAGCACATTCCAAGGCCAGCAGTGACTGTTTTTTACACTAATTGATAATTACAAAAGGCCAACAGTGGTCTTCACCAAAAAAAAAAACCAAAAAGGCCCACATGTTCCCACTAGCTTTACTCCCAATGCTGGCATGCGTACCCACTAGCTTCATTCATTTCTTGCCTTTACTCTTTCCTCTTTCCACCCACTGGATTCATTTTTGGTGGCCTTTGTGCAGCAAGCTGTCCTCTAGTCCTCACACCACCAGTGCTCCCACTTGCATGTGAAGGCTACAAAATAAAAAATAGATCCACTTGTTAAAAAATATCCCAAGCTACACAACCATCCAGGACTAAGTTACCTGTGAAGAACTTGGTAAGGTATCCCAGGTCTCCCTAGGTGTGTGAAACTCTGGTTGTGAGGAAGAGAACCATCCTGCTCTCTTGTGAGATGGCCTAGGTTGATTTCCTTGCTGTGAGGATGAAGGCTGAGTGGCAGACATCATGTTGTAGGTCTGGGTAGGCTGCTGGGATGGTGGCTGAGGTGCAGGCTGAGGTGCAGGCTGAGGTGCAGATCTAGGTGCAGGCACCCCTTCCCTTGCCTGCAACAAAACCCAGTTTCAATACAGTGTCTATTGTAAGTTCAAAAACCCAGTTTTTTTGTTTTTTTTGTAGGTCTGTAAGTTCAATACAGTGGCTATTCAATACAGTGTTTTTTGCCATTTACTTACAGCTTTTTCTCTTTGAAGTCTCTGTCTCCTCTGCCATGGTGTCTCCCCAGTGATGCCAGCCTTGCACCCTCTTGAGTTATGCCCTTCCTTTTTGCATTTCCCACATCTTACAGGTCTGTTCTGTCTACTTGCTTTGTAAGGGTTCCTAGGCTCATCAGAAGCCCTCTTTCTTTGCTTGGGTGGTCTGCCTGGTGGTTTGTATATGTGAGGTGCCAGGGGAGCAGGCTGTCCAGTCTCAGCCCATTCTGACTGGCCAGGCATGGGAGGAAGTACCTCCTTGTATATCTCCATGTAAGTTTCTTTGAAGTAGCATGGGTGGGTATAGTCTTCTGGTGTCTCAATGTTTGTATAAATGGCTGTTATGGCATGTTTGCAGGGAATGCCATTTAAATCCCAAGACCTACAGCTACATGTCTTCTTCACCAAATCAACTACATGCCTCTCATACTGACTACCTACCTCATAAAGGAAACTACCAGCTGGGGTAGCACTAAATGCCTTACTTTCAACCTTCAATTTCTCCAACCTATCTTGTATGCTTGGACACAACTTTCCAGCATACTTCTGTATCCCTTCCCTTTTTGTGTAAAGTCTAGTCATAAGTCTAACCCTAATCCACTCCAACATTGCCAAGATAGGCTTGTCCCTAGACTTCAATATCATTGCATTAAAAGACTCACTCAAATTATTTACCAAACAATCTGTTAAGGCCCTAGGAGTGAAGTGTGACCTTGTCCACTGTGCAGGTGCAATGTTTGCAAGATACTCATATGCCTTTTCATCCAAATCCCTTATGTACTGCATGCATCTCTCAAACTCCCTTACTGTTGTGGCAGCAGCACACCTCCACAATGCATCCTTCAGCTCCAATCCCTTGTGATCAACTTTGAAATTGTTGTAGATGTGTTTCACACAGTATCTATGCTCCACGGTAGGGAATAGTGTCTCTATTGCAGGTATAAGCCCCTGTAAATAAGCAAGCAAACAAACAAACAAAACAAGTTAGTTCAGCAAACAAAGTCAACTATTCAAGTGTAACTGAACAAAACAAAACTTGCATACCTTTTGCCTATCAGAAATGAAGACCAACTGAAGCTCCTCTGGCCTCCCTATATCATCAGCAAAAATTTCCAAAAACCATATCCAAGACTCCCTGGTTTCTTGTTCCACAACAGCAATGGCTACTGGAAAAATGTTGTCATTTGCATCCTTGGCAGTGGCAGATAGGATTTGCCCACCAAATCTGTGCTTTATGTGACAACCATCTAAACCTATAAATGGCCTGCATCCACCTAAAAATCCTACCTTCTGAGCATTGAATCTAACATACATCCTCTTAAATTTTGGCTGGGAAGTCTCCTCAGCCATTTCTGTCTGCAATATAACCCTACTCCCCTTGTCTACAGTGGTTATCATATGTGCATAGTCCCTAAGGACACCATATTGCAGTTGCTCATCTCCATTTATCAAATCCTTTGCCTTTCTCTTTGACCTATACAATTGGTTTACACTTAGGTCAACAGATAAATTTTGCATCACATGGTTGTGTACACCACTCACCTCCCAATTTGGGTTTTTGCTAAAATCCTCAATGAACCTCTTAGCAACATAAGCTGATGTTGCTTGGCTGTTTTTGAAAGACTTGGGACAAGTACAGTCACCAGTCAAGGTCTTAATTTGAAATGTTAGCTCTCCACTTATTTGAGATGCATAACATCTCCACCCACACTCATTCTTGCAGTGAACTGATATCTTGGTCTTCTCATTAAGCTTGAATTTGATGTCAATAGGTTTTTTGATTGCATACTCCCTCAAAGCAGCTCTGAACACCTTTGCATTAGGGAACTTCATCTCCTTCTTCAGTACAACATTTCTCATGTCACTCTTAGCATTAAACTCTACTTGCTCAGGTACCTGCTCATCATCAGACCCATCCATGCTTACCAGGTCATCCTCAAGGGCTGGCTCAGCCCACTCAGGGTCTGTGTGGGGTGCATTGCTTGATTCAGGGTCTGTGTGGGGTGCATTGCTTGATTCTGGGGCTGTGTGGGGTGCATTGCTTGATTCTGGGGCTGTGTGGGGTGCATTGCTTGATTCTGGGGCTGTGTGGGGTGCATTGCTTGATTCTGGGTTTGTATTGGGAGCAGAACCTTGAGCAGCAAATACATCATCACCAAAGCCATCCCCCTCTAGGCCTTCATTTAGCCAATCATCATCATCATCATCATCATCATCTCCTTCAACATTCTGTTCTGCATCTCTTGCATCAATGTCAACATCCTCAACATCTTCTTCATCATCATTCCCATCATCATTCTCATCATCATTCTCATCATCTTCATCATCATCACTATCCAATTCTATTTCAACCCTTGCTGCATCACCACTTACATCACCACCTGCATGACCACCTACACCATCTGCCACTCCCCCTGCATCACCAACTACACCACCTGCCACTCCCCCTGCATCACCACCTACGCCACCATCTGCCACTCCCCCTGCATCAGGATACTCAACTGCCAATGGCTCCACATCTATGTCAGTATAGATTATGATTTTTTCAGCATACCATGCCTTATGAAGGTTAGTCATGTTTACGACATCTGTATCTGTTTCTATGTCTCTTAAATCATGCTGTAGATCACCATCAGGAATTAAATACTTATATCTACTGTGTTCCTTAGGAGCACCAACTAGATGGCATAAATCCCGAATTTCAAAGTAACTCAACTTGTCAGGGTCAATCTCTGTCAGTAAACGTACAGACCCACCCACATATTGTATGGTTGGCTCCTCCACAAAACATCCCCCAACATGAATTTCAAGGTCAAATGTTACATCATCCATCTGCAATTAAAATAAGTATTTTGTTTACACACACTGACATGCAGAAAGTGAGAAGAAGCCAAAAAAGACAACAAGCCAACAAATTGACAACAACACACGGACAAAGGACCACATAAAGCACATGCAAAACCAGACTCCCAACAAATTCATAGGGACCACACTACCCACACTTCACAAACAAGTGCAATCATTGATAAATAAACTTGATTCCTTCAGGTATATGCATTATAGAAACAACAATAGCAAAATGCATATCCTAAGCGATTCTACACATAAATAGCAAAATGCTAATTTAACATAACAAAAAAATTTTACTGTGCAGACGAACAGAAAAACCTAACTACGTGGGTGGGTCACCATAAAAAAATGACATCAAGAACCCAAATGCAGATGAGAAAACATCACACATACCTTGCCCAGGTTCGATGATGCAAAACAAGTGCTTTCTCCCTCTCCACACGCTCCAATCCGCGAAGAACAAGCCTGATTGCACCTTGGGTGTCTCTCTCGAAGAGTGTTTGAGTTTTGGGGGTTTTGATTCGCGTTATGTTCTGTTTTGGGGTTCAAATGTGTTTTTGTAACGGCAGAGACCGAGGTGGGTTACGGAGAGTGACGGAAACATACCTCAAGTGGGTTAAGTGATACTTTTCAAACCACGGGTAGGCAAAGTGATTTTCGCTCAAACCACAGGTGGGTTATGTGTAATTATCCCTTAATTTTTTTACTATTTTTTTCGTAATTTTCTTACTCGGGTCGAGTATAAGCGAAATTTGGGACTAGAATTTTTTTTTCTCTTTCTCGGCTTATCTAATCTCGTTTTGGCTAAAAATAATGCCAGATTGAGGTTTTTTAATTTTTGAATTTTTTTGCTATCGTTTTCAGAATTTTCTTCCCCGGGTCGAGTATGAATGGAATCCGGGACTAAAATTTTTTTCACTTTTTCTCGGCCTATCTCATCTCGTTTTGGCCAAAAATAATGCCGGGAAGAGGTGTTTTAATTTTTTGAAATTTTTTTTCTATTTTATTCAGAATTTTCTTGCCCGGGTCGAGTATGAACGGAATTCTGGACTAAATATTTTTTCTCTTTCTCGGCCTATCTCTTCCAGTTTTGGCTAAAAATAATGCCGGAAAGAGGTTTTTTAATTTTTAAAATTTTTTTGCTATTTTTTTTCGGAATTTTCTTTCCCGGGTCGAGAATGAACGGAATTCGGGACTAAAATTTTATCCACTATTTCTCGGCCAATCACATCCCGTTTTGACTAAAAATACTGTTGGAAAGAAGTTTTTTTAGTTTTTAACTTTTTTTGCTATTTTTTTTCGGAATTTTCTTTCGCGGGTCGAGAATGAACGGAATTCGTGACTAAAATTTTATCCACTATATCTCGGCCTAGCACATCCCGTTTTGTCTAAAAATAATGTTGGAGAGGGGTTTTTTAATTTTTTTGCTATTTTTTTCGGAATTTGCTTGCCCGGGTCGAGTATGAGTGGAATTCGGGACTAAAATTTTTCACTTTTTCTCATCCTGTTTCGGCAGAAAATAATGCTAGAATGGGGTTTTTTTTTTTATTTTTTTGCTATTTTTTTTCAGAATTTTCTTCCCCGGGCCAACTATGAACGGAATTCGGGACTAAAATTTTTTTCTCTCTTTTTCGGCCTATCTAATCCCTGTATTGGCTAAAAATAATGCCGGAAAGATGTTTTTTAATTTTTTTGATTTCTTTTTTACTATTTTTTTTGGAATTTTCTTGCCCGGGTCGATTGTGAACGGAATTCGGGACCAAAATTTTTTTCACCTTTTCTTGGCCTATCTAACCCCGTTTAGGCTATAAATAATTCCCGAAAGAGGTTTTTAAATTTTTTTAATTTTGTTCATGTTTTTTTCGGAATTTTCTTCCCTGGGTCGAGTATGAATGAAATTCGGGACTAAAATTTTTTTCTTTTTTTCTCGGCCTATATCATCCTGTTTTGGCTAACAAAAATGCCGGAAAGAGGTTTTTTAATTTTTTTACTATTTTTTTCGTAATTTTCTTACCCGGGTCGAGTATAAGCGAAATTTGGGACTAAAATTTTTTTTTCTCTTTCTCGGCCTATCTAATCTCGTTTTGGCTAAAAATAATGCCAAATTGAGGTTTTTTAATTTTTGAATTTTTTTGCTATCGTTTTCAGAATTTTCTTCCCCGGGTCGAGTATGAATGGAATCCGGGACTAAAATTTTTTTCACTTTTTCTCGGCCTATCTCATCTTGTTTTGGCCAAAAATAATGCCGGGAAGAGGTGTTTTAATTTTTTGAAATTTTTTTTCTATTTTATTCGGAATTTTCTTGCCCGGGTCGAGTATAAACGGAATTCTGGACTAAATATTTTTTCTCTTTCTCGGCCTATCTCTTCCAGTTTTGGCTAAAAATAATGCCGGAAAGAGGTTTTTTAATTTTTAAAATTTTTTTGCTATTTTTTTTCGGAATTTTCTTTCCCGGGTCGAGAATGAACGGAATTCGGGACTAAAATTTTATCCACTATTTCTCGGCCAATCACATCCCGTTTTGACTAAAAATACTGTTGGAAAGAAGTTTTTTTAGTTTTTAACTTTTTTTGCTATTTTTTTTCGGAATTTTCTTTCCCGGGTCGAGAATGAACGGAATTCGTGACTAAAATTATATCCACTATTTCTCGGCCTAGCACATCCCGTTTTGCCTAAAAATAATGTTGGAGAGGGGTTTTTTAAGTTTTTTGCTATTTGTTTCGGAATTTGCTTTCCCAGGTCGAGTATGAGTGGAATTTGGGAGTAAAATTTTTCTCTCTCTTTCTCGGCCTATCTAATCTCGTTTTCGCCAAAAATAATGCCAGAAAGAGGTTTTTGAATTTTTGAATTTTTATGCTTTTTTCTTCGAACTTTTCATCCCCGGGTCGAGTATGAACGGAATTCGGGACTAAAATTTTTTTCTTTATTTCTCGGCCTATATCATCCCGTTTTGGCTAACAAAAATGCTGGAAAGAGGTTTTTGAATTTTTTGAATTTTTTTACTATTTTTTTCGGAATTTTCTTGCCCGGGTTGTGTATAAGCGAAATTTGAGACTAAAATTTTTTTTCTCTTTCTCGGCCTATCTAATCTTGTTTTGGCTAAAAATAATGCCAGAATGAGGTTTTTTCAAATTTTAATTTTTTTCCTATCGTTTTCGGAATTTTCTTCCCCGGGCCGAGTATGAACGGAATTCGGGACTCAAATTTTTTTCCCTTTTTCTCCTCCTATCTCATCCTGTTTTGGCAGAAAATAATGCTGGAAATGGGTTTTTTTTTTTTTTTTTTTTGCTATTTTTTTTTTCAGAATTTTCTTCCCCGGGCCAAGTATGAACGGAATTCGGTACTAAAATTTTTTTTTCTCTTTTTCGGGCTATCTCATCCCCGTATTGGCTAAAAATAATGCCGAAAAGGGGTTTTTTAATTTTTTTGATTTTTTATTTCCATTTTTTTCGGAATTTTCTTGCCCGGGTCGAGTGTGAACAGAATTCGGGACCAAAGTTTTTTTCACCCTTTCTAGGGCCTATCTAATCCCGTTTAGGCTATAAATAATGCCCGAAAGAGGTTTTTTAATTTTTTGATTTTTTTTTACTATTTTTTTCGGAATTTTCTTGCCCGGGTCGATTGTAAACGGAATTCGGGACCAAAATTTTATTCTCTATTTCTCGGCCTATTTCATCTCGTTTTGGCTAAAAATAATGCCGGAAATAGGTTTTTTAATTTTTTGAACTTTTTTGCTATTTTTTTCGTATTTTCCTTTCCCGGGTCGAGTATGAACGGTATACGGGACTAAAATTTTTTCCCCTATTTCTCGGCCTATCTCATCCCCGTTTTGGCTAAAGATAATGCCGGGAAGAGGTTTTTTAATTTTTTTGCTATTTGTTTCGGAATTTTCTTGCCCGGGTCGAGTATAAGCGAAATTTGGGACTAAAACTCTTTTTTCTCTTTTTCGGCCTATCTAATCTCGTTTTGGCTAAAAATAATGCCCGAAGGTTTTTTAATTTTTGAATTTTTTTGCTATCGTTTTTTGAATTTTCTTCCCCGGGTCGAGTATGAATGGAATTCGGGACTAAAATTTTTTTCACTTTTTCTCATCCTGTTTCGGCAGAAAATAATGCTAGAATGGGGTTTTTTTTTATTTTTTTGCTATTTTTTTTTTCAAAAAATTTTCTTCCCCGGGCCAACTATGAACAGAATTCGGGACTAAAATTTTTTTCTCTCTTTTTCGGCCTTTCTAATCCCCGTATTGGCTAAAAATAATGCCGGAAAGAGGTTTTTTGATTTTTTTGATTTTTTTTTTACTATTATTTTCGGAATTTTCTTGCCTGGGTCGATCGTGAACGAAATTCGGGACCAAAATTTTTTTCTCCTTTTCTCGGCCTATCTAATCCCGTTTAGGCTATAAATAATGTCTGAAAGAGGTTTTTAAATTTTTTTAATTTTTTTCATGTTTTTTTCGGAATTTTCTTCCCTGGGTCGAGTAGGAATGAAATTCGGGACTAAATTTTTTTTCTTTATTTCTCGGCCTATATCATCCTGTTTTGGCTAACAAAAATGCCGGAAAGAGGTTTTTGAATTTTTTGAATTTTTTTACTATTTTTTTCGTAATTTTCTTGCCCAGGTCGAGTATAAGCGAAATTTGGGACTAAAATTTTTTTTTTTCTCTTTCTCGGCCTATCTAATCTCGTTTTAGCTAAAAATAAAGCCAGATTGAGGTTTTTTAATTTTTGAATTTTTTTTCTATCGTTTTCGGAATTTTCTTCCTCGGTTCGAGTATGAATGGAATCCGGGACTAAAATTTTTTTCACTCTTTCTCGGCCTATCGCATCTCGTTTTGGCCAAAAATAAGGCCGGGAAGAGGTGTTTTAATTTTTTCAAAATTTTTTTTCTATTTTATTCGGAATTTGCTTGCCCGGGTCGAGTATGAACGGAATTCTGGACTAAGTATTTTTTCTCTTTCTCGGCCTATCTCTTCCGGTTTTGGCTAAAAATAATGCCGGAAAGAGGTTTTTTAATTTTTAAAATTTTTTTGCTATTTTTTTTCGGAATTTTCTTTCCCGGGTCGAGAATGAACGGAATTCGGGACTAAAATTTTATCCACTATTTCTCGGCCAATCACATCCCGTTTTGACTAAAAATACTGTTGGAAAGAAGTTTTTTTAGTTTTTAACTTTTTTTGCTATTTTTTTTCGGAATTTTCTTTCCCGGGTTGAGAATGAACGGAATTCGTGACTAAAATTTTATCCACTATTTCTCGGCCTAGCACATCCCGTTTTGTCTAAAAATAATGTTGGAGAGGGGTTTTTTAATTTTTTTGCTATTTTTTTCGGAATTTGCTTGCCCGGGTCGAGTATGAGTGGAATTTGGGAGTAAAATTTTTCTCTCTCTTTCTCGGCCTATCTAATCTCGTTTTCGCCAAAAATAATGCCAGAAAGAGGTTTTTGAATTTTTATATTTTTTTGCTTTTTTCTTCGAAATTTTCTTCCCCGGGTCGAGTATGAACGGAATTCGGGACTAAATTTTTTTTCTTTATTTCTCGGCCTATATCATCCTGTTTTGGCTAACAAAAATGCCGGAAAGAGGTTTTTGAATTTTTTGAATTTTTTTACTATTTTTTTCGGAAATTTCTTGCCCGGGTCGAGTATAAGCGAAATTTGAGACTAAATTTTTTTTTTCTTTCTCGGCCGATCTAATCTTGTTTTGGCTAAAAATAGTGCCAGAATGAGGTTTTTTAAATTTTGAATTTTTTTACTATCGTTTTCGGAATTTTCTTCCCCGGGTCGAGTATGAACGGAGTTCGGGACTAAATTTTTTTTCTCTTTTTCTCCTCCTATCTCATCCTGTTTTGGCAGAAAATAATGCTGGAAAGGGGTTTTTTTTTTTTTTTTTTTTTTTTTGCTATTTTTTTTTTCAGAATTTTCTTCCCCGGGCCAGGTATGAACGGAATTCAGGACTAAAATTATTTTTTCTCTTTTTCGGCCTATCTCATCCCCGTATTGGCTAAAAATAATGCCGGAAAGGGGTTTTTTAATTTTTCTGATTTTTGATTTCTATTTTTTTCGGAATTTTCTTGCCCGGGTCGAGTGTGAACAGAATTCAGGACCAAAGTTTTTTTCACCCTTTCTAGGGCCTATCTAATCCCGTTTAGGCTATAAATAATGCCCGAAAGAGGTTTTTTAATTTTTTGATTTTTTTTTTCTATTTTTTTGGGAAATTTCTTGCAAGGGTCGATTATGAACGGAATGCGGGACTAAAATTTTATTCTCTATTTCTCGGCCTATTTAATCTCGTTTTGGCTAAAAATAATGCCGGAAATAGGTTTTTTAATTTCTTGAACTTTTTTGCTATTTTTTTCGTATTTTTCTTTCCCGGGTCGAGTATGAACGGTATACGGGACTAAAATTTTTTCCCCTATTTCTCGGCCTATCTCATCCCCGTTTTGGCTAAATATAATGCCGGGAAGAGGTTTTTTAATTTTTTTGCTATTTGTTTCGGAATTTTCTTGCCCAGGTCGAGTATAAGCGAAATTTGGGACTAAAACTCTTTTTTCTCTTTTTCGGCCTATCTAATCTCGTTTTGGCTAAAAATAATGCCCGAAGGTTTTTTAATTTTTGAATTTTTTTGCTATCGTTTTTTGAATTTTCTTCCCCGGGTCGAGTATGAATGGAATTCGGGACTAAAATTTTTTTCACTTTTTCTCATCCTGTTTCGGCAGAAAATAATGCTAGAATGGGGTTTTTTTTTATTTTTTTGATATTTTTTTTTCAGAATTTTCTTCCCCGGGCCAACTATGAACGGAATTCGGGACTAAAATTTTTTTCTCTCTTTTTCGGCCTTTCTAATCCCCGTATTGGCTAAAAATAATGCCGGAAAGAGATTTTTTAATTTTTTTGATTTTTTTTTACTATTATTTTCGGAATTTTCTTGCCCGGGTCGATCGTGAACGAAATTCGGGACCAAAATTTTTTTCTCCTTTTCTCGGCCTATCTAATCCCGTTTAGGCTATAAATAATGTCCGAAAGAGGTTTTTAAATTTTTTTAATTTTTTTCATGTTTTTTTCGGAATTTTCTTCCCTGGGTCGAGTAGGAATGAAATTCGGGACTAAAATTTTTTTCTTTATTTCTCGGCCTATATCATCCTATTTTGGCTAACAAAAATGCCGGAAAGAGGTTTTTGAATTTTTTGAATTTTTTTACTATTTTTTTCGTAATTTTCTTGCCCGGGTCGAGTATAAGCGAAATTTGGGACTAAATTTTTTTTTTCTCTTTCTCGGCCTATCTAATCTCGTTTTGGCTAAAAATACTGCCAGATTGAGGTTTTTTAATTTTTGAATTTTTTTGCTATCGTTTTCGGAATTTTCTTCCCCGGTTCGAGTATGAATGGAATCCGGGACTAAAATTTTTTTCACTTTTTCTCGGCCTATCTCATCTCGTTTTGGCCAAAAATAATGCCGGGAAGAGGTGTTTTAATTTTTTCAAAATTTTTTTTCTATTTTATTCGGAATTTTCTTGCCCGGGTCGAGTATGAACGGAATTCTGGACTAAGTATTTTTTCTCTTTCTCGGCCAATCTCTTCCGGTTTTGGCTAAAAATAATGCCGGAAAGAGGTTTTTTAATTTTTAAAATTTTTTTGCTATTTTTTTTCGGAATTTGCTTTCCCGGGTCGAGAATGAACGGAATTCGGGACTAAAATTTTATCCACTATTTCTCGGCCAATCACATCCCGTTTTGACTAAAAATACTGTTGGAAAGAAGTTTTTTTAGTTTTTAACTTTTTTTGCTATTTTTTTTCGGAATTTTCTTTCCCAGGTCGAGAATGAACGGAATTCGTGACTAAAATTTTATCCACTATTTCTCGGCCTAGCACATCCCGTTTTGTCTAAAAATAATGTTGGAGAGGGGTTTTTTAATTTTTTTGCTATTTTTTTCGGAATTTCCTTGCCCGGGTCGAGTATGAGTGGAATTTGGGAGTAAAATTTTTCTCTCTCTTTCTCGGCCTATCTAATCTCGTTTTCGCCAAAAATAATGCCAGAAAGAGGTTTTTGAATTTTTTTGCTTTTTTCTTCGAAATTTTCATCCCCGGGTCGAGTAAGAACGGAATTCGGGACTAAAATTTTTTTCTTTATTTCTCAGCCTATATCATCCCGTTTTGGCTAACAAAAATGCCGGAAAGAGGTTTTTGAATTTTTTGAATTTTTTTACTATTTTTTTCGGAATTTTCTTGCCCGGGTCGAGTATAAGCGAAATTTGAGACTAAAATTTTTTTTCCTCTTTCTCAGCCTATCTAATCTTGTTTTGGCTAAAAATAATGCCAGAATGAGGTTTTTTAAATTTTGAATTTTTTTACTCTCGTTTTCGGAATTTTCTTCCCCATGTCGAGTATGAACGGAATTCGGGACTAAAATTTTTTTCTCTTTTTCTACTCCTATCTCATCCTGTTTTGGTAGAAAATAATGCTGGAAAGGGGTTTTTTTTTTTTTTTTTTTTTGCTATTTTTTTTCAGAATTTTCTTCCCCGGGCCAAGTATGAACGGAATTCGGGACTAAAATTTTTTTCACTCTTTTTCAGCGTATCTCATCCCCGTATTGGCTAAAAATAATGCCGGAAAGAGGTTTTTTAATTTTTTTGATTTTTGATTTCTATTTTTTTCGGAATTTTCTTGCCCGGGTCGAGTGTGAACGGAATTTGGGACCAAAGTTTTTTTCACCCTTTCTCGGCCTGTCTAATCCCGTTTAGGCTATAAATAATACCCGAAAGAGGTTTTTTAATTTTTTTTAAATTTTTTTCATATTCTTATCGGAATTTTCTTCCCCGGGTCGAGTATGAACGGAATCCGGAACTAAAATGTTTTTTTTCTTTTTTTCGGCCTATCTCATCTCGTATTGGCTAAAAATAATGCCAGAAAGAGGTTTTTTAATTTTTTGATTTTTTTTTTCTATTTTTTTTGGAAATTTCTTGCAAGGGTCGATTATGAATGGAATGCGGGACTAAAATTTTATTCTCTATTTCTCGGCCTATTTCATTTCGTTTTGGCTAAAAATAATGCCGGGAATAGGTTTTTTAATTTTTTGAACTTTTTTGCTATGTTTTTCGTATTTTTCTTTCCCGGGTCGAGTATGAATGTATACGGGACTAAAATTTTTTCCCCTATTTCTCGGCCTGTCTCATCCCCGTTTTGGCTAAAGATAATGCCGGGAAGAGGTTTTTTAATTTTTTTGCTATTTTTTTTGGAATTTACTTGCCAGGGTCGAGTATGAGCGGAATTTGGGACTAAACTTTTTCTCTCCATTTCTCGGCCTATCTCATCCGTATTGGCTAAAAATAATGCTAGAAAGAGGTTTTTTCATTTTTTGAATTTTGTTGCTATTTTTTTCAGAATTTTATTTCCTGGATTGAGTAAGAACGGAATTTCGGACTAGAATTTTTTTTCTCTTTCTTGGCCTATCTAATCCCAATTTGGCCAAAAATAAAGCCAGAAAGAGGTTTTTTTAATTTTTGAATTTTTTTGCAATTTTTTTTGGAAAGTTCTTGCCCGGGTCGAGTATGAATAAAATTCGGGACTAAAATTTTTTTCCCTTTTTCTCGGCCTATCTAATCTCGTTTTGGCCAAAAATAATGCCGGAAAGAGGTGTTTTAATTATTTGAATTTTTTTTCTATTTTATTCGGAATTTTCTTGCCCGGGTCGAGTGTGAACGAAATTCGGGACTGAATTTTTTTTCTCTTTCTCGGCCTATCTCTTCCAATTTTGGCTAAAAATAATTGCGAAGGAGGTATTTTAATTTTTTAAATTTTTTTGCTATTTTTTTTTCGGAATTTTCTTTCTTGGGTCGAGAATGAACGGAATTCGGGACTAAAATTTTATCCACTAGTTCTCAGCCTATCACATCCCGTTTTGACTAAAAATAATGTTGGAAAGAGGTTTTTTAATTTTTTAAATTTTTTTGCTTTTTTTTTTCGGAATTTTCTTTCCCGGGTCGAGAATGAACGGAATTCGGGACAAAAATTTTATCCACTATTTCTCGACCTATCACATCCCGTTTTGACTAAAAATAATGCTGGAAAGAGGTTTTTAAATTTTTAAAATTTTTTTGCTTTTTTTTTCGGAATTTTCTTTCCCGAGTCGAGAATGAACGAAATTCGGGACTAAAATTTTATCCACTATTTCTCGGCCTATCACATCACCGTTTTGTCTAAAAATAATGTTGGAAAGAGGTTTTTTAATTTTTTAAATTTTTTTGCTTTTTTTTCCGGAATTTTCTTTCCCGGGTCGAGAATGAACGGAATTCGGGACTAAAATTTTATCCACTATTTCTCGGCCTATCACATCCCGTTTTGACTAAAAATAATGTTGGAAAGAGGTTTTTAAATTTTTAAAATTTTTTGCTTTTTTTTTCGGAATTTTCTTTCCCGGGTCGAGAATGAACGGAATTCGGGACTAAAATTTTATCCACTATTTCTCGGCCTATCACATCACCGTTTTGTCTAAAAATAATGTTGGAAAGAGGTTTTTTAATTTTTTAAATTTTTTTGCTTTTTTTTTCGGAATTTTCTTTCCCGGGTCGAGAATGAACGGAATTCGGGATTAAAATTTTATCCTCTATTTCTTGGCCTATCACATCCCGTTTTGACTAAAAATAATGTTAGAAAGAGGTTTTTTAATTTTTTAAATTTTTTTGCTTTTTTTTTTCGGAATTTTCTTTCCCGGGTCGAGAATGAATGGAATTCGGGACTAAAATTTTATCCACTATTTCTCGGCCTATCACATCACCGTTTTGTCTAAAAATAATGTTGGAAAAAGGTTTTTTAATTTTTTAAATTTTTTTGCTTTTTTTTTTCGGAATTTTCTTTCCCGGGTTGAGAATGAACGGAATTCGGGACTAAAATTTGATCCACTATTTCTCGGCCTATCAGATCCCATTTTGACTAAAAATAATGTTGGAAAGAGGTTTTTTAATTTTTTTGCAATTTTTTTCGGAAATTTCTTGCCCGGGTCGAGTATGAGCAGAATTTTGGAGTAAAATTTTTTTCTCTCTTTCTCGGCCTATCCAATCTTGTTTTGGCCAAAAATAATGCCAGAAAGAGGTTTTTGAATTTTTGAATTTTTTTGCTTTTTTTTTGGGAATTTTCTTTCCCGGGTCGAGTATGAACGGAATTCGGGAGTAAAATTTTTTTCTTTATTTCTCGGCCTATATCATCCCGTTTTGGCTAACAAAAACGCTGGAAAGAGGTTTTTGAATTTTTTGAATTTTGTTACTATTTTTTTCGGAATTTTCTTGCCCAGGTCGAGTATAAGCGAAATTTGGGACTAAAATTTCTTTTTCTCTTTCTCGGCCTTTCTAATCTCGTTTTGGCTAAAAATAATGCCCGAATGAAGTTTTTTAATTTTTGAATTTTTTTGCTATCGTTTTCGGAATTATCTTCCCAGGGTCGAGTATGAACGGAATTCGGGACTAAATTTTTTTTCTCTTTCTCGGCCTATCTCTACCAGTTTTAGCTAAAAATAATGTCGGAAAGAGGTTTTTTAATTTTTTAAATTTTTTTGCTATTTTTTTTCGGAATTTTCTTTCCCGGGTCGAGAATGAATGTTATTCGGGACTAAAATTTTATCCATTATTTCTCGGCCTATCACATCCCGTTTTGACTAAAAGTAATGTTGCAAAGAGGTTTTTTAATTTTTTTTAATTTTTTTGCTATTTTTTTCGGAAGTTTCTTCCCCGGGTCAAGTATGAGCGGAATCTGGGAGTAAATTTTTTTTTGCTCTTTCTCCGCCTATCTAATCTTGTTTTGGCTAAAAATAATGCCAGAAAGAGGTTTTTGAATTTTTGAATTTTTTTGCTTTTTTTTTCGGAATTTTCTTCCCCGGGTCGAGTATGAACGTAATTCGGGACTAAAATTTTTTCTTTATTTCTCAGCCTATATCATCCCGTTTTGGCTAACAAAAATGCCGGAAAGTGGTTTTTGAATTTTTAGAATTTTTTTACTATTTTTTTCAGAATTTTCTTGCCCGGGTCGAGTATAAGCGAAATTTGGGACTAAAATTTCTTTTTCTCTTTCTCGGCCTATCTAATCTTGTTTTGGCTAAAAATAATGCCCGAATGAGGTTTTTTAATTTTTGAATTTTTTTGCTATCGTTTTCGTAATTATCTTTCCCGGGTCAAGTATGAACGGAATTCGGGACTAAATTTTTTTTCTTTTTCTCGGCCTATCTCTTCCAGTTTAAGCTAAAAATAATGCCGGGAAGAGGTTTTTTAATTTTTAAAATTTTTTTGCTCTTTTTTTTCGAAATTTTCTTTCCCTGGTCGAGAATGAATGGAATTCGGGACTAAAATTTTATCCACTATTTCTCGGCCTATCACATCCCGTTTTGCCTAAAAGTAATGTTGGAAAGAGGTTTTTTAATTTTTTTAATTTTTTTGCTATTTTTTTCGGAAGTTTCTTGCCCAGGTCGAGTATGAGGGGAATTTGGGAGTAAAATTTTTTTTTTCTCTTTCTCGGCCTATTTAATCTTGTTTTGGCTAAAACTAATGCCAGAAAAAGGTTTTTCAATTTTTGAATTTTTTTTGCTTTTTTTTTCGGAATTTTCTTCCCCGGGTCGAGTATGAATGAAATTCGGGACTAAATTTTTTTTTTTAATTTCTTGGCCTATATCATCCTGTTTTGGCTAACAAAAATGCCGGAAAGAGGTTTTTGAATTTTTAGAATTTTTTTACTATTTTTTTCGCAATTTCCTTGCCTGGGTCGGGTATGAGCGAAATTTGGGACTAAAATTTTTTTTTCTCTTTCTCGGCGTATCTAATCTCGTTTTGGCTAAAAATATTGCCAGATTGAGGTTTTTTAATTTTTGAATTTTTTCGCTGTCGTTTTCAGAATTTTCTTCCCCGGGTCGAGTATGAACGGAATTCGGGACTAAAATTTTTTTCTCTTTTTCTCGTCCTATCTCATCCTGTTTTGGCAGAAAATAATGCTGGAAAGGGATTTTTTTTCATTTTTTTGCTATTTTTTTCAGAATTTTTTCCCCGGGCCAAGTATGAACGGAATTCGGGACCAAAATTTTTTTCACCCTTTCTCGGCCTATCTAATCCCGTTTAGGCTATAAATAATGCCCGAAAGAAGTTTTTTAATTTTTTGAATTTTTTTCAAATTTTTTTCGGAATTTTCTTCCCCAATTCGACTATGACCGGAATTCGGAACTAAAATTTTTTTTTCCCTCTTTTTCGGCCTATCTAATCTTGTATTGGCGAAAAATAATACCAGAAAGAGGTTTTTTAATTTTTTGATTTTTTTTTTCTATTTTCTTTGGAATTTTCTTGCAAGGGTCGATCATGAACGAAATTCGGGAATAAAATTTTATTCTCTATTTCTCGGGTTATTTCATGTCGTTTTGGCTAAAAATAATGCCAGAAATAGGTTTTTTAATTTTTTGAACTTTTTTGCTATTTTTTTCGTATTTTCCTTTCCCGGGTCGAGTATGAACGGTATACGGGACTAAAATTTTTTCCCCTATTTCTCGGCCTATCTCATCCCGTTTTGGCTAAAGAGAATAACGGGAAGAGTTTTTTTAAGTTTTTTTAATTTCTTTGCTATTTTTTTCTAAAGTTGCTTGCCTGGTCGAGTATGAGCGGAATTTGGGACTAAATTTTTCTTCCCCATTTCTCGGCCTATCTCATTCGTATTGGCTAAAAATAATGCTAGAAAGAGATTTTTTCATTTTTTGAATTTTGTTGCTATTTTTTTCGAAATTTTCTTTCCCGAATTGAGTAAGATCGGAATTTGGGACTAGAATTTTTTTTTCTCTTTTTCGGCCTATCTCATCCCCGTATTAGCTATAAATAATGCCCGGAAGAGGTTTTTAAATTTTTTTAATTTTTTTCATATTTTTTTCGGAATTTTCTTCCCCAGGTCGAGAATGAACGGAATTCAGAACTAAATTTTTTTTTTCTCTTTTTCGGCCTATCTAATCTCGTAATGGCTAAAAATAATGCCAGAAAGAGGTTTTTTTGATTTTTTGATTTTTTTTTTCTATTTTTTTTCGAAATTTCTTGCAAGGGTTAATTATGAACGGAATTCGGGACTAAAATTTGATTCTCTATTTCTCGGCCTATTTCATCTCGTTTTGGCTAAAAATAATGCCGGAAAGAGGTTTTTTAATTTTTTGAACTTTTTTGCTATTTTTTTCGTATTTTTCTTTCCCGAGTTGAGTATGAACGGAATTCGGGACTAAAATTTTTTTCCCCTATTTCTCGGTCTATCTCATCCCCGTTTTGGCTAAAGATAATGCCGGGAAGAGGTTTTTTAATTTTTTTTAATTTTTTTGCTATTTTTTTCAGAATTTTCTAGCCTGGGTCAAGTATGAGCTGAATTTGGGACTAAATTTTTTTTCTCCATTTCTCGGCCTATCTCATCCGTATTGGCTAAATATAATGCCAGAAAGAGGTTTTTTCATTTTTTGAATTTTGTTGCTATTTTTTTCGGAATTTTCTTTCCCAGATTGAGTAAGGAGGGAATTTGGGACTAGAATTTTTTTTTCTCTTTCTTGGCCTATCTAATCCCAATTTGGCCAAAAATAAAGCCAGAAAGAGGTTTTTTTAATTTTTGAATTTTTTTGCAATTTTTTTCGGAATGTTCTTGCACGGGTCGAGTATGAATAAAATTTGAGACTAAATTTTTTTCCCTTTTTCTCGTCCTCTCTAATCTCGTTTTGGCTAAAAATACTGCCCGAAAGAGGTTTTTTAATTTTTTGAATTTTTCTCATATATTTTTCGGAATTTTCTTCCCCGGGTCGAGTATGAATGGAATTCAAAACTAAATTTTTTTTTTCTCTTTCTTGGCCTATCTAATCTTGTATTGGCGAAAAATAATGCCAGAAAGAGGTTTTTTAATTTTTTGATTTTTTTTTTTAAATTTTTTTTGGAATTCTCTTGCGAGGGTCGATTATGAACGGAATTCGGGACTAAAATTTAATTATCTATTTCTCAGCCTATTTCATCTCGTTTTGGCTAAAAATAATGCCGGAAATAGGTTTTTTAATTTTTTGAACTTTTTTGCTATTATTTTCGTATTTTTCTTTCCCGGGTCGAGTATGAACGGTATACGGGACTAAAATTTTTTCCCCTATTTCTTGGCCTATCTCGTCCCCGTTGTGGCGAAAGATAATGCCAGGAAGAGCTATTTTAATTTTTTTAAATTGTTTGCTATTTTTTTCGGAATTTTCTTGCCCGGGTCGAGTATGAGCGGAATTTGGGACTAAATTTTTTTTCTCCATTTCTCGGCCTATCTCATCCGTATTGGCTAAAAATAATGCTAGAAAGAGGTTTTTTCATTTTTTGAATTTTGTTGCTATTTTTTCGGAATGTTCTTGCCCGGGTCGAGTATGAATAAAATTCGGGACAAAATTTTTTTCGCTTTTTCTCGCCCTATCTCATCTCGTTTTGGCCGAAACTAATGCCTGGAAGAGGTGTTTTAATTTTTTGAATTTTTTTTCTATTTTATTCGGAATTTTCTTGCCCGGGTCGAGTATGAACGGAATTTGGGACTAAATTTTTTTCCTCTTTCTCGGCCTATCTCTTCCAGTTTTGGCTAAAATAATGCCAGAAAGATGTTTTTTAATTTTTTAAATTTTTTTGCTATTTTTTTCGGAATTTTCTTTCCCGGGTCGAGAATGAATGGAATTCGGGACTAAAATTTTATCCACTATTTCTCGGCCTATCGTTTTGACTAAAAATAATGTCGGAAAGAGGTTTTTTAATTTTTTTTTAATTTTTTTGCTATTTTTTTTCGGAATTTTCTTGCTCGGGTCGAGTATGAGCGGAATTTGGGAGTAAAATTTTTTTCTCTCTTTCTCGGTCAATCTAATCTCGTTTTGGCTAAAAATAATGCCAGAAAGAGGTTTTTCAATTTTTGAATTTTTTTGCTTTTTTTTTTTTTCGGAATTTTCTTCCTCGGGTTGAGTTTGAACAGAATTCGGGACTGAAATTTTTTTCTTTCTTTCTCGGCCTATATCATCCCGTTTTGGCAAACAAATATGCGGGAAAGAGGTTTTTGAATTTTTTTACTATTTTTTTCGGAATTTTCTTACCCGAGTCGAGGATAAGCGAAATTTGGGACTAAATTTTTTTTTTCTCTTTCTCGGCCTATCTAATCTCGTTTTGTCTAAAAATATTGCCAGAAAGAGGTTTTTGAATTTTTGAATTTTTTTGCCTTTTTTTTTTTCGGAATTTTCTTCCCCGGATCGAGTATGAACGGAATTCGGGACTAAAATTTTTTACATTATTTCTCGGCCTATATCATCCCGTTTTGGCTAACAAAAATTCCGGAAAGACGTTTTTGAATTTTTTTACTATTTTTTTCGGAATTTTCTTGCCCGGATCGAGTATAAGCGAAATTTGGGACTGTATTTTTTTTTTCTCTTTCTCGGCCTATCTAATCTCGTTTTGGCTAGAAATAATGCTAGAAAGAGGTTTTTTAGTTGTTTAAATTTTTTTGCTATTTTTTTTCAGAATTTTCTTTCCCAGGTCGAGAAAGTATGGAATTCGGGACTATAATTTTGTCCACTATTTCTCGGCCTGTCACATCCCGTTTTGACTAAAAATAATGTTGGAATGAGGTTTTTTAATTTTTGAAATTTTTTTGCTATTTTTTTTCGGAATTTTCTTGCCCAGGTTGAGTATGAGCGGAATTTGGGAGTAAAATTTTTTTCTCTTTCTCGGCCTATCTAATCTCATTTTGGCGAAAAAATAATGCCAGAAAGAGGTTTTTGAGTTTTTGAATTTTTTTTGCTTTTTTTTTTTTTTTTCGGAATTCTCTTCCCCGGGTCGAGTATGAAAGGAATTCGGGACTAAAATTTTTTTTCTTTATTTCTCGTCCTAGATCATCCCGTTTTGGCTAACAAAAATGCCGGAAAGAGCTTTTTGAATTTTTTTACTATTTTCTTCGGAATTTTCTTGCCCGGGTTGAGTATAAGTGAAATTTGGGACTAAAATTCTTTTTTCTCTTTCTCGGCCTATCTAATCTCATTTTGGCTAAAAATAATGCCAGAATGAGGTTTTTTAATTTTTGAATTTTTTTGCTATCGTTTTCGGAATTTTCTTCCTCGGGTCGAGTATGAACGGAATTCGGGACTAGAATTTTTTTCTCTTTTTCTCATCCTATCTCACCCTGTTTTGGCAGAAAAAAATGCTGCAACGGGGTTTTTTCTATTTTTTTGCTATTTTTTTTCAGAATTTTTTGCCCGGACCAAGTATGAACGGAATTCGGGACTAAAATTTTTTTTTCTCTTTTTCGGCCTATCTCATCCCCGTATTGGCTAAAAATAATGCCGGAAAAAGGTTTTTTAATTTTTTTGATTTTCTTTTTCTATGTTTTTCAGAATTTTCTTGCCCGGGTCGAGTGTGAACGGAATTCAGGCCCAAAATTTTTCTCTCCCTTTCTCAGCCAATCTAGTCCCCTTTAGGTGATAAATAATGCCTGGAAGAGGTTTTTTAATTTTTTGAATTTTTTTTCATATTTTTTCAGAACTTTCTTCCCTGGGTCGAGTATGAACGGAATTCGGAACTAAATTTTTTTTTTCTCTTTTTCGGCCTATCCCATCTCGTATTGACTAAAAATACTGTCAGAAAGAGGTTTTTTTAATTTTTGAATTTTTTTGCAATTTTTTTCGGAATGTTCTTACCCGGGTCGAGTATAAATAAAATTCGGGACTATAATTTTTTTCACTTTTTCTCGGCCTATCTTATCTCGTTTTGGCCGAAAATAATGCCTGGAAGAGGTGTTTTAATTTTTTGAATTTTTTTTCTATTTTATTCGGAATTTTCTTGCCCGGGTCGAGTATGAACGGAATTTGGGACTAAATTTTTTTCCTCTTTCTCGGCCAATCTCTTCCAGTTTAGGCTAAAAATAATGCCAGAAAGAGGTTTTTTAATTTTTTTAAATTTTTTTGCTATTTTTTTTCGGAATTTTCTTTCCCGGGTCGAGAATGAACGGAATTCGGGACTAAAATTTTATCCACTATTTCTCGGCCTATCACATCCCGTTTTGACTAAAAATAATGTCGGAAAGAGGTTTTTTAATTTTTTTAATTTTTTTGCTAATTTTTTCGGAATTTTCTTGCCCGGGTCGAGTATGAGCGGAATTTGGGAGTAAAATTTTTTTCTCTTTCTCGGCCAATCTAATCTTGTTTTGGCTAAAAATAATGCCAGAAAGAGGTTTTTGAATTTATGAATTTTTTTGCTTTTTTTTTTCTGAATTTTCTTCCCCGGGTTGAGTTTGAACGGAATTCGGGACTGAAAGTTTTTTCTTTATTTCTCGGCCTATATCATCCCGTTTTGGCTAACAAAAATGCCGGAAAGAGGTTTTTGAATTTTTTGAATTTTTTTAATATTTTTTTCGGAATTTTCTTACCCGAGTCGAGTACAAGCGAAATTTGGGACTAAATTTATTTTTTTTTCTCTTTCTTGGCCTATCTAATCTCATTTTGGCTAAAAATAATGCCAGAATGAGGTTTTTGAATTTTTGCTTTTTTTTTTTTTCGGAATTTTCTTCCCCAGATCGAGTATGAACGGAATTCGGGACTAAAATTTTATCCACTATTTCTCGGCCTATCACATCCCGTTATGACTACAAATAATATTGGAAAGAGGTTTTTTTATTTTTTAAATTTTTTTGCTATTTTTTTCGGAATTTTCATGCCCGGGTCGAGTATGAGCAGAATTTGGGAGTAAAATTTTTTTCACTCTTTCTCGGCCTATCAAATCTCGATTTGTCTAAAAATAATGCCGGAAAGAGGTTATTTAATTTTTTTGAATTTTTTTACTATTTTTTTTGGAATTTTCTTGCCCGGGTTGAGTATAAGCGAAATTTGGGACTAAAATTTTTTTTTCCCTTTTTCAGCCTATCTAATCTCGTTTTGGCTAAAAATAATGCCAGAAAGAGATTTTTTTATTTTTTTTATTTTTTTTCTATTTTTTTTGGAATTTTCTTGCAAGGGTCGATTATGAACGGAATTCGGGACTAAAATATTATTCTCTATTTCTCAGCCTATTTCATCTCGTTTTGGCTAAAAATAATGCCGGAAAGAGGTTTTTTAATTTTTTGATTTGTTTTTTTCTATTTTTTTTGAAATTTTCTTGCAAGGGTCGATTATGAACGGAATTCGGGACTAAAATTTTATTCTCTATTTCTCGACCTATTTCATCTCATTTTGGCTAGAAATAATGCCGGAAAGAGGTTTTTTAGTTTTTTGAATTTTTTTGCTATCGTTTTCGGAATTTTCTTCCCCGGGTCAAGCATGAGCGAAATTTGGGTCAATATTTTTTTTTTTCTCTTTCTCGGCCTATCTAATCTCGTTTTGGCTAAAAATAATGCAAAAAAGTGGTTTTTTAAATTTTTGAATTTTTTTGCTATTTTTTTCAGAATTTTCTTGCCCGGGTCGATTATGAACTGAATTCGAGACTAAAATTTTATTCTCTATTTCTCGGCCTATTTCATCTCGTTTTGGCTAAAACTAATACCGGAAAGAGGTTTTTTAATTTCTTCACCTTTTTTGCTATTTTTTTCGTATTTTTCTTTCCCGGGTTGAGTATAAACGGAATTCGGGACTAAAATTTTTTCCCCTATTTCTCGGCCTATGTCATCCCCGTTTTAGCTAAAGATAATGCCGGGAAGAGGTTTTTTAATTTTTTTGGGAATTTTATTGCCCGGGTCGAGTATGAGCGGAATTTGGGTCTAAATTTTTTTTCTCCATTTCTTGGCCTATCTCATCCGTATTGGCTAAAAATAATGCCAGAAAGAGGTTTTTTCATTTTTTGAATTTTGTCGCTATTTTTTTCGGAATTTTCTTTCCCGGATTGAGTAAGAACGGAATTTGGGACTAGAATTTTTTTTTCTCTTTCTTGGCCTATCCAATCCCAATTTTGCCAAAAATAAAGCCAGAAAGAGGTTTTTTTAATTTTTGAATTTTTTTGCTATTTTTTTCGGAATTTTCTTGCCCGGGTTGAGTATGAGCGAAATTTGGGACTAAATTTTTTTTTTCTCATTCTCGGCCTATCAAATCTCGTTTTGGCTAAAAATAATGCCAAAAAGAGGTTTTTTAATTTTTTGAATTTTTTTGCTATTTTTTTTGGAATTTCCTTGCCCGGGTCGAGTATGAACGGAATTCGGGACCAAAATTTTTTTCTCCCTTTCTCGGCCAATCTAATCCCGCTTAGGCTATAAATAATGCCAGAAAGTGTTTTTTTAATTTTTTGAATTTTTTTCATATTTTTTTCAGAATTTTCTTCCCCGGGTCGAATATGAACGGAATTCGGAACTAAATTTTTTTTTTCTCTTTTTCGGCCTAACTCATCTCGTATTGGCTAAAAATAATGCCATAAAGAGGTTTTTTAATTTTTTGGTTTTTTTTTTTTCCATTTTTTTTGGAATTTTCTTGCAAGGGTCGATTATGAACGGAACTCGGGACTAAAATTTTATTCTCTATTTCTTGGCCTATTTCACCTCGTTTTGGCTAAAAATAATGCCGGAAAGAGGTTTTTTAATTTTTTGAAATTTTTTACTATTTTTTTCGTATTTTTCTTTCCCGGGTCGAGTATGAACGGAATTCGGGACTAAAATTTTTTCCCCTATTTATCGGCCTATCTCATCCCCGTTTTGGCTAAAGATAATGCCGGGAAGAGGTTTTTCAATTTTTTTTTAATTTTTTTGCTATTTTTATCGGAATTTTCTTACCCGAGTCGAGTATGTGCGGAATTTGGGACTAAATTTTTTTTCTCCATTTCTCGGCCTATCTCATCCGTGTTGGCTAAAAATAATGCCAGAAAGAGGTTTTTTCAATTTTTGAATTTTGTCGATATTTTTTTCGGAATTTTCTTTACAGGATTGAGTAAGAACGAAATTTGGGACTAGAATTTTTTTTTCTCTTTCTTGGTCTATCCAATCCCAATTTGACCAAAAATAAAGCCAGAAAGAGGTTTTTTTAATTTTTGAATTTTTTTGTAATTTTTTTCGGAATGTTCTTGCCCGGGTCGAGCATGAATTAAATTCGGGACTAAAATTTTTTTCACTTTTTCTTGGCCTATCTCATCTCGTTTTGGCCAAAAATAATGCCGGGAAGAGGTGTTTTAATTTTTTGAATTCCTTTTTTCTATTTTATTCGGAATTTTCTTGCCCGGGACTAGTATGAACGGAATTCAGGACTAAATTTTTTTTTCTTTCTCGGCCTATCTCTTCCAGTTTTGGCTAAAAATAATGCCAGAAAGGGGTTTTCTAATTTTTAAAATTTTTTTGCTATTTTTTTTCTGAATTTTCGTTCCCGGGTCGAGAATGAGCGAAATTTGGGAGTAAAATTTTTTTCTCTTTCTCGGCCTATCTAATCTCGTTTTGACTAAAAATAATGCCAGAAAGAGGTTTTTGAATTTTTTTGCTTTTTTTTTTCGGAATTTTCTTCCCTGGGTCGAGTATGAACGGAATTCGGGACTAAATTTTTTTTCTTTATTTCTCGGCCTATATCATCCCGTTTTGGCTAATAAAAATGCCGGAAAGAGCATTTTGAATTTTTTTACTATTTTTTTCGGAATTTTCTTACCCAAGTCGGGTATAAGCGAAATTTGGGACTAAATTTTTTTTTTTTTTTTTTCTCTTTCTCGGCCTATCTAATCTCGTTTTGGCTAAAAATAATGCCAGAAAGAGGTTTTTAAATTTTTGAATTTTTTTGCTTTTTTCTTCGGAATTTGCTTCCATGGGTCGAGTATGAACGAAATTCGGGACTAAATTTTTTTTCTATATTTCTCGGCCTATATCATCCCGTTTTGGCTAACAAAAAGGCCGAAAAGAGGTTTTTGATTTTTTTTACTATTTTTTTGGGAATTTTCTTGCCCGGGTCGGGTATAAGCGAAATTTGGGACTAAAATTTTTTTTTCTCTTTCTCGGCCTATCTAATCTCGTTTTGGCTAAAAATAATGCCAGAACGAGGTTTTTGAATTTTTGAATTTTTTTGCTTTTTTTTTCTGAATTTTCTTCCCCGGGTCGAGTATGAACGGAATTCGGGACTAAAATTTTTTTTCTTTATTTATCAGCCTATATCATCCCGTTTTGGCTAACAAAAAGGCCGGAAAGAGGTTTTTGAATTTTTTGAATTTTTTTACTATTTTTTTCGGAATTTTCTTGCTCGGGTCGAGTATAAGCGAAATTTGGGACTAAAATTTTTTTTTCGCTTTCTCGGCCTATCTAATCTCGTTTTCGCTAAAAATAATGCCGGAAAGAGATTTTTTTATTTTTTGAATTTTTTTGCTATCATTTTCGGAATTTTCTTGCCCAGGTAAAGTATGAACGAAATTCGGGACTAAAATTTTTTTTCTCAATTTCTCGGCCTATATCAGACCAATAATGCCAGAAAGAGGTTTTTGAATTTTTTTGCTATTTTTTTTGGAATTTTTTTGCCCGGGTTGAGTATGAGCGAAATTTGGGACTAAAATTTTTTTTTTTCTCATTCTTGGCCTATCAAATCTCGTTTTGGCTAAAAATAAAGCCAAAAAGAGGTTTTTTTATTTTTTTTTGAATTTTTTTTGCTATTTTTTTCGTAATTTTCTTGCCCGGGTCGAGTATGAACGGAATTAGGGACTAAATTTTTTTTGTCTTTCTCGGCCTATCTCATCCCGTTTTGGCTAAAGATAATGTCGGAAAGAGGTTTTTTAATTTTTTTGCTATTTTTTTCGGAATTTTCTTGCCCGGGTTGAGTATGAGCGGAATTTGGGAGTAAAATTTTTTTCTCACTTTCTCGGCCTATCTAATCTCGTTTTGGCTAAAAATAATGCCAGAAAGAGGTTTTTAAATTTTTTGAATTGTTTTGCTATTTTTTTCGGAATTTTCTTGCCCGGGACGAGTATGAACGAATTTCGGGACTAAATTTTTTTTCACTTTCTCAGCGTATCTAATCCCGTTTTGGCTAAAAATAACGCCAGAAAGACGTTTTTGAAATTTTTAAATTTTTTTGCTATTATTTTCAGAATTTTCTGGCCCAGGTCTAGTACGAACGAAATTCGGGAATAAAATTTTTTTCCCAATTTGTCGGCCTATACTATCCCATCTTGGCTAGCAATAATGCCGGAAAGAGGTTTTTGAATTTTTTTGCTATTTTTTTTGGAATTTTCTTGCCTGGGTTGAGTATGAGCGAAATATGGGACTAAAATTTTTTTTTTCTCTTTCTCGGCCTATCTAATCTCGTTTTGGCTAAAAATAATGCCGGAAAGAGATTTTTTTATTTTTTGAATTTTTTTGCTATCATTTTCGGGATTTTCTTCCCCGGGTTGAGTATGAGCGAAATTTGGATCTAAATTTTTTTTTCTCTTTCTCGGCCTATCAAATCTCGTTTTGGCTAAAAATAATGCCAAAAAAGAGGTTTTTTTAATATTTTGAATTTTTTTGCTATTTTTTTCGGAATTTTCTTGCCCGGGTCGAGTATGAACGGATTTCGGGACTAAATTTTTTTACACTTTCTCGGCCTATCTAATCCCGTTTTGGCTAAAAATAATGCCAGAAAGATGTTTTTTAATTTTTTAAATTTTTTTGCTATTTTTTTCAGAATTTTCTTGCCCGGGTCAAGTATGAATGAAATTCGGGACTAAAATTTTTTTTCTCAATTTCTCGGCCTATATCATCCCGTCTTGGCTACCAATAATGCCGGAAAGAGGTTTTTGAATTTTTTTGCTATTTTTTTCGGAATTTTCTTGCCCGGGTTGAATATGAGCGAAATTTGGGACTAAATTTTTTTTTTCTCATTCTCAGCCTATCAAATCTCGTTTTGGCCAAAAATAAAGCCAAAAAGAGGTTTTTTAATTTTTTGAATTTTTTTGTTATTTTTTTCGGAATTTCTTGCCCGGGTCGAGTATGACCGGAATTCGGGACTAAAATTTTTTTCCCCCATTCTCGGCCTTTCTAATCCCATTTAGGCTATAAATAATGCCCGAAAGAGGTTTTTTAAGTTTTTGAATTTTTTTCCTATCGTTTACGGAATTTTCTTCCCCGGGTCGAGTATGAGCGAAATTTGGGTCAAATTTTTTTTTTTTTTTTTTTTTCTGTTTCTCGGCCTATGTAATCTCGATTTGGCTAAAAATAATGCCAGAATGAGGTTTTTTAATTTTTGAATTTTTTTACAATCGTTTTCGAAATTTTCTTCCTCGGGTCGAGTATGAACGGAATTCGGGACTAAAATTTTTTTCTCTATTTCTCGGCATATGTCATCCCGTATTGGCTATAAATAATGCTGGAAAGAGGATTTTTAATTTTTTGATTTTTTATTCTCTTTTTTTTTTGGGAATTTTCTTGCTCGGTCCGAGTGTGTACAGAATTCGGGAGTCAAATTTTTTTATCTCTTTTTCGGCCTATCTCATCCCCTTATTGGTCAAAAATATTGCCGGAAAGAGATTTTTTAATTTTTTTGATTTTTTCTTTCTATTTTTTACAGAATTTTATTGCCTGGGTCGAGTGTGAACGGAATTCAGGCCCAAAATTTTTTTTCTCCCTTTGTCGGCCTATCTAATCCTGTTTAGGCGATAAAAAATGCCCGAAAGAGGTTTTTTAATTTTTTGAATTTTTTTTCATATTTTTTTCAAAACTTTCTTCCCCAGGTCGAGTATGAAAGGAATTCGGAACTAAAATTTCTTTTTTCTCTTTTTCGGCCTATCCCATCTCGTATTGGCTAAAAATATTGCTAGAAAGAAGTTTTTTTAATTTTTGAATTTTTTTGCAATTTTTTTTCGGAATATTCTTGCTCGGGTCGAGTATGAATAAAATTCGGGACTATAATTTTGTTCACTTTTTCTCACCCTATCTCATCTCGTTTTGGCCGAAACTAATGCCTGGAAGAGGTGTTTTAATTTTTTGAATTTTTTTTCTATTTTATTCGGAATTTTCTTGCCCGGGTCGAGTATGAACGGAATTTGGGACTAAATTTTTTTCCTCTTTCTCGGCCTATCTCTTCTAGTTTTGGCAAAAAATAATGCCAGAAAGATGTTTTTTAGTTCTTTAAATTTTTTTGCTATTTTTTTTCGGAATTTTCTTTCCCGGGTTGAGAATGAATGGAATTCGGGACTAAAATTTTATCCACTATTTCTCAGCCCATCACATCCCGTTTTGACTAAAAATAATGTCGGAAAGAGGTTTTTTAATTTTTTTTTAATTTTTTTGCTATCTTTTTTCGGAATTTTCTTGCTCGGGTCAAGTATGAGCGGAATTTGGGAGTAAAATTTTTTTCTCTCTTTCTCGGCCAATCTAATCTCGTTTTGGCTAAAAATAATGCCAGAAAGAGGTTTTTCAATTTTTGAATTTTTTTGCTTTTTTTTTTTTTCGGAATTTTCTTCCTCGGGTCGAGTTTGAACAGAATTCGGGACTGAATTTTTTTTTCTTTATTTCTCGGCCTATATCATCCCGTTTTGGCAAACAAAAATGCCGGAAAGAGGTTTTTGAATTTTTTGAATTTTTTTACTATTTTTTTCGGAATTTTCTTACCCGAGTCGAGTATAAGGGAAATTGGGACTAATTTTTTTTTTTTTCTCTTTCTCGGCCTATCTAATCTCGTTTTGGCTAAAAATATTGCCAGAAAGAGGTTTTTGAATTTTTGAATTTTTTTGCTATTTTTTTTTTCGGAATTTTCTTCCCCGGATCGAGTATGAACGGAATTCGGGACTAAAATTTTTTACATTATTTCTCGGCCTATATCATCCCGTTTTGGCTAACGAAAATTCCGGAAAGACGTTTTTGAATTTTTTTACTATTTTTTTTGGAATTTTCTTGCCCGGGTCGAGTATAAGCGAAATTTGGGACTAAATTTTTTTTTTTTCTCTTTCTCGGCCTATCTAATCTCGTTTTGGCTAAAAATAATGCTAGAAAGAGGTTTTTTAGTTGTTTAAATTTTTTTGCTATTTTTTTCGGAATTTTCTTTCCCAGGTCGAGAAATATGGAATTCGGGACTAAAATTTTGTCCACTATTTCTCGGCCTATCACATCCCGTTTTGACTAAAAATAATGTTGGAAAGAGGTTTTTTTATTTTTTAAATTTTTTTGCTATTTTTTTCGGAATTTTCTTGCCCAGGTCGAGTATGAGCGGAATTTGGGGGTAAAATTTTTTTCTCTTTCTCGGCCTATCTAATCTCGTTTTGGCTAAAAATAATGCCAGAAAGAGGTTTTTGAGTTTTTGAATTTTTTTGCTTTTTTTTTTCGGAATTCTCTTCCCCAGGTCGAGTATGAAAGGAATTTGGGACTAAAATTTTTTTTCTTTATTTCTCGGCCTATATCATCCCGTTTTGGCTAACAAAAATGCCGGAAAGAGCTTTTTGAATTTTTTTACTATTTTCTTCGGAATTTTCTTGCCCGGGTTGAGTATAAGTGAAATTTGGGACTAAAATTCTTTTTTCTCTTTCTCGGCCAATCAAATCTCATTTTGGCTAAAAATAATGCCAGAATGAGGTTTTTTAATTTTTGAATTTTTTTGCTATCGTTTTCGGAATTTTCTTCCCCGGGTCGAGTATGAACGGAATTTGGGACTAGAATTTTTTTCCCTTTTTCTCATCCTATCTCACCCTGTTTTGGCAGAAAATAAAGCTGCAAAGGGGGTTTTTTCTATTTTTTTGCTATTTTTTTTCAGAATTTTTTCCCCGGGCCAAGTATGAACGGAATTCGGGACTAAATTTTTTTTTTTCTCTTTTTCGGCCTATCTCATCCCCGTATTGGCTAAAAATAATGCCGGAAAGAGGTTTTTTAGTTTTTTTGATTTTTTTTTCTATGTTTTTCAGAATTTTCTTGCCCGGGTCGAGTGTGAACGGAATTCAGGACCAAAAATTTTCTCTCCCTTTCTCGGCCTATCTAGTCCCGTTTAGGCGATAAATAATGCCCGGAAGAGGTTTTTTAATTTTTTGAATTTTTTTTCATATTTTTTCAGAACTTTCTTCCCTGGGTCGAGTATGAACGGAATTCAGAACTAAAATTTTTTTTTTCTCTTTTTCGGCCTATCCCATCTCGTATTGACTAAAAATAATGTCAGAAAGAGGTTTTTTTAATTTTTGAATTTTTTTGCAATTTTTTTCGGAATGCTCTTGCCCGGGTCGAGTATGAATAAAATTCGGGACTATAATTTTTTTCACTTTTTCTCGGCCTATCTTATCTCGTTTTGGCCGAAAATAATGCCTGGAAGAGGTGTTTTAATTTTTTGAATTTTTTGTTCTATTTTATTTGGAATTTTCTTGCCCGGGTCGAGTATGAACGGAATTTGGGACTAAATTTTTTTCCTCTTTCTCGGCCAATCTCTTCCAGTTTTCGCTAAAAATAATGCCAGAAAGAGGTCTTTTAATTTTTTTTAATTTTTTTGCTATTTTTTTTCGGAATTTTCTTTCCCGGGTCGAGAATGAACGGAATTCGGGACTAAAATTTTATCCACTATTTCTCGGCCTATCACATCCCGTTTTGACTAAAAATAATGTCAGAAAGAGGTTTTTGAATTTTTGAATTTTTTTGCTTTTTTTTTTTTCGGAATTTTCTTCCCCGGGTTGAGTTTGAACGGAATTCGGGACTGAATTTTTTTCCTCTTTCTCGGCCAATCTCTTCCAGTTTAGGCTAAAAATAATGCCAGAAAGGGGTTTTTTAATTTTTTTAATTTTTTTGCTATTTTTTTCGGAATTTTCTTGCCCGGGTCGAATATGAGTGGAATTTGGGAGTAAAATTTTTTTCTCTTTCTCGGCCAATCTAATATTGTTTTGGCTAAAAATAATGCCAGAAAGAGGTTTTTCGATTTTTGAATTTTTTTGCTTTTTTTTTCGGAATTTTCTTCCCTGGGTTGAGTTTGAACGGAATTCGGGACTGAAATTTTTTTCTTTATTTCTCGGCCTATATCATCCCGTTTTGGCTAACAAAAATGCCGGAAAGAGGTTTTTGAATTTTTTGAATTTTTTTACTATTTTTTTCGGAATTTGCTTACCCGAGTCGAGTATAAGCGAAATTTGGGACTAAATTTTTTTTTTCTCTTTCTTGGCCTATCTAATCTCATTTTGGCTAAAATTAATGCCAGAAAGAGGTTTTTGAATTTTTGCTTTTTTTTTTTTGGAATTTTCTTCCCCGGATCGAGTATGAACGGAATTCGGGACTAAAATTTTATCCACTATTTCTCGGCCTATCACATCCCGTTATGAGAAAAAAATAATATTGGAAAGAGGTTTTTTTATTGTTTAAATTTTTTTGCTACTTTGTTGGGAATTTTCTTGCCCGGGTCGAGTTTGAGCAGAATTTGGGAGTAAAATTTTTTTCACTCTTTCTCAGCCTATCTAATCTCGTTTTGGCTAACAATAAAGCTAGAAAGAGGTTTTTGAATTTTTGAATTTTTTTGCTTTTTTTTTTTCAGAATTTTCTTCCCCGGGCCAAGTATGAACGGAATTTGGGACTAAAATTTTTTTTTTTCTTTTTCGGCCTATCTCATCCCCGTATTGGCTAAAAATAATGCCGGAAAGAGGTTATTTAATTTTTTTGAATTTTTTACTATTTTTTTCTGAATTTTCTTGCCCGGGTCGAGTACAAGCGAAATTTGGGACTAAAATTTTTTTTTCCCTTTTTTGACCTATCTAATCTCGTTTTGGCTAAAAATAATGCCAGAAAGAGGTTTTTTAATTTTTTAATTTTTTTTTCTATTTTTTTTGGAATTTTCTTGCCCGGGTTGAGTATGAGCGAAATTTGGGACTAAATTTTTTTTTCTCATTCTCGGCCTATCAAATCTCGTTTTGGCTAAAAATAATGCCAAAAAGAGGTTTTTTAATTTTTTGAATTTTTTTGCTATTTTTTTTGGAATTTTCTTGCCCGGGTCAAGTATGAACGGAATTCGGGACCATAATTTTTTTCTCCCTTTCTCGGCCAATCTAATCCCGCTTAGGCTATAAATAATGCCCGAAAGAGGTTTTTTAATTTTTTGAATTTTTTTCATATTTTTTTCAGAATTTTCTTCCCCGGGTCGAATATGAACGGAATTCGGAGCTAAATTTTTTTTTTTTCTCTTTTTCGGCCCAACTCATCTCGTATTGGCTAAAAATAATGCCACAAAGAGGTTTTTTAATATTTTGGTTTTTTTTTTCCATTTTTTTTGGAATTTTCTTGCAAGGGTCGATTATGAACGGAACTCGGGACTAAAATTTTATTCTCTATTTCTCTGCCTATTTCACCTCGTTTTGGCTAAAAATAATGCCGAAAAGAGGTTTTTTAATTGTTTGAACTTTTTTGCTATTTTTTTCGTATTTCTCCTTCCCGGTTCGAGTATGAACGGAATTCGGGACTAAAATTTTTTCCCCTATTTCTCGGCCTATCTCATCCCCGTTTTGGCTAAAGATAATGCCGGGAAGAGGTTTTTTAATTTTTTTGCTATTTTTTTCGGAATCTTCTTGCCCGAGTCGAGTATGAGCGGAATTTGGGACTAAATTTTTTTTCTCCATTTCTCGGCCTATCTCATCCGTGTTGGCTAAAAATAATGCCAGAAAGAGGTTTTTTCAATTTTTGAATTTTGTCGATATTTTTTTCGGAATTTTCTTTACAGGATTGAGTAAGAACGAAATTTGGGACTAGAATTTTTTTTTCTCTTTCTCGGTCTATCCAATCCCAATTTGACCAAAAATAAAGCCAAAAAGAGGTTTTTTTAATTTTTGAATTTTTTTGCAATTTTTTTTGGAATGTTCTTGCCCGGGTCGAGCATGAATTAAATTCGGGACTAAAATTTTTTTCACTTTTTCTTGGCCTATCTCATCTCGTTTAGGCCAAAAATAATGCTGGGAAGAGGTGTTTTAATTTTTTGAATTTTTTTTTCTATTTTATTCGGAATTTTCTTGCCCGGGACTAGTATGAACGGAATTCAGGACTAAATTTTTTTTTCTTTCTCGGCCTATCTCTTCCAGTTTTGGCTAAAAATAATGCCAGAAAGGGGTTTTCTAATTTTTAAAATTTTTTTGCTATTTTTTTTCTGAATTTTCGTTCCCGGGTCGAGAATGAACGGAATTCGGGATTAAAATTTTATCCACTATTTCTCGGCCTATCACATCCCATTTTGACTAAAAATAATGTTGGAAAGAGGTTTTTTAATTTTTAAAATTTTTTTGCTATTTTTTTCGGAATTTTCTTGCCCGGGTCGAGTATGAGCGGAATTTGGGAGTAAAATTTTTTCTCTCTTTCTCGGCCTATCTAATCTCGTTTTGGCTAAAAATAATGCCAGAAAGAGGTTTTTGAATTTTTTTGCTTTTTTTTTCGGAATTTTCTTCCCCGGATCGAGTATGAACGGAATTCGGGACTAAATTTTTTTTTCTTTATTTCTCGGCCTATATCATCCCGTTTTGGCTAATAAAAATGCCGGAAAGAGCATTTTGAATTTTTTTACTATTTTTTTCGGAATTTTCTTACCCGGGTCGGGTATAAGCGAAATTTGGGACTAATTTTTTTTTTTTTCTCTTTCTCGGCCTATCTAATCTCGTTTTGGCTAAAAGTAATGCCAGAAAGAGATTTTTGAATTTTTGAATTTTTTTGCTTTTTTTTTTCGGAATTTGCTTCCAAGGGTCGAGTATGAACGGAATTCGGGACTAAATTTTTTTTCTTTATTTCTCGGCCTATATCATCCCGTTTTGGCTAACAAAAAGGCCGGAAAGAGGTTCTTGAATTTTTTTACTATTTTTTTCGGAATTTTCTTGCCCGGGTCGGGTATAAGCGAAAATTGGGACTAAAATTTTTTTTTCTCTTTCTCGGCCTATCTAATCTCGTTTTGGCTAAAAATAATGCCACAAAGAGGTTTTTGAATTTTTGAATTTTTTTGCGTTTTTTTTCGGAATTTTCTTCCCCGGGTCGAGTATGAACGGAATTCGGGACTAAAATTGTTTTCTTTATTTCTCAGTCTATATCATCCCGTTTTGGCTAACAAAAATGCCGGAAAGAGGTTTTTGAATTTTTTTACTATTTTTTTCGGAATTTTCTTGCCCGGGTCGAGTATAAGCTAAATTTGGGACTAAATTTTTTTTTTCTCTTTCTCGGCCTATCTAATCTCATTTTGGCTAAAAATAATGCCAGAATGAGGTTTTTGAATTTTTTTCTATCGGTTTCGGAATTTTCTTCCCCGGGTCGAGTATGAACGGAATTCGGGACTAAAATTTTTTTCTCTTTTTCTTGTCCTATCTCATCCTGTTTTGTCAGAAAATAATGCGGGAAAAGGGATTTTTTTTTTTTTTTGGCTATTTTTTTCAGAATTTTCTTCCCCGGGCCAAGTATGAACGGAATTCGGGACTAAAATTTTTTTCTCTCTTTTTCCGCCTAACTCATCCCCGTATTGGCTAAAAATAATGCTGGAAAGAGGTTTTTTAATTTTTTTGATTTTTTTTTCTATTTTTTTCAGAATTTTCTTACTCGGGTCGAGTTTGAACGGAATTCAGGACCAAAATTTTTTTCTCCCTTTCTCGGCCTATCTAATCCCGTTTAGGCTATAAATAATGCCCGAACGAGGTTTTTTAATTTTTTGAATTTTTTTCATATTTTTTTCGGAATTTTCTTCCACGGGTCGAGTATGAACGGAATTTGGAACAAATTTTTTTTTTTTTTAATCTTTTTCGGCCTTTCTCATCTTGTGTTGGCTAAAAATAATGCCGGAAAGAGGTTTTTTAATTTTTTGATTTTTCTTTTCTATTTTTTTTGGAATTTTCTTGCAAGGGTCGAGTATGAACGGAATTCGGGACTAAAATTTTTCCCCTCTTTCTCGGCCTATCTCATCCCCGTTTGGGCTAAATATAATGCCGGGAAGAGGTTTTTTAATTTTTTTAATTTTTTTAATTTTTTTGCTATTTTTTTCAGAATTTTCTTGCCCGGGTCGAGTATGAGCGGAATTTGGGACTAATTTTCTTTTCTCCATTTCTCGGCCTATCTCATCCGTATTGGCTAAAAATAATGCCAGAAAGAGGTTTTTTCATTTTTTGAACTTTGTCGCTGCCTTTTTCGGAATTTTCTTTCCCGGATTGAGTAAGAACGGAATTTGGGACCAGAATTTTTTTTCTCTTTCTTGGCCTATCCAATCCCAATTTGGCCAAAAATAAAGCCAGAAAGAGGTTTTTTTTAATTTTTGAATTTTTTTGCAATTTTTTTCGGAATGTTCCTGCTCGGGTCGAGTATGAATAAAATTCGGGACTAAAATTTTTTCCACTTTTTCTTGGCCTATCTCATCTTGTTTTGGCAAAAAATAATGCCGGTGAGAGGTGTTTTAATTTTTTGAATTTTTTTTCTATTTTATTCGGAATTTTCTTGCCCGGGTCGAGTATGAACAGAATTCGGGACTAAATTTTTTTTCTCTTTCTCGGCCTATCTCTTCCAGTTTTGGCTAAAAATAATGCTAGAAAGAGGTTTTCTAATTTTTTTAATTTTTTTGCTATTTTTTTTCGAAATTTTCTTTCCCGGGTCGAGAATGAACAGAATTCGGGACTAAAATTTTCTCCACTATTTCTTGGCCTATCACATCCCGTTTTTACTAAAAATAATGTTGGAGAGAGGTTTTTAAATTTTTTTGCTATTTTTTTCGGAATTTTCTTGCCCTGGTCGAGTATGAGCGGAATTTGGGAGTAAAATTTTTTTCTCTCTTTCTCGGCCTGTCTAATGTCGTTTTGGCTAAAAATAATGCCAGAAAGAGGTTTTTGAATTTTTGAATTTTTTTGCGTTTCTTTTTGGAATTTTCTTCCCCGGGTCGAGTATGAATGGAAATCGGGACTAAAATTTTTTTCTTTATTTCTCGGCCTATATCATCCCATTTTGGCCAACAAAAATGCCGGAAAGAGGTTTTTGAATTTTTTTACTATTTTTTTCGGAATTTTCTTACCCGGGTCGAGAATAAGCGAAATTTGGGACTAAATTTTTTTATTTCTCTTTCTTGGCCTATCTAATCTCGTTTTGGCTAAAGATAATACTAGAAAGAGGTTTTTGAATTTTTGAATTTTTTTGCTTTTTTTTTCGAAATTTGCTTCCCCGGGTCGAGTATGAACGGAATTCGGGACTAAAATTTTTCTCTTTATTTGTCAGCCTATATCATCCCGTTTTGGCTAACAAAAAGGCCGGAAAGAGGTTTTTGAATTTTTTGAAGTTTTTTACTATTTTTTTCGGAATTTTCTTGCCCGGGTTGAGTATAAGCGAAATTTGGGACTAAATTTTTTTTCTCTTTCTAGGCCTATCTAATCTCGTTTTGGCTAAAAATAATGCCGGAAAGAGATTTTTTTATTTTTTGAATTTTTTTGCTATCATTTTCGGAATTTTCTTCCCCGGGTCGAGTATGAGCGAAATTTGGATCTAAATTTTTTTTTTTTTCTTTCTCGGCCTATCAAATCTTGTTTTGGCTAAAAATAATGCCGGAAAGAGATTTTTTAATTTTTTTGATTTTTTCTTTCTATTTTTTACAGAATTTTCTTGCCTGGGTCGAGTGTGAACGGAATTCAGGCCCAAAATTTTTTTCTCCCTTTGTCGGCCTATCGAATCCCATTTAGGCTATAAAAAATGCCCGAAAGTGGTTTTTTAATTTTTTGAATTTTTTTTCATATTTTTTTCAAAACTTTCTTCCCCAGGTCGAGTATGAAAGGAATTCGGAACTAAAATTTCTTTTTTCTCTTTTTCGGCCTATCCCATCTCGTATTGGCTAAAAATATTGCCAGAAAGAGGTTTTTTTAATTTTTGAATTTTTTTGCAATTTTTTTCGGAATATTTTTGCCCGGGTCGAGTATGAATAAAATTCGGGACTATAATTTTTTTCACTTTTTCTTGCCCTATCTCATCTCGTTTTGGCCGAAACTAATGCCTGGAAGAGGTGTTTTAATTTTTTGATTTTTTTTTCTATTTTATTCGGAATTTTCTTGCCCGGGTCGAGTATGAACGGAATTTGGGACTAAATTTTTTTCCTCTTTCTCGGTCTCTCTCTTCCAGTTTTGGCTAAAAATAATGCCAGAAAGATGTTTTTTAATTTTTTAAATTTTTTTGCTATTTTTTTCGGAATTTTCTTTCCCGGGTCGAGAATGAATGGGAATTCGGGACTAAAATTTTGTCCACTATTTCTCGGCCTATCACATCCTATTTTGACTAAAAATAATGTCGGAAAGAGGTTTTTTAATTTTTTTTAATTTTTTTGCTATTTTTTTTTCGGAATTTTCTTGCTCGGGTCGAGTATGAGCGGAATTTGGGAGTAAAATTTTTTTCTCTCTTTCTCGGCCAATCTAATCTCGTTTTGGCTAAAAATAATGCCAGAAAGAGGTTTTTCAATATTTGAATTTTTTTGCTTTTTTTTTTTTTCGGAATTTTCTTCCTCGGGTTGAGTTTGAACAGAATTCGGGACTGAAATTTTTTTCTTTATTTCTCGGCCTATATCATCCCATTTTGGCAAACAAATATGCGGGAAAGAGGTTTTTGAATTTTTTTACTATTTTTTTCGGAATTTTCTTACCCGAGTCGAGGATAAGCGAAATTTGGGACTAAATTTTTTTTTTCTCTTTCTCGGCCTATCTAGTCTCGTTTTGTCTAAAAATATTGCCAGAAAGAGGTTCTTGCCCTATCTCATCTCGTTTTGGCCGAAACTAATGCCTGGAAGAGGTGTTTTAATTTTTTGAATTTTTTTTCTATTTTATTCGGAATTTTCTTGCCCGGGTCGAGTATGAACGGAATTTGGGACTAAATTTTTTTCCTCTTTCTCGGCCTCTCTCTTCCAGTTTTGGCTAAAAATAATGCCAAAAAGAGGTTTTTTTTTAATATTTTGAATTTTTTTGCTATTTTTTTCGGAATTTTCTTGCCCGGGTCGAGTATGAGCGGATTTCGGGACTAAATTTTTTCACACTTTCTCGGCCTATCTAATCCCGTTTTGGCTAAAGATAATGTCGGAAAGAGGTTTTTTAATTTTTTTGCTATTTTTTTCGGAATTTTCTTGCCCGGGTTGAGTATGAGCGGAATTTGGGAGTAAAATTTTTTTCTCACTTTCTCGGCCTATCTAATCTTGTTTTAGCTAAAAGTAATGCCAGAAAGAGGTTTTTAAATTTTTTGAATTTTTTTGCTATTTTTTTCAGAATTTTCTTGCCCGGGTCGAGTATAAACGGATTTCGGGACTAATTTTTTTTTCACTTTCTCAGCGTATCTAATCCCGTTTTGGTTAAAAATAACGCCAGAAAGATGTTTTTTAAATTTTTAAATTTTTTTGCTATTTTTTTCGGAATTTTCTGTCCCGGGTCTAGTACGAACGAAATTCGGGAATAAAAGTTTTTTCCCAATTTGTCGGCCTATATCATCCCATCTTGGCTAGCAATAATGCCAGAAAGAGGTTTTTGAATTTTTTTTGCTATTTTTTTTGGAATTTTCTTGCCTGGGTTGAGTATGAGCGAAATATGGGACTAAAAATTTGTTTTTTCTCTTTCTCGGCCTATCTAATCTCGTTTTGGCTAAAAATAATGCCAGAAAGAGATTTTTTGATTTTTTGAATTTTTTTGCTATCATTTTCGGGATTTTCTTCCCCGGGTTATGTATGAGCGAAATTTGGATCTAAATTTTTTTTTTCTCTTTCTCGGCCTATCAAATCTCGTTTTGGCTAAAAATAATGCCAAAAAGAGGTTTTTTTTTTTATATTTTGAATTTTTTTGCTATTCTTTTTCGGAATTTTCTTGCCCGGGTCGAGTATGAGCGGAATTTGGGAGTAAAATTTTTTTCTCAATTTCTCGGCCTATATCATCCTGTTTTGGCTAGCAATAATGCCGTAAAGAGGTTTTTGAATTTTTTTTGCTATTTTTTTCGTAATTTTCTTACCCGGGTCGAGTATGAACGGAATTAGGGACTAAAATTTTTTTGTCTTTCTCAGCCTATCTCATCCCCGTTTTGGCTAAAGACAATGTCGGAAAGAGGTTTTTTAATTTTTTTGTTATTTTTTTCAGAATTTTCTTGCCCGGGTTGAGTATGAGCGGAATTTGGGAGTAAAATTTTATTCTCAGTTTCTCGGCCTATCTAATCTCGTTTTGGCTAAAAATAATGCCAGAAAGAGGTTTTTAAATTTTTTGAATTGTTTTGCTATTTTTTTCGGAATTTTCTTGCCCGGGGCGAGTATGAACGGATTTCGGGACTACATTTTTTTTCACTTTCTCAGCGTATCTAATCCCGTTTTGGCTAAAAATAACGCCAGAAAGACGTTTTTTAAATTTTTAAATTTTTTTGCTATTTTTTTAAGAATTTTCTGGCCCGGGTCTAGTTCGAACGAAATTCTGGAATAAAATTTTTTTCCCAATTCGTCGGCCTATATCATCCCATCTTGGCTAGCAATAATGCCGGAAAGAGGTTTTTGAAGTTTTTGAATTTTTTTGCTATTTTTTTGGAATTTTCTTGCCCGGGTTGAGAATGAGCGAAATATGGGACTAAATTTTTTTTTTTCCTCTTTCGCGACCTATCTAATCTCGTTTTGGCTAAAAATAATGCCGGAAAGAGATTTTTTTATTTTTTGAATTTTTTCGCTATCATTTTCGGAATTTTCTTCCTCGGGTCGAGTATGAGCGAAATTTGGATCTAAATTTTTTTTTTTCTCTTTCTCGGCCTATCAAATCTCGTTTTGGCATAAAATAATGCCAAAAAGATTCTTTTTTTAATATTTTGAATTTTTTTGCTATTTTTTTCGGAATGTTCTTGCCCGGGTCGAGTATGAACGGATTTCGGGACTAAATTTTTTTACACTTTCTCGACCTATCTAATCCCGTTTTGGCTAAAAATAATGCCAGAAAGACGTTTTTTAATTTTTTAAATTTTTTTGCTATTTTTTTCAGAATTTTCTTGCCCGGGTCAAGTATGAACGAAATTCGGGACTAAAATTTTTTTTCTCAATTTCTCGTCCTATATCATCCCGTCTTGGCTACCAATAATGCCAGAAAGAGGTTTTTGAATTGTTTTGCTATTTTTTTCGGAATTTTCTTGCCCGGGTTGAGTATGAGCTAAATTTGGGACTAAAATATTTTTTTTTCTCATTCTCAGCCTATCAAATCTCGTTTTGGCTAAAAATAAAGCCAAAAAGAGGTTTTTTTTAATTTTTTTAATTTTTTTGTTATTTTTCTCGGAATTTCTTGCCCGGGTCGAGTATTACCGGAATTCGGGACTAAAATTTTTTTCCCCCTTTCTCGGCCTGTCTAATCCCATTTAGGCTATAAATAATGCCCGAAAGAGGTTTTTTAATTTTTTTAATTTTTTTCCTATCGTTTTCGGAATTTTCTTCCCCGGGTCGAGTATGAGCGAAATTTGGGTGAAATTTTTTTTTTTTTCTGTTTCTCAGCCTATCTAATCTCGATTTCGCTAAAAATAATGCCAGAATGAGGTTTTTTAATTTTTGAATTTTTTTACAATCGTTTTCGGAATTTTCTTCCCCGGGTCGAGTATGAACGAAATTCGGGACTAAATTTTTTTTTCTCAATTTCTCGGCCTATATCATCCCGTCTTGGCTACCAATAATGCCGGAAAGAGGTTTTTGAATTTTTTTGCTATTTTTTTCGGAATTTTCTTGCCCGGGTTGAGTATGAGCGAGATTTGGGACTAAAATATTTTTTTTTTCTCATTCTCGGCCTATCAAATCTCGTTTTGGCTAAAAATAAAGCCCAAAAGAGGTTTTTTGATTTTTTGAATTTTTTTGTTATTTTTTTTGGAATTTCTTGCCCGGGTCGAGTATGACCGGAATTCGGGACTAAAATTTTTTTCCCCCTTTCTCAGCCTGTCTAATCCCATTTAGGCTATAAATAATGCCCGAAAGAGGGTTTTTAATTTTTTGAATTTTTTTCCTATCATTTTCGGAATTTTCTTCCCCGGGTCGAGTATGAGCGAAATTTGGGTCAAATTTTTTTTTTTTTTTTTCTGTTTCTCGGCCTATCTAATCTCGATTTGGCTAAAAATAATGCCAGAATGAGGTTTTTTAATTTTTAAATTTTTTTACAATCGTTTTCGGAATTTTCTTCCCCGGGTCGAGTATGAACGGAATTCGGGACTAAAATTTTTTTCTCTATTTCTCGGCATATGTCATCCCGTATTGGCTATAAATAATGCTGGACAGAGGATTTTTAATTTTTTGATTTTTTATTCTCTTTTTTTTTTGGGAATTTTCTTGCTCGGTCCGAGTGTGAACAGAATTCGGGACTCAAATTTTTTTCTCAATTTCTCGGCCTATATCATCTTGTTTTGGCTAGCAATAATGCCGTAAAGAGGTATTTGAATTTTTTTTGCTATTTTTTTGGTAATTTTCTTGCCCGGGTCGAGTATGAACGGAATTAGGGACTAAAATTTTTTTGTCTTTCTCGGCCTATCTCATCCCCGTTTTGGCTAAAGATAATGTCGGAAAGAGGTTTTTTAATTTTTTTGCTATTTTTTTCAGAATTTTCTTGCCCGGGTCGAGTATGAACGGATTTCGGGACTAATTTTTTTTTCACTTTCTCAGCGTATCTAATCCCGTTTTGGCTAAAAATAACGCCAGAAAGATGTTTTTTAAATTTTTTTGCTATTTTTTTGGGAATTTTCTAGCCCGGGTCTAGTACGAACGAAATTCGGGAATAAAATTTTTTTCCCAATTTGTCGGCCTATATCATCCCATCTTGGCTAGCAATAATGCCGGAAAGAGGTTTTTGAATTTTTTTGCTACTTTTTTTGGAATTTTCTTGCCCGGGTTGAGTATGAGCGAAATATGGAACTAATTTTTTTTTTTCTCTTTCTCGGCCTATCAAATCTCGTGTTGGCTAAAAATAATGCCAAAAAGAGGTTTTTTAATTTTTTGAATTTTTTTGATATTTTTTTTGGAATTTTCTTGCCTGGGTCGAGTATGAACGGAATTCGGGACCAAAATTTTTTTCCCCCTTTCTTGGCCTACCTAATCCCGATTAGGCTATAAATAATGCCCGAAAGAGGTTTTTTAATTTTCTGAATTTATTTCATATTTTTTTCTGAATTTTCTTCCCTGGGTCGAGTATGAACGGAATTCGGAACTAAATTTTTTTTTTTCTCTTTTTCAGCCTATCTCACCTCGTATTGGCTAAAAATAATGCCAGAAAGAGGTTTTTTAATTTTTTGATTTGTTTTTTCATATTTTTTTTTTGGAAATTTCTTGCAAGGCTCGATTATGAACGGAATTCGGGAATAAAATTTTATTCTCTATTTCTTGACCTATTTCATCTCGTTTTGGCTAGAAATAATGCCGGAAAGAGGATTTTTAATTTTTTGAATTTTTTTGCTATCGTTTTCGGAATTTTCTTTCCCGGGTCGAGTATGAGTGAAATTTGGGTCTGAATTGTTTTTTTTCTCTTTCTCAGCCTATCTAATCTCATTTTGGCTAAAAATAATGCGAAAAAGAGGTTTTTAATTTTTTGAATTTTTTTGCTATTTTTTTCAGAATTTTCTTGTCCGTGTCGAGTATGAACGGAATTCGGGACTAAATTTTTTTTCTCTTTCTCGGCCTATCTCATCTCGTTTTGGCTATAAATAATGCCAGAAAGAGGTTTTTTAGTTTTTTAAATTTTTTATCAATTTTTTTCCTAATTTTCTTGCTCGGGCTGAGTGTGAACAGAACTCGGAACTAAAATTTTTTTCTCTATTTCTTGGCCTATCTCATCCTGTATTGGCTAAAAATAATGAAGGAAAGAGGTTTTTTCATTTATTGAATTTTTTTACTATTTTTTTCGTAATTTTCTTGCCCGGGTCGAGTAAGAACGGAATTTAGGGCTAAAATTTTTTCCTATATTTCTCTGCTTATCTCATCTCCTATTGGCTACCGGAAAGAGGTTTTTGAATTTTCTTACTATTTTTTCAAAATTTTCTTACCCGGGTCGAGTATAAGCGAAATTTGGGACTAAATTTATTTTTTTTCTCTTCCTTGGCCTATCTAATCTCGTTCGGCTAAAAATAATGCCAGAAAGAGGTTTTTGAATTTTTGAATTTTTTTGCTTTTTTTTTTGGAATTTGCTTGGGTCGAATATGAACGGAATTCGGGACTAAAATTTTTTTCTTTATTTCTTGGCCTATATAATCCCGTTTTGGCTAACAAAAATCCCGGAAAGAGGTTTTTGAATTTTTTTACTATTTTTTTCGGAATTTTCTTACCCGAGTCGAGTATAAGCGAAATTTGGGACTAAATTTTTTTTTTTTTCTCTTTCTCGGCCTATCTAAAATCGTTTTCGCTAAAAATAATGCCAGCAAGAGGTTTTTTAATTTTTGAATTTTTTTGCTATCGTTTTCGGAATTTTCTTCCCGGGTCGAGTATGAACGGAATTCGCGACTAAAATTTTTTTCTCTTTTTCTCGTCTTATCTCATCCCGTTTTGGCAGAAAATAATGCCAGAAAGGGGTTTTTTTTTTTTTTTTTTTTTTGCTATTTTTTTTCAGAAATTTCTTCCCCGGGCCAAGTATGAACGGAATTCGGGACTAAAATTTTTTTCTCAATTTCTCGGCCTATATCATCCCGTCTTTCCTACCAATAAGTCCAGGAAGAGGTTTTTGAATTTTTTGAATTTTTTTGCTATTTTTTTCAGAATTTTCTTGCCCGGGTTGAGTATGAGCGAAATTTGGGACTAAATTTTTTTTTTTTCTCATTCTCGGCCTATCAAATCTCGTTTTGGCTAAAAATAATGCCAAAAAGAGGTTTTTTAATTTTTTGAATTTTTTTGCTATTTTTTTCGGAATTTTCTTCCCCGGGTCGAGTATGAACGGAATTCGAGACTAAAAATTTTTTCTCTTTCTCGGCCTATCTCATCTCGTTTTGGCTATAAATAATGCCAGAAAGAGATTTTTTAATTTTTTGAATTTATTTCATATTTTTTTTCGGAATTTTCTTCCCCGGGTCGAGTATGAACGGAATTCGGAACTAAATTTTTTTTTCAATTTTTCGGCCTATCCCATCCCCATATTGGCTAAAAATAATGCCGGAAAGAGATTTTTTAATTTTTTTATTTTTTTTCCCTTTTTTTTTCGGAATTTTCTTGCTCAGGCCGAGTTTGAACAGAATTCGGAACTAAAATTTTTTTCTCTATTTCTCGGCCTATCTCATCTTGTATTGGCTAAAACTAATGAAGGAAAGAGGTTTTTTCATTTATTGAATTTTTTTGCTATTTTTTCCGTAATTTTCTTGCCCGGGTCGAGTATGAACGGAATTCGGGACTAAAATAAATTTTTTCCTATATTTCTCTGCTTATCTCATCTCCTATTGGCTACCGGAAAGAGGTTTTTGAATATTTTTACTATTTTTTTCGGAATTTTCTTACCCGGGTCGAGTATAAGCGAAATTTGGGACTAAATTTTTTTTTTTTCTTTCTCGGCCTATCTAAACTCGGTTTAGTTAAAAATAATGCCAGGAAGAGGTTTTTTAATTTTTGAATTTTTTTGCTATCGCTTTCGGAATTTTCTTCCCCGGGTCGAGTATAAACGGAATTCGGGACTAAAATTTTTTTCTCTTTTTCTCGTCTTATCTCATCCTGTTTTGGCAGAAAATAATGCTGGAAAGGGGTTTTTTTATTTTTTTGCTATTTTTTTTTAGAATTTTCTTCCCCGGGCAAAGTATGAACGGAATTCTGGACTAAAATTTTTTTTTCTCTTTTTCGGCCTATCTCATCCCCATATTGGCTAAAAATATTGCCGGAAAGAGGTTTTTTAATTTTTTTGATTTTTTGTTTCTATTTTTTTCGGAATTTTCTTGCCCGGGTTGAGTGTGAACGGAATTCGGGACCAAAAGATTTTTCACCATTTCTTGGCTTATCTAATCCCGTTTAGGCTATAAATAATGCCCGAAAGAGGTTTTTTAATTTTTTGAATTTTTTTCATCTTTTTTTCGGAATTTTCTTCCCCGGGTCGAGTATGAACGGAATACGGAACTAAAATTTTTTCTTTTTCTCTTTTTCGGCCTATCTCATCTCGTATTGGCTAAAAATAACGCCAGAAAGAGGTTTTTTAATTTTTTTTATTTTTGTTTCTATTTCTTTTGGAATTTTCTTGCAAGGGTCGATTACGAATGGAATTCTGGCCTAAAATTTTATTCCCTATTTCTCGGCCTATTTCATCTCTTTTTGGCTAAAAATAATGCCAGAAAGAGGTTTTTTAATTTTTTGAATTTTTTTGCTATCTTTTTCGGAATTTTCTTCCCCGGGTCGAGTATGAGCGAAATTTGGGTCTAAATTTTTTTTTTTCTCTATCTCGATCTATCTAATCTCGTTTTGACTTGAAATAATGCCGGAAAGACGTTTTTTAATTTTTTAAATTTTTTTGCTATTTTTTGCGGAATTTTCTTGCCCGGGTCTAGTATGAATGAAATTCGGGACTAAATTTTTTTTTTTCTCCTTCTCTGCTTGTGAAATCTCGTTTTGGCTAAAAATAATGCCAAAAAGAGGTTTTTTAATTTTTTGAATTTTTTTGCTATCGTTATCGGAATTCTCTTCCCCGGGTCGAGTATGAGCGAAATTTGGGCCTAAATTTTTATTTTTTTCTCTTTCTCGGCCTATCAAATCTCTTTTTGGCTAAAAATAATGCCAAAACGAGGTTTTTTAATTTTTTGAATTTTTTTGCTATTTTTTTTCGGAATTTTCTTGCCCGGGTCGAGTATGAACGGATTTCGGGACTAAATGTTTTTTTACTTTCTCGGCCTATCTAATCCCGTTTTGGCTAAAAATAATGCCAGAAAGATGTTTTTTAATTTTTTTAATTTTTTTTGCTATTTTTTTAGGAATTTTCTTGCCTGGGTCTAGTATGAACGAAATTCGGGATTAAAATTTTTTTTTCAATTTCTCGGCCTATATCATCCCCTCTTGGGTAGCAATAATGCCGGAAAGAGGTTTTTCAAATTTTTTGAATTTTTTTACTATTTTTTTCAGAATTTTCTCTCCCGGGTTGAGTATGAGCGAAATTTGGGACTAAAATTTTTTTTTTTTTCTTTCTCGGCCTATCAAATCTCGTTTTGGCTAAAAATAATGCCAAAAAGAGTTTTTCTAATTTTTTGAATTTTTTTTCTATTTTTTTCAGAATTTTCTTGCCCGGGTCGAGAATGAACGGAATTCGGGACCAAAATTTTTTTCCCCCTTTCTCGGCCTCTCTAATCCCGTTTAGGCTGTAAATAATGCCCGAAAGAGGTTTTTTTAATTTTTTGAATTTATTTCATATTTTTTTCGGAATTTTCTTCCCCGGGGCGAGTATGAACGGAATTCGGAACTAATTTTTTTTTTTTCTCTTTTTCAGCCTATCTCACCTCGTATTGGCTAAACATAATGCTAGAAAGAGGTTTTTTTAAATTTTTGATTTGTTTTTTTCAATTTTTTTTGAATTTTCTTGCAAGGGTCGATTATGAACGGAATTCGGGAGTAAAATTTGATTCTCTATTTCTCGACCTATTTCATCTCGTTTTGGCTAGAAATAATGCCAGAAAGAGGTTTTTTAATTTTTTGAATTTTTTCGCTATCGTTTTCGGAATTTTCTTCACCGGGTCGAGTATGAGCGAAATTTGGGTGTAAATTTTTTTTTTTCTCTTTCTCGGCCTATCTAATCTCGTTTTAGCTAAAAATAATTTGAAAAAGGGGTTTTTTATTTTTTTGAATTTTTTTGCTATTTTTTTCGGAATTTTCTTGCCCGGGTCGAGTATGAACGGAATTCGGGACTAAATTTTTTTCTCTTTCTCGGCCTAACTCATCTCGTTTTGGCTAAAAATAATGCCAGAAAAGAGGTTTTTTAGTTTTTTAAATTTTTTTAAAATTTTTTTCCGAATTTTCTTTCCCAGGTAGAGAGGATGAACGGAATTCGGGACTAAAGTTTTTTTTTCAATTTTTCGGCCTATCCCATCCCCATATTGGCTAAAAATAATGCCGGAAAGAGGTTTTTTAATTTCTTGCTTTTTTTCCCCTTTTTTTTTCGGAATTTTCTTGCTCGGGCCGAGTGTGAACAGAATTCGGAACTAAAATTTTTATCTCTATTTCTCGGCCTATCTCATCTTGTATTGGCTAAAAATAAGGTGAAAAAGAGGTTTTTTATTTTTTTGAATTTTTTTGCTATTTTTTTTCGGAATTTTCTTGCCCGGGTCTAGTATGAACGGAATTCGGGACTAAATTTTTTTCTCTTTCTCGGCCTATCTCATCTCGTTTTGGCTAAAAATAATGCCAGAAAAGAGGTTTTTTAGTTTTTAAAATTTTTTTTAAATTTTTTTCCGAATTTTCTTTCCCAGGTAGAGGATGAACGGAATTCGGGACTAAAGTTTTTTTTTCAATTTTTCGGCCTATCCCATCCCCATATTGGCTAAAAATAATGCTGGAAAGAGGTGTTTTAATTTTTTGATTTTTTTCCTCTTTTTTTTTTTCGGAATTTTCTTGCTCGGGCCGAGTGTGAACAGAATTCGGGACTAAAATTTTTTTCTCTATTTCTCGGCGTATCTCATCCCGTTTTGGCTAAAAATAATGAAGGAAAGAGGTTTTTTCATTTATTGAATTTTTTTGCTATTTTTTTCGTAATTTTCTTGCACGGGTCGAGTATGAACGGAATTCGGGACTAAAATTTTTTCCTATATTAGAGGGTTATCTCATCTCATATTGGCTAAAGATAATGCCGGAAATAGGGTTTTTAATTTTTTGAATTTTTTTTCTATTTTTTTCGGAATTTTCTTGCCCGTGTCGAGTATGAACGGAATTCGAGACTAAATTTTTTTTCTCTTTCTCGGCCTTTCTCATCTCGTTTTGGCTATAAATAATGCCAGAAAGAGGTTTTTTAGTTTTTTCAATTTTTTTCCGAATTTTCTTTCCCAGGTAGAGAATGAACGGAATTCGGGACTAAATTTTTTTCATCAATTTTTCGGCCTATCCCATCCCCATACTGGCTAAAAATAATGCCGGAAAGAGGTTTTTTAATTTTTTGATTTTTTTCCCTTTTCTTTTTCGGAATTTTTTTGCTCGGGCCGAATGTGAACAGAATTCGGGACTAAATTTTTTTTTTCTCTATTTCTCGGCCTATCTCATCCCGTTTTGGCTAAAAATAATGAAGGAAAGAGGCTTTTTCATTTATTGAATTTTTTTGCTATTTTTTTCGTAATTTTCTTGCCCGGGTCGAGTATGAACGGAATTCGGGACTAAAATTTTTTCCTATGTATCTCTGCTTATCTCATCTCGTATTGGCTAAAGATAATACCAGAAAGAGGTTTTGAAATTTTTTGAATTTTTTTGCTATTTTTTTCGTAATTTTCTTGCCCGGGTCGAGTTTGAACGGAATTTGGGAGTAAAATTTTTTTCTCTATTTCTCGGCCTATATCATCCCGTTTTGGCTAACAAAAATGCCGGAAAGAGGTTTTTGAATTTTTTTACTATTTTTTTCGGAATTTTCTTGCCCGGGTCGAGTATAAGCGAAATTTGGGACTAAATTTTTTTTTACTCTCTTTCTCGGCCTTTCAAATCTCGTTTTGGCTAAATATAATGCCAGAGTGAGGCTTTTTAATTTTTGAATTTTTTTGTAGTCGTTTTCCGAATTTTCTTCCCCGGGTCGAGTACGAACGGAATTTGGGACTAAAATTTGTTTCTCTATTTCTCAGCATATCTCATCCCGTATTGGCTAGCAATAATGCCGTAAAGAGGTTTTTGAATTTTTTTGCTATTTTTTTCGTAATTTTCTTGCCCGGGTCAAGTATGAACGGAATTAGGTACTAAAATTTTTTTTTTGTCTTTCTCGGTCTATCTCATCCCCGTTTTGGCTAAAGATAATGCTGGAAAAAGGTTTTTTTAATTTTTTTGCTATTTTTTTCAGAATTTTCTTGCCCGGGTCGAGTATGAGCGGAATTTGGGAGTAAAGTTTTTTTTTCTCTTTCTTATCCTATCTAATCTCGTTTTGGCTATAAATAATGCCAGAAAGAGGTTTTTTAATATTTTGAATTTTTTTGCAATTTTTTCCGGAATTTTCTCGCCCGAGTCGAGTCTGAACGGAATTCGGGACTAAATTTTTTTTCACTTTCTCGGCCTATCTAATCCCGTTTTGGCTAAAAATAATGCCAGAAAGATGTTTTTTAATTTTTTAAATTTTTTTGCTATTTTTTTTCTGAATTTTCTTGCCCGGGTCTAGTATGAACGAAATTCAGGAATAAAATTTTTTTCCCAATTTGTCGGCCTATATCATCCCGACTTGGCTAGCAATAATGCCGGAAAGAGGTTTTTTAATTTTTTGAATTTATTTCATATTTTTTTCGGAATTTTCTTCCCCGGGTCGAGTATGAACGAAATTCGGAACTAAATTTTTTTTTTTTTCTCTTTTTCAGCCTATCTCACCTCGTATTGGCTAAAAATAATGCCGGAAAGAGGTTTTTTAATTTTTTGATTTGTTTTTTTCTATTTTTTTTTGAATTTTCTTGCAAGGGTCGATTATGAACGGAATTCGGGACTCAAATTTTATTCCCTATTTCTCGGCCTATTTCATCTCGTTTTGGCTAAAAATAATGTCGGAAAGAGGTTTTTTAACTTTTTGAATTTTTTTGCTATCGTTTTCGGAATTTTCTTCCCCGGGTTGAGTATGAGCGAAATTTGGGTCTAAATTTTTATTTTTTTTCTCTTTCTCGGCCTATCAAATCTCGTTTTGGCTAAAAATAATGCCAAAATGAGGTTTTTTAATTTTTTGAATACTTTTACTATTTTTTTCAGAATTTTCTTGCCCGGGTCGAGTATGAACGGATTTCGAGACTAAATTTTTTTTCACTTTCTCGGCCTATCTAATCCCGTTTTGGTTAAAAATATTGCCAGAAAGACGTTTTTTAATTTTTTAATTTTTTTTGCTATTTTTTTCGGAATTTTCTTGCCCGGGTCTAGTTTGAACGAAACTCGGGATTAAAATTTTTTTCTCAATTTCTTGGCCTATATCATCCCGTCTTGGCTAGCAATAATGCCGGAAAGAGGTTTTCTAATTTTTTGAATTTTTTTGCTATTTTTTTCGGAATTTTCTTGCCCGGGTCAAGAATGAACGGAATTCGGGACCAAAATTTTTTTCTCCCTTTCTCAGTCTATCTAATCCCGTTGAGGCTATAAACAATGCCCGAAAGAGATTTTATTAATTTTTTGAATTTATTTCATATTTTTTTCGGAATTTTATTCCCCGGGGCGAGTATGAACGGAATTCGGAACTAATTTATTTATTTTTTCTCTTTTTCAGCCTATCTCACCTCGTATTGGCTAAAAATAATGCCGGAAAAAGGTTTTTTAATTTTTTGATTTGTTTTTTTCTATTTTTTTTGGAATTTTCTTGCAAGGGTCGATTATGAACGGAATTCGGGACTAAAATTTTATTCTCTATTTCTCGACCTATTTCATCTCGTTTTGGTTAGAAATAATGCCAGAAAGAGGTTTTTTCGTTTGTTGAATTTTTTTGCTATTGTTTTCGGAATTTTCTTCACCGGGTCGAGTATGAGCGAAATTTGGGTCTAAATTTTTTTTTTCTCTTTCTCGACCTATCTAATCTCGTCTTGGCTAAAAATAACGCGAAAAAAAGGTTTTTTATTTTTTTGAATTTTTTTGCTATTTTTTTCGGAATTTTCTTTCCCAGGTAGAGAATGAACGGAATTCGGGACTAAAATTTTTCTTCAATTTTTCGACCTATCCCATCCCCATATTGGCTAAAAATAATGCCAAAAAGAGGTTTTTTAATTTTTTGAATTTTTTTGCTATTTTTTTCGGAATTTTCTTGCCCAGGTCAAGTATGAACGGAATTCGGGACAAAAATTTTTTCCCTCATTCACGGCCTATCTAATCCCCCGTTTAGGCTCGAAAAAATGCCGAAAAGAGGTTTTTTAATTTTTTTGAATTTTTTTGCTATCGTTTTCGGAATTTTCTTCCCCGGGTCGGGTATGAGCGAAATTTGGGTCTAAATTTTTTTTTTTCTCTTTCTCGGCCTATCTAATCTTGTTTTCGCTATATATAATGTGAAAAGGAGGTTTTTTATTTTTTTGCTATTTTTTTCGGAATTTTCTTGCCCGTGTCGAGTATGAACGGAATTTGGGACTAAATTTTTTTTCCCTTTCTCAGCCTATCTCATCTCGTTTTGGCTATAAATAATGCCAGAAAGTGGTTTTTTTAGTTTTTAAATTTTTTTTTTTAAATTTTTGTCCGAATTTTCTTTCCCAGGTAGAGAATGAACGGAATTCGGGACTAAAATTTTTTCTTCAATTTTTCGGCCTACCCCATCCCCATACTGGCTATAAATAATACCGGAAAGAGGTTTTTTAATTTTTTGATTTTTTTTCCCTTTTCTTTTTCGGAATTTTCTTGCTCGGGCCGAGTGTGAACAGAATTCAGGACTAAAATTTTTTTCTCTATTTCTCGGCCTATCTCATCCTGTTTTGGCTAAAAATAATGAAGGAAAGAGGTTTTTTCATTTACTGAATTTTTTTGCTATATTTTTCGTAATTTTCTTGCCCGGGTCGAGTATGAACGGAATTCGAGACTAAAACTTTTTCCTATGTTTCTCTTCTTATCTCATCTCCTAGTGGCTACCGGAAAGAGGTTTTTGAATTTTTTTACTATTTTTTTCGGAATTTTCTTACCCGGGTCGAGTGTAAGCGAAATTTGGGAGTAAATTTTTTTTTTTCTCTTTCTCGTCCTATCTAAGCTCGTTTTGGCTAAAAATAATGCCGGAAAGAGGTTTTTGAATTTTTTTGCTTTTTTTTTCGGAATTTGCTTCCCCGGGTCGAGTATGAATGGAATTCGGGACTAAATTTTTTTTCTTTATTTCTCGGCCTATTTAATCCCGTTTTGGCTAACAAAAATGCCGGAAAGAGGTTTTTGAATTTTTTTACAATTTTTTTCGGAATTTTCTTACCCGGGTCGAGTATAAGCGAAATTTGGGACTAAATTTTTTTTTTTTTCTCTTTCTCGGCCTATCTAAACTCGTTTTGGCTGAAAATAATGCCAGAAAGAAGTTTTTTAATTTTGAAATTTTTTTGCTATCGTGTTCGGAATTTTTTTCCCCAGGTCGAGTATGAATGGAATTCGGGACTAAAATTTTTTTCTCTTTTTCTCGTCTTATCTCATCCTGTTTTGGCAGAAAATAATGCTGGAAATGGGTTTTTTTAATTTTTTGCTATTTTTTTTCAGAATTTTCTTCCCCGGGCCATGTATGAACGGAATTCGGGACTAAAATTTTTTTCTCTCTTTTTCGGCCTATCTCACCCCAGTATTGGCTAAAAATATTGCCGGAAAGAGGTTTTTTTAATTTTTTTGACTTTTTTTTTCTACTTTTTCGGAATTTTCATGCCCGGGTTCAGTGTGAACGGAATTCGGGACCAAAAATTTTTTCTCCATTTCTCGGCTTATCTAATCCCGTTTAGGCTATAAATAATGCTCGAAAGAGGTTTTTTAATTGTTTGAATTTTTTTCATCTTTTTTTCGGAATTTTCTTCCCCGGGTCGAGTATGAACGGAATTCGGGACTAAAATTTTATTCCCTATTTCTCGGCCTATCTAATCCCGTTTTGGCTAAAAATAATGCTAGAAAGAGGTTTTTTAATTTTTTGATTTTTTTTTTCTATTTTTTTCGGAATTTTCTTTCCCAGGTCTAGTATGAACGAAATTGGGGACTAAAATTTTTTTCTCAATTTCTCGACCTATATCATCCCGTCTTGGCTAGCAATAATGCCGGAAAGAGGTTTTTCAAATTTTTTGAATTTTTTTACTATTTTTTTCGGAATTTTCTCTCCCGGGTTGAGTAAGAGCGAAATTTGGGACTAAAATTTTATTTTTTTTTCTTTCTCGGCCTATCAAATCTCATGTTGGCTAAAACTAATGCCAAAAAGAGGTTTTTTAATTTTTTGAATTTTTTTGCTATTTTTTTCGGAATTTTCTTGCCCGGGTCGAGAATGAACGGAATTCAGGACCAAAATTTTTTTCTCCCTTTCTTGGCCTATCTAATCCTGTTTAGGCTATAAATAATGCCCGAAAGAGGTTTTATTAATTTTTGGAATTTATTTCATACTTTTTTCGGAATTTTCTTCCCCGAGGCGAGTACGAACGGAATTCGGAACTAATTTTTTTTTTTCTCTTTTTCAGCCTATCTCACCTCGTATTGGATAAAAATAATGCCAGAAAGAGGTTTTTTAATTTTTTGATTTGTTTTTTTCTATTTTTTTTGGAATTTTCATGCAAGGGTCGATTATGAACGGAATTTGGGACTAAAATTTTATTCTCTATTTCTCGACCTATCTAATCTCGTTTTGGTTAAAAATAATGCGAAAAAGAGGTTTTTTATTTTTTTGAATTTTTTTACTATTTTTTTCGGAATTTTCTTGCCCGGGTCGAGTATGATCGGAATTCGGGACTAAATTTTTTTTCTCTTTCTCGGCCTATCTCATCTCGTTTTGGCTATAAATAATGCCAGAAAAGTGGTTTTTTAGTTTTTTCAATTTTTTTCCGAATTTTCTTTCCGAGGTAGAGAATGAACGGAATTCGGGACTAAAATTTTTTCTTCAATTTTTCGACCTATCCCATCCCCATATTGGCTAAAAATAATGCCGAAAAGAGGTTTTTTAATTTTTTGATTTTTTTTCCCTTTTTTTTTTCGAAATTTTTTTGCTCGGGCCGAGTGTGAACAGAATTCGGGACTAAAATTTTTTTCTCTATTTCTCGGCCTATCTCATCTCGTCTTGGCTAAAAATAATGAAGGAAAGAGGTTTTTTCATTTGATGAATTTTTTTGCTATTTTTTTCGTAATTTTCTTGCCTGGGTCGAGTATGAACGGAATTCGGGACTAAAATTTTTTCCTATATTTCTCTACTTCGCTCATCTCGTATTGGCTAAAGATAATGCCGGAAAGAGGTTTTTTAATTTTTTGAATTTTTTTGATATTTTTTTCGTAATTTTCTTGCCCGGGTCGAGTTTGAACGGAATTTGGGGGTAAAATTTTTTTTCTCTATTTCTCGGCCAATATCATCCCGTTTTGGTTAACAAAAATGCCGGAAAGAGGTTTTTGAATTTTTTGATTTTTTATTCCCTTTTTTTTTTTCGAAATTTTCTTGCTCGGTCCGAGAGTGAACAGAATTCGGGACTAAAATTTTTTTCTCTATTTCTCGGCCTATCTCATCCCGTTTTGGCTAAAGATAATGCCGGAAAGAGGTCTTTTTTTTTTTTTTTTTTGCCATTTTTTTCGGAATTTTCTTGCCCGGGTCGAGTATGAGCGGAATTTCGAAGAAATTTTTTTTTCTCAATTTGTCGGCCTATATCATCCTGTTTTGGCTAGAAATAATGCCGTAAAGAGGTTTTTGAATTTTTTTGCTATTTTTTTCGTAACTTTCTTGCCCGGGTCAAGTACGAACGGAATTAGGGACTAAAATTTTTTTTTTTGTCTTTCTCGGCCTATCTCATCCCCGTTTTGGCTAAAGATAATGCCGGAAAGAGGTTTTTTTAATTTTTTTTGCCATTTTTTTCGGAATTTTCTTACCCGGGTCGGGTATAAGCGGAATTTGGGAGTTAAATTTTTTTCTCTCTTTCTCTGCCTATCTAATCTCGTTTTGGCTATAAATAATTCCAGAAAGAGGTTTTTTAATATTTTGAATTTTTTTGCTATTTTTTTCGAAATTTTCTTGCCCTTGTCGAGTATGAACGGATTTCGGGACTAAATTTTTTTTCACTTTCTCGGCCTATCTAATCCCGTTTTGGCTAAAAATAATGCCAGAAAGACGTTTTTCGGAATTTTCTTGCCCGGGTCTAGTATGAACGAAATTCGGAATAAATTTTTTTTCCCAATTTGTCGGCCTATATCTTCCCGACTTGGCTAGCAATAATGCCGGAAAGAGGTTTTTGAATTTTTGAATTTTTTTGCTATTTTTTTCGGAATTTTCTTGCCTGGGTTGAGTTTGAGCGAAATATGGGACTAAAATTTTTTTTTTTTTCTCTTTCTCGGCCTATCAAATCTCGTTTTCGCTAAAAATAACGCCAAAAAGAGGTTTTTTAATTTTTTGAATTTTTTTGCTACTTTTTTTGAATTTTCTTGCCCAGGTCGATTATGAACGGAATTTGGGACCAAAATTGTTTCCCCCTTTCTCGGCCTATCTAATCCAGTTTAGGATAGAAATAATGCCGGAAAGAGGTTTTTTAATTTTTTTGCTATCGTTTTCGGAATTTTCTTCCCTGGTTGGGGTATGAGCGAAATTTGGGTCTAATTTTTTTTTTTTCTCTTTCTCGGCCTGTCTAATCTCGTTTTCGCTATAAATAATGCAAAAAGGAGGTTTTTTAATTTTTTGAATTTTTTTGCTATTTTTTTCGGAATTTTCTTGCCCGTGTCGAGTATGAACGGAATTCGGGACTAAATTTTTTTTCTCTTTCTCGGCCTATCTCATCTCGTTTTGGCTATAAATAATGCCAGAAAGAGGTTTTTTTAGTTTTTTCAATTTTTTTCCGAATTTTCTTTCCCAGGTAGAGAATGAACGGAATTCGGGACTAAAATTTTTTCTCCAATTTTTCGGCCTATCCCATCCCCATATTGGCTAAAAATAATGCCGGAAATAGGTTTTTTAATTTTTTGATTTTTTTCCCTTTTCTTTTTCGGAATTTTCTTTCTCGGGCAGAGTGTGAACAGAATTTGGGACTAAAATTTTTTTCTCTATTTCTTGGCTTATCTCATCCCGTTTTGGCTAAAAATAATGAAGGAAAGAGGTTTTTTCATTTATTGAATTTTTTTGCAATTTTTTTCGTAATTTTCTTGCCCGCGTCGAGTATGAACGGAATTCGGGACTAAAATTTTTTCCGATATTTCTCTGCTTATCTCATCTCGTATTGGCTAAAGATAATGCCGGAAAGAGGTTTTTTAGCTTTTTGAATTTTTTTGCTATTTTTTTCGGAATTTTCTTGCCCGTGTCGAGTATGAATGGAATTCGGAACTAAATTTTTTTTCTCTTTCTCGGCCTATCTCATCTCGTTTTGGCTAGAAATAATGCCAGAAAGAGGTTTTTTAGTTTTTTCAATTTTTTTCCGAATTTTCTTTCCCAGGTAGAGAATGAACGGAATTCGGGGCTAAATTTTTTTCTTCAATTTTTTGGCCTATCCCAGCCCCCGTATTGGCTAAAAATAATGCTGGACAGAGGTTTTTTAATTTTTTGATTTTTTTTCCCTTTTCTTTTTCGGAATTTTTTTGCTCGGGCCGAGTGTGAACAGAATTCGGGACTAAAATTTTTTTCTCTATTTCTCGGCCTATCTCATCCCGTTTTGGCTAAAAATAATAAGGAAACAGGTTTTTTCATTTATTGAATTTTTTTGCTATTTTATTCGTCATTTTCTTGCCCGAGTTGAGTATGAGCGAAATATAGGACTAAATTTTTTTTTTCTCTTTCTTGGCCTATCCCATCCTCATATTGGCTAAAAATAATGCCGGAAAGAGGTTTTTTAATTTTTTCATTTTTTTTCCCATTTCTTTTTCGGAATTTTCTTGCTACGGCCGAGTGTGAACAGAATTCGGGACTAAAATTTTTTTCTCTATTTCTCTGCTTATCTCATCTCGTACTGGCTAAAGATAATGCTGGAAAGAGGTTTTTTAATTTTTTGAATTTTTTTGCTATTTTTTTGGGAATTTTCTTGCTCGTGTCGAGTATGAACGGAATTCGGGACTAAAATATTTTCCTTTATTTCTCTGCTTATCTCATCTTGTATTGGCTAGAGATAATGCTGGAAAGAGGTTTTTTAATTTTTTGAATTCTTTTGCTATTTTTTTCGGAATTTTCTTGCCCGTATCGAGTATAAACGGAATTCGGGACTAAATTTTTTTTCTCTTTCTCGGCCTATCTCATCTCGTTTTGTCTATAAATAATGCCACAAAGAGGTTTTTTAGTTTTTTAAATTTTTTTTCAATTTTTTTCTGAATTTTCTTTCCCAGGTAGAGTGTGAACAGAATTCGGGACTAAAATTTTTTTCTCTATTTCTCAGCCTGTCCCATCCTCATATTGGCTAACAAAAATGCCGGAAAGAGGTTTTTGAATTTTTTTACTATTTTTTTCGGAATTTTCTTGCACGGGTCGAGTAAAAGCGAAATTTGGGACTAAAATTTTTTTTTTTTTTTTTGTCTTTCTCGGCCTATCTAATCTCGTTTTGGCTAAAAATAATGCCAGAGTGAGGTTTTTTAATTTTTGAATTTTTTTGCAATCGTTTTCGGAATTTTCTTCCCCGGATCGAGTATGAACGGAATTCGGGACTTAAATTTTTTCCTATATTTCTCGGCTTATCTCATCTCATATTGGCTAAAGATAATGCCAGAAAGAGGTTTTATAATTTTTTGAATTTTTTTGCTATTTTTTTCGTAATTTTCTTGCCCGGGTAGAGTTTGAACGGATTTCGAGACAAAATTGTTTTTCACATTCTCGGCCTATCTAATCCGGTTCTGGCTAACAATATTGCCAGAAAGACGTTTTTTAATTTTTAAAATTTTTTTGCTATTTTTTTCGGAATTTTCTTGCCCGAGTCTAGTATGAACAAAATTCGGAAATAAATTTTTTTTCCCAATTTGTCGGCCTATATCATCCCGACTTGGCTAGCAATAATGTCAGAAAGAGGTTTTTGAAAATTTTGAATTTTTTTGCTATTTTTTTCGGAATTTTCTTGCTCGAGTTGAGTATGAGCGACATATAGGACTAAATTTTTTTTTTTTCTCTTTCTTGGCCTATCCAATCTCGTTTTCGCTAAAAATAATGCCAAAAAAAGGTTTTTTAATTTTTTGAATTTTTTTGCTATTTTTTTCGGAATTTTCTTGCTCGGGTCGAGTATGAACGGAATTCGGGACCAAAATTTTTTCCCCCTTTCTCGGCCTATCTAATCCCGTTTAGGTTCGAAATAATGCCGGAAAGAGGTTTTGTAATTTTTGAATTTTTTTGCTTTCGTTTTCGGAATCTTCTTCCCCGGGTCGAGTATGAGCGAAATTTAGGTATAATTTTTTTTTTTCTCCTTCTCGGCCTATCTAATCTCGTTTTCGCTAAAAATAATGCGAAAAGGAGGTTTTTTAATTTTTTGAATTTTTTTGCAATTTTTTTCGGAATTTTCTTGCCCGTGTTGAGTATGAACGGAATTCGGGACTAAATTTTTTTTTCTCTTTCTCGGCCTATCTCATCTTGTTTTGGCTATAAATAATGCTAGAAAGAGGTTTTTTTAGTTTTTTAAATTTTTCTTCAATTTTTTTCCGAATTTTCTTTCCTAGGTAGAGAATGAACGGAATTCGGGACTAAAATTTTTTCTTCAATTTTTCAGCCTATCCCATCCCCATATTGGCTAAAAATAATGCCGGAAAGAGGTTTTTTAATTTTTTGATTTCTTTTCCCTTTTCTTTTTCGGAATTTTCATGCTACGGCCGAGTGTGAACAGAATTCGGGACTAAAATTTTTTTCTCTATTTCTCTGCTTATCTCATCTCGTATTGGCTAAAGATAATGCTGGAAAGAGGTTTTTTAATTTTTTGAGTTTTTTTGCTATTTTTTTGGGAATTTTCTTGCCCGTGTCGAGTATGAACGGAATTCGGGACTAAAATATTTTCCTATATTTCTCTGCTTATCTCATCTTGAATTGGCTAGAGATAATGCCGGAGAGAGGTTTTTTAATTTTTTGAATTTTTTTGCTATTTTTTTCGGAATTTTTTTGCCCGTGTCGAGTATAAATGGAATTCGGGACTAAATTTTTTTTCTCTTTCTCAGCCTATCTCATCTCGTTTTGTCTATAAATAATGCCAGAAAGAGGTTTTTTTAGTTTTTTAAATTTTTTCTTCAATTTTTTTCCGAATTTTCTTTCCTAGGTAGAGAATGAACGGAATTCGGGACTAAAATTTTTTCTTCAATTTTTCGGCCTATCCCATCCCCATATTGGCTAAAAATAATGCCGGAAAGAGGTTTTTTGATTTTTTTTCCCTTTTCTTTTTCGGAATTTTTTTGCTCAGGCTGAGTGTGAACAGAATTCGGGACTAAAATTTTTTTCTCTATTTCTCAGCCTATCTCATCCCATTTTGGCTAAAAAAAATGCCAGAAAGAGGTTTTTGAATTTTTTTGCTATTTTTTTCGGAATTTTCTTGCTCGAGCTGAGTATGAGCGACATATAGGACTAAATTTTTTTTTTTCTCTTTCTTGGCCTATCCAATCTCGTTTTCGCTAAAAATAATGCAAAAAAAAGGTTTTTTAATTTTTTGAATTTTTTTGCTATTTTTTCGGAATTTTCTTGCCCGGGTCGAGTATGAACGGAATTCGGGACCAAAATTTTTTCACCCTTTCTCGGCCTATCTAATCCCGTTTAGGTTAGAAATAATGCCGGAAAGAGGTTTTGTAATTTTTGAATTTTTTTGCTTTCGTTTTCGGAATTTTCTTCCCCGGGTCGAGTATGAGCGAAATTTAGGTATAAATTTTTTTTTCCTCTTTCCCGGCCTATCTAATCTCGTTTTCGCTATAAATAATGCGAAAGGGAGGTTTTTTAATTTGTTGAATTTTTTTGCAATTTTTTTCGGAATTTTCTTGCCCGTGTTGAGTATGAACAGAATTCGGGACTAAATTTTTTTTCTCTTTCTCGGCCTATCTCATCTCGTTTTGGCTATAAATAATGCCAGAAAGAGGTTTTTTTAGTTTTTTAAATTTTTCTTCAATTTTTTTCCGAATTTTCTTTCCTAGGTAGAGAATGAACGGAATTCGGGACTAAAATTTTTCTTCAATTTTTCGGCCTATCCCATCCCCATATTGGCTAAAAATAATGCCGGAAAGAGGTTTTTTAATTTTTTGATTTTTTTTCCCTTTTCTTTTTCGGAATTTTCTTGCTACGGCCGAGTGTGAACAGAATTCGGGACTAAAATTTTTTTCTCTATTTCTCTGCTTATCTCATCTCGTATTGGCTAAAGATAATGCCGGAAAGAGGTTTTTTAATTTTTTGAATTTTTTTGCTATTTTTTTGGGAATTTTCTTGCCCGTGTCGACTATGAACGGAATTCGGGACTAAAATATTTTCCTATATTTCTCTGCTTATCTCATCTTGTATTGGCTAGAGATAATGCCGGAAAGAGGTTTTTTAATTTTTTGAATTTTTTTGCTATTTTTTTCGGAATTTTCTTGCCCGTGTCGAGTATAAATGGAATTCGAGACTAAATTTTTTTTCTCTTTCTCAGCCTATCTCATCTCGTTTTGTCTATAAATAATGCCACAAAGAGGTTTTTTAGTTTTTTAAATTTTTTTTAAATTTTTTTCCAAATTTTCTTTCCCAGGTAGAGAATGAACGGAATTCGGGACTAAAATTTTTTTTTCAATTTTTCGGCCTATCCCATCCCCATATTGGCTAAAAATAATGCCGGAAAGAGGTTTTTTAATTTTTTGATTTTTTTTCCCTTTTCTTTTTCGGAATTTTTTTGCTCGGGCTGAGTGTGAACAGAATTCGGGACTAATATTTTTTTCTCTATTTCTCAGCCTATCTCATCCCATTTTGGCTAACAAAAATGCCGGAAAGAGGTTTTTGAATTTTTTTCGGAATTTTCTTGCACGGGTCGAGTATAAGCGAAATTTGGGACTAAATTTTTTTTTTTTTTTTTTTTTGGTCTTTCTCGGCCTATCTAATCTCGTTTTGGCTAAAAATAGTGCCAGAGTGAGGTTTTTTAATTTTTGAATTTTTTTGCAATCGTTTTCGGAATTTTCTTCCCCGGGTCGAGTATGAACGGAATTCGGAACTAAAATTTTTCTCTCTATTTCTCAGCATATCTCATCCCGTATTGGCAAAAAATAATGCCAGAAAGAGGATTTTTAATTTTTTGATTTTTTATTCCCTTTTTTTTCGGAATTTTCTTTCTTGGTCCGAGTTTGAACAGAATTCGGGACTAAAATTTTTTTTCTCTATTTCTCGGCGTATCTCATCCCATTTTGGCTAAAGAAAATGCCGGAAAGAGGTTTTTTAATATTTTGCCATTTTTTTTGGTATTTTCTTGCCCGGGTCGAGTATGAGCGGAATTTGGGAGTAAATTTTTTTCCTCAATTTCTCGGCCTATATCATCCCGTTTTGGCTAGCAATAATGCCGTAAAGAGGTTTTTGAATTTTGTTGGTATTTTTTTCGTAATTTTATTGCCCGGGTCGAGTATGAATGGAATTAGGGACTAAATTTTTTTTTGTCTTTCTCGGCCTATCTCATTCCCGTTTTGGGTAAAGATAATGCCGGAAAGAGGTTTATTAATTTTTTTGCTATTTTTTTCGGAATTTTCTAGCCCGGGTGGAGTATGAACGGATTTCGGGACAATATTTTTTTTCACTTTCTCGGCCTATCTAATCCCGTTTTGGCTAAAAATAATGCCAGAAAGATGTTTTTTAATTTTTTAAATTTTTTTGCTGTTTTTTCCGGAATTTTCTTGCCCGGGTCTAGTATGATCGAAATTCGGGACTAAAATTTTTTTCTACATTTCTCGGCCTATATCATCCCGTCTTGGCTAGCAATAATGCCGGAAAGAGGTTTTTGAATTTTTTGCTATTTTTTTCGGAATTTTCTTGACCGGGTCGAGTATGAACGGAATTCGGGACTAAAATTTTTTCCTATATTTCTTTGCTTATCTCTTCTCGTATTGGCTGAAGATAATGCTAGAAAGAGGTTTTTTAATTTTTTGAATTTTTTTGCTATTTTTTTCGTAATTTTCTTGTATGAACGGAATTTGGGAGTAAAATAGTTTTCTCTATGTCTCAGCATATATCATCCCGTTTTGGCTAACAAAAATGCCGGAAAGATGTTTTTGAATATTTTGAATTTTTTTACTATTTTTTTCGGAATTTTCTTGCCCGGGTCGACTATAAGCGAAATTTGGGACTAAAATTTTTTTTTTTCTCTTTCTCGGCCTATCAAATCTCTTTTTGGCTAAAAATAATTTCTAAAAGAGGTTTTTTAATTTTTTGAATTTTTTTGCTATTTTTTTCGGAATTTTCTTGCCCGGGTCGAGTATGAACGGAATTCGGGACCAAAATTTTTTTCCCTCTTTCCCAGCTTATCTAATCCCGTTTAGGCTATAAATAATGCACGAAAGAGGTTTTTTAATTTTTTGAATTTTTTTCGGAATTTACTTCCACGGGTTGAGTACGAACGGAATTCGAAACTAATTTTTTTTTTTCTATTTTTTGGCCTATCTCATCTCGTATTCGCTAAAAATAATGCAGGACAGAGGTTTTTCAATTTTATGAATTTTTTTCATATTTTTTCGGAATTTTCTTCCACGGGTCGGGTACGAACGGAATTTGAAACTAATTTTTTTTTTTCTCTTTTTTGGCCTATCTCATTTCGTATTGGCTAAAAATAATGCAGGAAAGATTTTTCAATTTTTTGATTTTTTTGCTATTTTTTTTGGAATTTTCTTGCTCGGGTCGAGTATAAACGGAAATTGGGACTAAAATTTTATTCTCTATTTCTCGGCCTATTTCATCTCTTTTTAGCTAAAAATAATGCTGAAAAGAGGTTTTCTAATTTTTTGAATTTTTTTGCTATTTTTTTCGTAATTTCCTTGTCCGGGTTGAGTATGAGCGGAATTTCGAACTAAATTTTTTTCTCCACTTATCCTCCTATCTCATCGGGATTGGCTAAAAATAATGCCAGAAAGAGGTTTTTTCATTTTTTGAATTTTTTTGCTATTTTTTTCTGAATTTTCTTTCCCGGGATGATTATGAACGGAATTCGGGACTAAAATTTTTTTTTCACTTTCTCGGCCTATCTAATCCCAATTTGGCTAGAAATAATGTTAGAAAGAGGTTTTTTCAATTTTTCAATTTTTTCCAATTTTTTTTTCAGTATTTTCTTGCCCGGGTCGAGTATGAACGGAATTCAGGACTAAAATTTTTTTCACTATTTCTCAGCCTATCTCATCTCGTTTTGGCCATAAATAATGCTGGGAAGAGGTGTTTTAATTTTTTTGAATTTTTTTGCTATTTTATTCGGAATTTTCTTGCCCTGGTCGAGAATGAACGGAATTCGGGACTAAATTTTTTTTCCCGCTTTCTCTGCCTATGTCATCCCGCTTTGGCTAAAAATAATGCCAGAAAAAGGTTTTATAGTTTTTATAATTTTTTTGCTATTTTTTTAGGAATTTTCTTTCCCGGGTCGAGAATGAACGGAATTTGGGACTAAAATTTTTTCCCCGATTTCTCGGCCTATCACATCCCGCTTTTGCTAAAAATAATGTTGGAAAGGGGTTTTTTAATTTTTTTGCTATTTTTTTCGGAATTTTCTTACCCGGGTCGAGCATGAGCGGAATTTGGGAGTAAAATTTTTCTCTCTTTCTCGGCCTATCTAATCTCATTTTGGCTAAAAATAATGCCAGAAAGAGGTTTTTTAATTTTTTGAATTTTTTTGCTATTTTTTTTGTAATTTTCTTGCCCGGGTCGTGTATGAACGTAATTCGGGACTAAAATTTTTTCCCCTATTTCTTGGCCTATCTCATCCCCGTTTAGGCTAAAAATAATGCTAGAAAGAGGTTTTCTAGATTTTTAAATTTTTTTTCAATTTCTTTCCGAATTTTCTTTCCCAGGTCGAGAATGAACGGAATTCGGCACTAAAATTTTTTTTGCAATTTTTCGGCCTATCTCATCCCCGTATTGGGTAAAAATAATGCCGGAAAGAGGTTTTTTAATTTTTAGATTTTTTTTCCTTTTTTATTTCGAATTTTCTTGCCCGGGCAGAGTGTGAACGGAATTCGGGACTAAAATTTTTTTCTCTATTTCTCGACCTATCTCATCCCATTTTCGCTAAAAATAATGAAGGAAAGAGGTTTTTTCATTTTTTGAAATTTTTTTGCTATTTTTTTCGTAATTTTCTTGCCTGGGTCGACTGTGAACGGAATTCGGGACTAATATTTTTTTCTCTATTTCTCAGCCTATCTCATCCCGTTTTGGCTAAAAATAATGAAGGAAAGAGATTTTTTAATTTTTTAATTTTTTTTTCTCTTTTTTTTTTGGAATTATCTTGCCCGAGTCAAGTATGAACGCAACTCGGGACTAAAATTTTTTCCCCTATTTCTCGGCCTATCTCATCCCCGTCTTGGTTAAAGATTATGCCGGAAAGAGGTTTTATAATTTTTTTGCTATTTTTTTTGGAATTTTCTTGCCCGGGTCTAGTGTGAACGGAATTGGGGACTAAAATTTTTTTCTCTATTTCTCATTCTATCTCATCCTGTTTTGGCTAAAAATAATGAAGGAAAGAGATTTTTTAATTTTTTGATATTTTTTCCCTTTTTTCTTGCCCAAGTCGTGTATGAACGGAATTCGGGACTAAAAGTTTTTCCCCTGTTTCTCGGCCTATCCCCGTCTTGGCTAAAGATAATGCCGGAAAGAGGTTTTCTAATTTTTTTTAATTTTTTTGCTATTTTTTTCGGAATTTTCTTGCCTGGGTCGAGTGTGAACGGAATTCGAGACTAAAATTTTTTTCTCTATTTCTCCGCCTATCTAATCCTGTTTTGGCCAAAAATAACAAAGGAAGGAGATTTTTTAATTTTTATTTTTTTCCCTCTTTTTTTCGGAATTTTCTTGCCCGAGTCGAGTATGAACGGAATTCGGGACTAAAATTTTTTCACCTATTTCTCGGCCTATCTCATCCCCGTCTTGGCTAAAGATAATGCCGGAAACAGATTTTTTAATTTTTTGAATTTTTTTGCTATTTTTTTTAAAATTTTCTTGCCCGGGTCGAGTATGCACGGAATTCGGGAGCGAAATTTTTTTCTCCCTTTCTCAGCCTATCTAATCCCGTTTAGGCTATAAATAATGCCCGAAAGAGGTTTTTTAATTTTTTGAATTTTTTTCATATTTTTTTCGGAATTTTCTTCCCCGGGTCGAGTATGAACGGAATTCGGAACTACAATTTTTTTTTTCTCGTTTTCGGCCTATTTCATCTCTCGTATTGGCTTAAAAAAGTGCCGGAAAGAGGTTTTTTAATTTTTTGAGTTTTTTTTCTATATTTGTAGGAATTTTCTTGCAAGGGTCGATTATGAACGGAATTCGGGACTCAAATTTTATTCTTTATTTCTCGACCTATTTCATCTCGTTTTGGCTAAAAATAATGCCAGAAAGAGGTTTTTTAATTTTTTGAACTTTTTTGCTTTTTTTTTCGTAATTTTATTTCGCGGGTCGAGTATGAACGGAATTCGGGACTAAAATTTTTTCCCCTATTTCTCGGACTATCTCATCCCCATTTTGGCTAAAGATAATGTCGGGAAGAGGTTTTTTAATTTTTTTTTAATTTTTTGCTATTTTTTTCGGAATTTTCTTTCACGGGTCGAGTATGAGCGGAATTTTGGACTAAATTTTTTTTTTGTCCATTTCTTGGCCTATCTCATCCGTATTGACAAAAAATAAAGCCTGAAAGAGATTTTTTCATTTGCCGGGGTCGAGTGTGAACGGAATTAGGGACTAAAATTTTTTTCTCTATTTCTCGGCCTATCTTATCCTGTTTTGGCTAAAAATAACGAAGGAAGGAGATTTTTTGATTTTTTTTCCCTTTTTTTTTTTGGAATTTTCTTGCCCGAGTTGATTATGAATGGAATTCAGGACTAAAATTTTTTCCCCTATTTCTCGGCCTATCTCATCCCCGTCTTGGCTAAAGATAATGCCAGAAACAGATTTTTTAATTTTTTGAATTTCTTTGCTAGTTTTTTCAGAATTTTCTTGCCTGGGTCGAGCATGCACGGAATTCCGGAGCAAATTTTTTTTCTCCCTTTCTCAGCCTATCTAATCCCGTTTAGGCTATAAATAATGCCCGAAAGAGGTTTTTTTAATTTTTGAATTTTTTTCATATTTTTTTCGGAATTTTCGGAATTCTCTTTTTCGGCCTATGTCATCTCGTATTGGCTAAAAATAGAGCCAGAAAGAGGTTTTTTAATTTTTTTGATTTTTTTTTTTCTATATTTGTTGGAATTTTCTTGCAAGGGTCGATTATGAACGGAATTCGGGACTAAAATTTTATTCTTATTTCTCGGTCTATTTCGTCTCGTTTTGGCTAAAAATAATGCCAGAAAGAGGTTTTTTAATTTTTTGAACTTTTTTGCTTTTTTTTTCGTAATTTTCTTTCCCGGGTCGAGTATGAACGGAATTCGGGACTAAAATTTTTTCCCCTATTTCTCAGACTATCTCATCCCCGTTTTGGCTAAAGATAATGCCGGGAAGAGGTTTTTTAATTTTTTTTTAAATTTTTTTGCTATTTTTTTCGGAATTTTCTAGCCCGAGTCGACTATGAGCGAAATTTGGGGACTAAATTTTTTTTTTGTCCATTTCTTGGCCTATCTCATCTGTATTGACTAAAAATAAAGCCTGAAAGAGGTTTTTTCATTTTTTGAATTTTTTTTGCTATTTTTGTCGTAATTTTCTTGCCCGGGTCGAGTATAAACGGAATTCGGGACTAAAATTTTTTTCTCTATTTCTCGGCCTATCTTATCCCGTTTTGGTAAAAATAATGAAGGAAACAGATTTTTTTAATTTTTTGAATTTTTTTGCTATTTTTTCGGAATTTTCTTTCCCGGGTCGAGAATGAAGGGAATTCGGGACTAAAATTTTATCCACTGTTTTACCGGCCTATCACATCACGTTTTGGCTAAAAATAATGTTGGAAAGAGATTTTTTAATTTTTTTGCTATTTTTTTCGGAATTTTCTTGCCCGGGTTGACTATGAACGGAATTCGGGACTAAATGTTTTTTCTCTTTTTCCGCCCCATCTAATCCCGTTTTGGCTAAAAATAATGCTAGAAAGAGGTTTTTCAATTTTTTTAATTTTTTTGCTATTTTTTTCGGAATATTCTAGCCCGGGTCGACTATGAGCGAAATTTGGGACTAAATATTTTTTTGTCCATTTCTTGGCCTATCTCATCTGTATTGACTAAAAATAAAGCCTGAAAGAGGTTTTTCATTTTTTGAATTTTTTTGCTATTTTTGTCGTAATTTTCTTGCCCGGGTCAAGTAAGAACGGAATTCGGGACTAAAGTTTTTTTCTCTATTTCTTGGCCAATATCATCCCGTTTTGGCTAACTATAATGCCAGAAAGAGGTTTTTGAATTTTTTTGCTATTTTTTTCGGAATTTTCTTGCCCGGGTCGAGTATGAGAGAAATTTGGGACTAAAATTTTTTATTCTGTTTCTCGGCCTATCTAATCTCGTTTCGGATAAAAATAATGCCAAAAAGAGGTTTTTAAATTTTTTGAATTTTTTTGCTATTTTTTTTCAGAAATTTCTTGCCGGGTCGAGTATGAACGGAATTCGGGACTAAATATTTTTTTTCTCTTACTCGGCCTGTCCCATCCCGTTTTGGCCAAAGATAAAGCCAGAAAGAGGTTTTTTAGTTTTTTAAATTTTTTTTCAATTTTTTTCCGAATTTTCTTTCCCAGGTCGAGAATGAATGGAATTCGGGACTAAAATTTTGTTTTCAATTTTTCGGCCTATCTCATCCCCGTCTTGGCTAAAAATAATACCGGAAAGGGGTTTTTTAATTTTTTGATTTTTTTTCCCATTTTTTTTTTCGGAACTTTCTTGCCCGGGCCGAGTGTGAACAGAATTTGGGACTAAATTTTTTTTCACTTTCTCTTTCTCGGCCCATCTAATCCCGTTTTGGCTAAAAATAATGCTAGAAAGAGGTTTTTCAATTTTTTTTAATTTTTTTGCTATTTTTTTTGGAATTTTCATGCCTGGGTCGAGCATGAACGGAATTCGGGACTAAAATTTTTTTCTGTATTTCTCGACCTATATCATCCCGTTTTGGCTAACTATAATGCCGGAAATAGGTTTTTGAATTTTTTTGCTATTTTTTTCGGAATTTTCTTGCCCGGGTCGAATATGAGTGAAATTTGGGACTAAAATTTTTTTTTTTCTTTCTCGGCCTATCTAATCTCGTTTTGGATAAAAATAATGCCAAATAGAGGTTTTTAAATTTTTTGAATTTTTTGCTATTTTTTAGGGAATTTTCTTACCCAGGTCGAGTATGAACAGAATTCGGGAGTAAACTTTTTTTCTCTTTCTCAGCCTATCTCATCCCGTTTTGGCTAAAAACAATGCCAAAAAGTGGTTTTTTAGTTTTTTCAATTTTTTTTCAATTTTTTTCCGAATTTTCTTTCCGAGGTTGAGAATGAACGGATTTCGGGACTAAAATTTATTTTTCAATTTTTCGGCCTATCTCATCCCCGTATTGGCTAAAAATAATGCCGGGAAAGATGTTTTTCAATTTTTTGATTTTTTTCCCTTTTTTTTTTTCGGAATTTTCTTGCCCGGGGCCGAGTGTGAATAGAATTCGGGACTTAAATTTTTTTTCTTTGTTTCTCGGCCTATCTCATCCCGTTTTGGCTAAAAATATGAAGGAAAGAGGTTTTTTCATTTTTTTCATTTTTTTTCTATTTTTTTCGTAATTTTCTTGCACGGGTCGAGTATGAATGGAATTCGGGACTAAAATTTTATTCTCTATTTCTCGGCCTATTTCATCTCGTTTTGGCTAAAAATAATGCTAAAAAGAGGTTTTCTAATTTTTTGAATTTTTTGCAATTTTTTTCGTAATTTTCTTGCCCGGGTCGAGCATGAACGGAATTCGGGACCAGAATTTTTTCTCCCGTTCTCGGCCTATCTAATCCCTTTAGGCTATAAATAATGTCCGAAAGAGGTTTTTTAATTTTTTGAATTTTTTTCATATTTTTTTCGGAATTTTCTTCCCCGGGTCGAGTATGAGCGGAATTCGGAACTAAATTTTTTTTTTCTATTTCTCAGCCTATTTCATCTCGTTTTGGCTAAAAATAATGCAGGAAAGGGGTTTTTTAATTTTTTGAATTTTTTTGCTGTTTTTTTCGGAATTTTCTTACCTGGGTCGAGTGTGAACAGAATTTAGGACTAAATTTTTTTTCACTTTCTAGCCCTATCTCATCCCATTTTGGCTAAAAATAATGAAGGAAAGAGGTTTTTTCATTTTTTGAATTTTTTTGCTGTTTTTTTCGTAATTTTCTTGCTCAGGTCGAGTATGAACGGAATTCGGGACTAAAATTTTTCCCCTATTTCTTGCCTATCTCATCCCCGTTTTGGCTAAAGATAATGATGGAAAAATATTTTTTAATTTTTTTAATTTTTTGCTATTTTTTTCGGAATTTTCTTGCCCGAGTTGAATATGAACGGAATTCGGGACTAAAATGTTTTTCTCTATTTCTCAGCCTATCTCATCCCGTTTTGGCTAAAAATAATGAAGGAAAGAGATTTTTAAATTTTTTGAATTTTTTTGCTATTTTCTCGGAATTTTCTTGCCCGAATCGAGTATGAACGTAATTCGGGACTAAAATTTTTTTCCCCTATTTCTCGGCCCATCTCATCCCCGTTTTGGCTAAAGATAATGACGGAAAGAGGTTTTTTTATTTTATTTTTTATTTTTTGCCATTTTTTTCGGAATTTTCTTACCCGAGTTGACTGTGAACGAAACTCAGGACTAAAATGTTTTTCTCTATTTCTCGGCCTATCTCATCCCGTTTTGGCTAAAAATAATGAAGGAAAGAGATTTTTTAATTTTTTGAATTTTTTTGCTATTTTTTCAGAATTTTCTTTCCCGGGTCGAGAATGAACGGAATCCCGTTTTGGCTAAAAATAATGTTGGAAAGAGTTTTTTTAATTTTTTTAATTTTTTTACTATTTTTTTCGGAATTTTCTTGCCTGGGTCGAGTATGAGCAGAATTTGGGAGTAAAATTTATTTCTCTCGTTCTTGGCCTATCTAATCTCGTTTTGACTAAAAATAATGCGAGAAAGAGTTTTTTTAATTTTTTTGCTATTTTTTTCTGAATTTTCTTGCCCGGGTCGACTATGAACAGAATTTGGGACTAAATTTTTTTTCTCTTTCTCGGCCCATCTAATCCCGTTTTGGCTAAAAATAATGCTAGAAAGAGGTTTTTCAATTTTTTTTTTAATTTTATTGCTATTTTTTTTTGGAATTTTCATGCCCGGGTCGAGTATGAACGGAAATCGGGACTAAAATTTTTTTCTCTATTTCTCGACCTATATCATCCCTTTTTGGCTAACTATAATGCCGGAAAGAGGTTCTTGAATTTTTTTTTTGCTATTTTTTTCGGAATTTTCTTGTCCGGGTCGAGTATGTGCAAAATTTGGGACTAAAATTTTTTTTTTTTTCTCTTTCTCGGCCTATCTAATCTCGTTTTGGATTAAAATAATGCCAAAAAGAGGTTTTTAAATTTTTTGAATTTTTTCTATTTTTTTCGGAATTTTCTTACCCAGGTCGATTATGAACGGAATTTGGGGCTAAATTTTTCATTTCTTTCTCGGCCTATCTCATCCCGTTTTGACTAAAAAAAAAATGAGGGAATGAGGTTTTTTAGTTTTTTGAATTTTTTTCAATTTTTTCGGAATTTTCTTTCCCGGGTCGAGTATTAACGGAATTCGGGACTAAAATTTTTTCCCCTATTTCTCAGCCCATCTCATCCCCCCCGTCTTGGCTAAAGATAATGCCGGAAAGAGGTTTTTTAATTTTTTTAACTTTTTACTATTCTTTTCAGAATTTTCTTGCCCGAGTTGACTGTGAACGGAATTCGGGACTAAAATGTTTTTCTCTATTTCTCAACCTATCTCATCCCGTTTTGGCTAAAAATAATGAAGGAAGGAGATTTTTTAATTTTTTGTATTTTTTTGCTATTTTTTCGGAATTTTCTTACCCGAGTCGAGTATGAACGGAATTCGGGACTAAAATTTTTTCCCCTGTTTCTCAGCCCATCTCATCCCCATTTTGGCTAAAGATAATGCCGTAAAGAGGTTTTTTAATTTTTTTTAATTTTTTGCTATTTTTTTCGGAATTTTCTTGCACGAGTTGAGTGTGAACGGAATTCGGGACTAAAATGTTTTTCTCTATTTCTCAGCCCATCTAATCCCGTTTTGGCTAAAAATATTGTTAGAAAGAGATTTTTCATTTTTTTTGCTATTTTTTTTGGAATTTTCATGCCCGGGTTGACTATGAACGGAATTCGGGACTAAATTTTTTTTCTCTTTCTCGGCCCATCCAATCCCGTTTTGGCTAGAAATAATGCTAGAAAGAGGTTTTTTGATTTTTTTTAAATTTTTTGCTATTTTTTTTGTATTTTTCATGCCCGGGTCGAGTATGAACGGAAATCGGGACTAAAATTTTTTTTCTATATTTCTCGACCTATATCATCCCTTTTTGGCTATCGATAATGCCGGAAAGAGGTTTTTGAATTTTTTTGCTATTTTTTTTGGAATTTTCTTGCCCGGGTCGAGTATGAGCGAAATTTGGTACTAAAATATTTTTTTTCTCTTTCTCGGCCTATCTAATCTCGTTTTGGAAGAAAATAATGCCGAAAAGAGGTTTTTAAATTTTTTTAATTTTTTGGCAATTTTTTTCGGAATTTTCTTACCCAAGTCAAGTATGAACGGAATTCAGGAGTAATTTTTTCCCCTGTTTCTCGGCCCATCTCATCCCCGTTTTGGCTAAAGATAATGCCGAAAAGTGGTTTTTTAATTTTTTTAATTTTTTGCTATTTTTTTTCAGAATTTTCTTTCCCGGGTCGAGTATGAACGGAATTCGGGACTAAAATTTTTCCCCCTGTTTCTCGACCCATCTCATCCCCGTCTTGGCTAAAGATAATGCCGGAAAGAGCTTTTTTAATTTTTTCAATTTTTTGCTATTTTTTTCGGAATTTTCTTGCCCGAGTTGAGTGAGAACGGAATTCGGGACTAAAATGTTTTTCACCATTTCTCGGCCTATCTCACCCCGTTTTGGCCAAAAATAATGTAGGAAAGAGATTTTTTAATTTTTTGAATTTTTTTGCTATTTTTCGGAATTTTCTTTCCCGGGTCGAGTATGAGTGGAATTCGGGACTAAAAATTTTCTCTCTCATTCTTAGCCTATCTAATCCCGTTTAGGCTATAAATAATGCCCGAAAGAGGTTTTTTAATTTTTTGAATTTTTTTCATATTTTTTCGGAATTTTCTTCCACGGGTCGAGTACGAACGGAATTCGGAACAAAATTTTTTTTTTTCTCTTTTTTGGCCTATCTCATCTCGTATTGGCTATAAATAATGCCGGAAAGAGGTTTTTTAATTTTTGAAATTTTTTTGCTATTTTTTCCGGAATTTTTTTGCCTGGGTCGAGTATGAGCGGAATTTGGGAGAAAATTTTTTTTCTCTCTTTCTCATCCCATCTAATCTTGTTTTCACTAAAAATAATGCCAGAAATAGGTTTTTTAATTTTTTGAATTTTTTTGCTATTTTTTTTCGGAATTTTCTACCCCGGGCCAAGTATGAACGAAGTTCGGGACTATAAGTTTTTTCTCTATTTCTTGGCCCATCTCATCCCTGTATTGGCTAAAAATAATGCCGGAAAGAGGTTTTTTAATTTTTTTTAATTTTTTGCTATTTTTTCGGAATTTTCTTTCCCGGGTCGAGAATGAAGGGAATTCGGGACTAAAATTTTATCCACTGTTTCCTGGCCTATCACATCCTGTTTTGGCTAAAAATAATGTTGGAAAGAGATTTTTAAATTTTTTTGCTATTTTTTTTGGAATTTTCTTGCCCGGGTCGACCATGAACGGAATTCAGGAGTAAATTTTTTTTCACTTTCTCGGCCCATCTAATCCCGTTTTGGCTAAAAATAATGGTAGAAAGAGGTTTTTTAATTTTTTTTAATTTTTTTGCTATTTTTTATTGTAATTTTCATGCCCGGGTCGAGTATGAACGGAAATCGGGACTAAAATTTTTTTCTCTATTTCTCGACCTATATCATCCCTTTTTGGCTAACGATAATGCCAGAAAGAGGTTTTCGAATTTTTTTGCTATTTTTTTCGGAATTTTCTTGCCCGGGTCGAGTATGAGCGAAATTTGGTACTAAATTTTTTTTTTTCTCTTTCTCGGCCTATCTAATCTTGTTTTGGAAGAAAATAATGCCAAAAAGAGGGTTTTTGAATTTTTTGAATTTTTTGGCTATTTATTTCGGAATTTTCTTACCCAAGTCGAGTATGAACGGAATTTGGGACTAAATTTTTTCCCTTGTTTCTCGGCCCATCTCATCCCCGTTTTGGCTAAAGATAATGCCGGAAAGAGGTTTTTTTAATTTTTTTAATTTTTTGCTATTTTTTTCGGAATTTTCTTTCCCAGGTCGAGTATGAACGGAATTCGGGACTAAAATTTTTTCCCCTATTTCTCAGCCCATCTCATCCCCGTCTTGGTTAAAGATAATGCCGGAAAGAGGTTTTTTAATTTTTTCAATTTTTTGCTATTTTTTTCGGAATTTTCTTGCCCGAGTTGAGTGAGAACGGAATTCGGGATTAAAACGTTTTTCACTATTTCTCGGCCTATGTCATCCCGTTTTGGCCAAAAATAATGAAGGAAAGAGATTTTTTAATTTTTGAATTTTTTTGCTATTTTTTCGGAATTTTCTTGCTCGGGTCGAGTATGAGCGGAATTCGGGACTAAAATTTTTTTCTCTCATTCTTAGCCTATCTAATCCCGTTTAGGCTATAAATAATGCCCGAAAGAGGTTTTTTAATTTTTTGAATTTTTTCATATTTTTTCGGAATTTTCTTCTACGGGTCGAGTACAAACGGAATTCGGAACTAAATTTTTTTTTTCTCTTTTTCGGCCTATCTCATCTCGTATTGGCTATAAATAATGCCGGAAAGAGGTTTTTTAATTTTTAAAATTTTTTCGCTATTTTTTCCGGAATTTCTTTGCCTGGGTCGAGTATGAGCGGAATTTGGGAGAAAATTTTTTTTCTCTCTTTCTCGTCCCATCTAATCTCGTTTTCGCTAAAAATAATGCCAGAAATAGGTTTTTTAATTTTTTGAATTTTTTTGCTATTTTTTTTCGGAATTTTCTACCCCGGGCCAAGTATGAACGGAGTTCGGGACTATAAGTTTTTCTCTATTTCTTGGCCCATCTCATCCCTGTATTGGCTAAAAATAATGCCGGAAAGAGGTTTTTTAATTTTTTTCATTTTTTGCTATTTTTTTCGGAATTTTTTTTCCCGGGTCGAGTATGAACGGAATTCGGGACTAAAATTTTTTCCCTTATTTCTCAGCCCATCTCATCCCTGTATTGGCTAAAAATAATGCCGGAAAGAGGTTTTTTAATTTTTTTGATTTTTTTTTTCAATTTTTTTCGGAATTTTCTTGCCCGGGTCGAGTGTGAACGAAATTCGGGACAAAAAATTTTATTCTCCATTTCATGGCCAATTTCATCTCGTTTTGGCTAAAAACAATGCCGAAAAGAGGTTTTTTAATCTCGTTCTGGCTGAAAATGAACCCGGAAAGGGGTTTTTTATTTATTTATTGTTTTCCTATATTTTTTTGGGAATGTTCTTCCCCGAGCCATGTATGAACGGAATTCGGGACTAAAATTTTTTTCTCTCTTTTTCGGCCTACCCCGTATTGGCTAAAAATAATGCCGGAATGAGGTTTTTTTATTTTTGTTTTTCTATTTTTTTCAGAATTTTCTTGCCCAGGTCGAGTGTGGACGGAATTTGGGACTAAAATTTTTTTTTTCTCTATTTCTCGTCCTATCTCATCCCGTTTTGGCTAAAGATAAAGTCGGAAGAGGTTTTTTAATTTTTTGATTTTTTTGATATTTATTTTGGAATTTTCTTGCTCGGATCGAGTATGAACTTCGGGACTAAAATTTTTATCTCCCTTTCTCGGCCTATCTAATCCCGTTTAGGTTATAAATAATGCTTGAAAGAGGTTTTTTAATTTTTTGAACTTTTTTGCTTTTTTTTTTCGTAATTTTCATTCCCGGGTTGAGTATGAACGAAATTCGGGACTAAAATTTTTTCCCCTATTTCTCGGCCTATCTCATCCCTATTTTGGCTAAAGGTAATGCCGGGAAGAGGTTTTTAAATTTTTTTGCTATTTTTTTCGGAATTTCTTGCCCGGGTCGAGTATGAGCGGAATTTGGGACTAAATTTTTCTTCTCCATTTCTCGGCCTATCTCATCCGTATTGGCTAAAAATAAAGCCTGAAAGAGGTTTTTTCATTTTTTGAATTTTGTTGCTATTTTTTTCAGAATTTTCTTTCCCGAATTGAGTCAGTACGGAATTCGGGACCAGGATTTTTTTGTCTCTTTCTCGGCCTATCTAATTCCAATTTGGCCAAAAATAATGCCAGAAAGTGGTTTTTTGAATTTTTTTTGCAATTTTTTTCAGAATGTTCTTGCCCGGGTCGAGTATGAATGGAATTCGGGACTAAAATTTTTTTCTCTATTTCTCAGCCTATCTCATCTCGTTTTGGCCAAAAATAATGCCGAGAAGAGGTGTTTTAATTTTTTGAATTTTTTTGCTGTTTTATTCGGAATTTCCTTGCCCGGGTCAAGTATGAACGGAATTCGGGACTAAATATTTTTCTCTTTCATGGCCTATCTTTTCCCGTTTTGGCTAAAAATAATGTTGGAAAGAGGTTTTTTAATTCTTTAAATTTTTTTGCCATTTTTTTCGGAATTTTCTTACCTGGGTCGAGTATGAGCGGAATTTGAGAGTAAAATTTTTTCTCTCTTTCTTGGCCTATCTAATCTCGTTTTCGCTAAAAATAATGCCAGAAAGAGGTTTTTTAATTTTTTGCTATTTTTTTTCGGAATTTTCTTGCCCGGGTCGAGTGTGAACGGAATTTGGGACTAAAATTTTTTTTCTCTATTTCTCGGCCTATCTCATCCCGTTTTGGCTAAAAATAATGAAGGAAAGAGGTTTTTTCATTTTTTTCTATTTTTTTTGTAATTTTCTTGCCCGGGTCGAGTATGAACGGAATTCGGGACTAATATTGTTTCCCCTATTTCTTGGCCTATCTCATCCTCGTTTTGGCTAAAGATAATGCCGGAAAGAGATTTTTTAATTTTTTTTGCAATTTTTTCGGAATTTTCTTGCCCAGGTCAAGTATGAGCGGAATTTGGGAGTAAAATGTTTTTCTTTCTTTCTCGGCCTATGTAATGTCGTTTTGGCTAAAAATAATGCCGGAAAGAGGTTTTTTAATTTTTTAAATTTTTTTGCTATTTTTTTAGGAATTTTCTTGCCCGGGTCGAGTATGAACGGAATTTGGGACTAAATTTTTTTTCTCTTTCTCAGCCTATCTAATCCCGTTTTGGCTAAAGATAATGCCAGAAAGAGGTTTTTTTAATTTTTTTGCTTTTTTTTTTTCGGAATTTTCTTGCCCGGGTCTAGTATGAACGGAATTCGGGATTAAAATTTTTTTCTCTATTTCTCGACCTATATCGTCCCGTTTTCGCTAGCAATAATGCTGTAAAGAGGTTTTTGAATTTTTTCAATTTTTTTGCTATTTTTTCCGGAATTTTCTTGCCCGGGTCGAGTATGTGCGGAATTTGGGACTAAATTTTTTTTTTTTTTTTTTTGTCTTTGTCGGCCTATCTAATCTCGTTTTGGCAAAAAATAATGCCAAAAAGAGGTTTTTAATTTTTGAATTTTTTGCTCTCGTTTTCGGAATTTTCTTCCCCGGGTCGAGTATGAATGGAATTCGAGACTAAAATTTTTTTCACTTTTTCTCGTCCTATCTCATCCCGTTTTGGCTGAAAATATTGCCGGAAAGAGGTTTTTTTATTTATTTTTTTGCTATTTTTTTTTTCAGAATTTTCTTCCCCGGGCCAAGTATGAACGGAATTCGGGACTAAAAGTTTTTTCTCTCTTTTTCAGCCTATCTCATCCTCGTATTGGCTAAAAATAATGCCGGAAAGAGGTTTTTTAATTTTTTTGATTTTTTTTAAATTTTTTTCGAAATTTTCTTGCCCGGATCGAGTGTGAACGGACTTCGGGTCTAAATTTTTTTTCTCTATTTCTCGGCCTATCTCTTCCCCGTTTTGGCTAAAAATATTGAAGGAAAGAGATTTTTTAATTTTTTGAATTTTTTTGATATTTTTTTAGGAATTTTCTTGCCCAGGTCGTGTATGAACGGAATTCAGAACTAAATTTTTTTTTTCTCCCATTCTCGGCCTATCTAATCCGGTTTAGGTTATAAATAATGCCCGAAAGAGGTTTTTTAATTTTTTGAATTGATTTCATATATTTTTCGGCATTTTCTTCCCCGGGTCGAGTATGAACGGAATTCAAAACTAAATTTTTTCTTTTCTCTTTTTCGTTCTATCACATCTCGTATTGGCTAAAAATAATGCCAGAAGGAGGTTTTTTTAACTTTTTTATTTTTTTTTCTTTTTTTTTTGGAATTTTCTTGCTCAGGTCGAGTATGAACGGAATTCGGGACAAAAATTTTATTCTCTATTTCTTGGCCTATTTTCATCTCGTTTTGGCTAAAATTAATGCCGGAAAGAGGTTTTTTAATTATTTGAATTATTTTGCTATTTTTTTTCATAATTTTCTTACCCGGATCGAGTATGAACGGAATTCGGGACTAAATTTTTTTCTCTCTTTCTCGGCCTATCGGAGTTTTGGCCAAAAATAATGCCGGAAAGAGGTTTTTTAATTGTTTGAATTATTTTGCTATTTTTTTTCGTAATTTTCTTGCCCGGGTCGAGTATTAACGGAATTTGGGACTAAAGCTTTATCCCCTATTTCTCGTCGTATCTCATCCCGTTTTGGCAGAAAATGAAGCCGGAAAGGGGTTTTTTTAATTGTTTTCCAATTTTTTTCGGAATTTTCTTCCCTGGGCCATGTATGAACAGAATTCGGGACTAAAATTTTTTTCTCTCTTTTTCGGCCTATCTCATCCCCGTATTGGCTAAAAATAATGCCGTAAAGAGGTTTTTTGATTTTTTTTTCTATTTTTTTCGGAATTTTCTTACCCAGGTCGAGTGTGAACGGAATTCGGAACTAAAATTTTTTTCTCTATTTCTCGTCCTATCTCATCCCGTTTTGGCTGGAGATAATGTCGGAAGAGGTTTTTTAATTTTTTTGATTTTTTTGAAATTTATTTCGGAATTTTCTTGCCCGGATCAAGTATGAACGGAATTCGGGACTTAAATTTTTATCTTCCTTTCTCGGCCTATCGAATCCCGTTTAGGTTATAAATAATGCCCGAAAGAGGTATTTTAATTTTTTGAATTTTTTCATATTTTTTTCGGAATTTTCTTCCCCGGATTGATTACGAACGGAATTTGGAACTAAATATTTTTTTTCTCTTTTTCGTCCTATCACTTCTCGCATTGGCTAAAAATAATGCTGGATGGAGTATTTTAATTTTTTGTTTTTTTTTTTCTATTTTTTTTGGAATTTTCTTGCTCAGGTCGAGTATGAACGGAATTCGGGACAAAAATTTTATTCTCTATTTCTCAACTTATTTCATCTCGTTTTGGCTAAAAATAATGCAGGAAAGAGGTTTTTTAATTTTTTGAATTATTTTGCTATTTTTTTGGGAATTTTCTTGCCTGGGTCGAGTGTGAGCAGAATTCAGGACTAAAATTTTTTTTCTCTTTTTCTCATCCTATCTCTTCCCGTTTTGGCTAAAAATAATGCCGGAAAGAGGTTTTTTTATTTTTTGAATTTTTTTGATATATTTTCTTAATTTTCATGCCCGGGTCGAGTATGAACGGAATTCGGGACTAAAATTTTTTCCCCTATTTCTCAGCCTATCTCATCCCCGTTTTGGCTAAAGATAATGCCGGAAAGTGGTTTTTTAATTTTTGACTTTTTTTCCTCCCGTTTTAGGAATTTTCTTCCCCGAGTTGAGTTTGAACGGAATTCGGAACTAAAATTTTTTTCTCTTTTTCTCGTCCTATCTTATCTCATTTTGGCTAAAAGTAATGTCAGAAAGGGGTTTATTTTATTTTTTTGCCATTTTTTTTCGAAATTTTCTTCCCCGGGCCAAGTATGAACGGAATTCAGGACAAAAAGTTTTTTCTCTCTTTTTCAGCCTATCTCATCCCCGTATTGGCTAAAAATAATGCCGGAAAGAGGTTTTTTAGTTTTTTTTTTATTTTTCTTTCAATTTTTTTCGAAATTTTCTTGCCCGGGTCGAGTGTGAACGGAATTCGGGACTCAAATTTTTTTCTCTATTTCTCGGCCTTTCTCATCCCGTTTTGGCTAAAAATATTGAAGGAAAGAGATTTTTTAATTTTTTGAATTTTTTTTGGAATTTTCTTGCCCGGGTCAAGTATGAATGGAATTCGGGACTAAAATTTTTTTCTCTCTTTCTCGGCCTATCTAGTCCCGTTTAGGTTATAAATAATGCCCGAAGGTGGTTTTTCAATTTTTTGAATTTTTTTCATATTTTTTCCGGAATTTTCTTCCCCGGGTCAACTATGAACGGAATTCTGAACTAAAATTTTTTTTTTCTCTTTTTCGTCCTATCACATCTCGTATTGGCTAAAAATAATGCCGCAAGGAGGTTTTTTAATTTTTTGATTTTTTTTCTATTTTTTTTGGAATTTTCTTGCTCAGGTCGAGTATGAACGGAATTTGGGACAAAAATTTTATTCTCTATTTCTCGGCCTATTTCAACTCGTTTTGGCTAAAAATAATGCCGGAAAGAGGTTCTTCAATTTTTTGAGTTATTTTGCTATTTTTTTCGTAATTTCCTCTCCCGAGTCGAGTATGAGCGGAATTCAGGACTTAAATTTTTTCCCCTATTTCTCGTCCTATCTCATCCCCCGTTTTGGCTTAAAATAATGCCGGAAAGTTGTTTTTTTATTTTTTTCCTATTTTTTTTCGAAATTTTCTTCCCTGGGCCATGTATGAAAGGAATTCGGGACTAAATTTTTTTTTTTTCTCTTTGTCGGCCTATCTCTTCCCCATATTGGCTAAAAATAATGCCGGAAAGGGGTTTTTTGATTTTTTTTTCTATTTTTTTCGGAATTTTCTTGCCCGTGTCGAGTGTGAACGGAATTCGGGACTAAAATTTTTTTCTCTATTTCCCATCCTACCTCATCCCGTTTTGGCTAATGATAATGCCGGAAGAGGTTCTTTAATTTTTTTGATTTTTTTTCTATTTTTTTCGTAATTTTCTTTCTCGGTGCGAGTATCAACGGAATTCGGGACTAAAATTTTTTCCACTATTTCTCGGCCAATCTCATCCTCGTTTTGGCTAAAGATAATGCCGGAAGAGGTTTTTTAATTTTTTTGAATTTTTTTTATTTTTTTCGTAATTTTCTTCCCCAGGTCGAGTATGAACGTAATTCGGGACTAAAATATTTTTCTCTTTTTCTCGTCCTATCTCATCACGTTTTGGCTAAAAATAATGCCAGAAAGAGGTTTTTTTAAGTTTTTGAATTATTTCGCTATTTTTTTCATAATTTTCTTGCCCGGGTCGAGTATGAACGGAATTCAGGACTAAAATTTTTTCTCCGATTTCTCAGCCTATCTCATCCCCGTTTTGGCTAAAGATAATGCCGGAAGAGGTTTTTTAATTTTTTTGATTTTTTTTCTATTTTTTTCTTAATTTTCTTGCCCAGGTCGAGTATGAATGGAATTCTGGACAAATTTTTTTTTCTCTTTCTCAGTCTATCTAATCCCGTTTTGGCTAAAAATATTGCCAGAAATAGGTTTTTTAATTTTTGTTTTTTATTTTCCGATTTTTTTTTTCGGAATTTTCTTCCCTGGGCCATGTATGAACGGAATTCGGGGCTAAATTTTTTTACTCTATTTCTCAGCCTATCTCATCTCGTTTGGGCTAAAAATAATGCCAGGAAGATGTGTTTTTATTTTTTGAATTTTTTTGCTATTTTATTCGGAATTTTCTTGCCCGGGTCAAGTATGAACGGAATTCGGGACTAAATTTTTTTTCTCTTTCTCGGCCTAGCTCATCCTGTTTTGGTTAAAAATAATGCCAGAAAGAGGTTTTTTGATTTTTTAAATTTTTTTCGGAATTTTCTTTCTCCGATCGAGAATGAATGGAATTCGGGACTAAATTTTTTTTTTCTCTTTTTCGGCCTATCTCATCCCCGTATTGGCTAAAAATAATGCCAGAAAGAGGTTTTTTAATTTTTTGATCTTTTTTTCTCTTTTTTTTTCGGAATTTTCTTACCCGGGCCGAGTGTGAAAGGAATTCGGGACTAAAATTTTATTCTCTAATTCTCGGCCTATCTCATCCCGTTTTGGCGAAAAATAATGAAGTAATGAGGTTTTTTCATTTTTTGAAATTTTTTGCTATTTTTTCGTAATTTTCTTGCCCGGGTTGAGTATGAACGGAATTTGGGACTGAAATTTTTACCTCTATTTCTTGGCCTATCTCATCACCGTTTTGGCTAAAGATATTGCCGGAAAGAGGTTTTTTAATTTTTTTGCTATTTTTTTCGGAATTTTCTTGCTCGGGTCGAGTATGAACGGAATTCGAGACTAAATTGTTTTCCCTTTTTCTCGGCCTATCTCATCCCGTTTTGGCTAGAAATAATGCCGAAAAGAGGTTTTTTAATTTTTTGGATTTGTTTTTCAATTTTTTTCGGAATTTTCTTGCCTGGGTCGAGTGTGAACGGAATTCGGGACTAAAAGTTTTTTCTCTCTTTTTCGGCCTATCTCATCCCCGTATTGGCCAAAAATAATGCCAGAAAGAGGTTTTTTTTAAAATTTTTTGATTTGTTTTTCAATTTTTTTCGAAATTTTCTTGTCCGGGTCGAGTGTGAATGGAATTCGGGACTCAAATTTTTTTTCTCTTTCTCGGCCTATCTAATCCCGTTTAGGTTATAAATATTGCCCGAAAGAGGTTTTTTAATTTTTTGAATTTTTTCCATATTTTTTTCGTAATTTTCTTCCCCGGGTCGAGTATTAACGGAATTCGGAACTAAATTTTTTTTTTTTTTCCCTTTTTCAGCCTATCTCATCTTGTATTGGCTAAAAATAATGCCGGATGGAGGTTTTTTTATTTTTTTGATTTTTTTCTATATTTTTTGGAATTTTCTTGCCTGGGTCGAGTATGAACGGAATTCGGGACAAAAATTTTATTCTCTATTTCTCGGCCTATCTCTTCCGTATTGGCTAAAAATAATGCTAGAAAGAGGTTTTTTCATTTTTTGAATTTTGTTGCTATTTTTTTCGGAATTTTCTTTCCCGGATTGAGTATGAACGGAATTCGGGAATAAAACTTTTTTCACTCTTTCTCGGCCTATCTAATCCTAATTTGGCTAAAAATAATGCCAGAAAGAGGTTTTTTAGATTTTTTTGAAATTTTTTTCGGAATTTTCTTGCCCGGGTCGAGTATGAATTGAATTCGGGTCTAAATTTTTTTTTTCTCTATTTCTCTGCCTATATCATCTCGTTTTGGCAATAAATAATGCCTGGAAGAGGTGTATTAATATTTTGAATTTTTTTTGCTATTAAATTCGGAATTTTCTTGCCCGGGTCGAGTTTGAACAGAATTCGGGACTAAATTTTTTCTCTTTCTCGGCCTATCTCATCCCGTTTTGGTTAAAAATAAAGCAAGAAAGAGGTTTTAAAATTCTTTAAATTTTTTTGCTATTTTTTTCGAAATTTTCTTTCCCGGGTCGAGAATGAACGGTGTTTGGGACTAAAATTTTTTCTCCTATTTCTCTGCCTATCACATCCCGTTTCGGCTAAAAATAAAGTTGGAAAGGGGTTTTTTAATTTTTTAATTTTTTTGCTATTTTTTTCGGAATTTTCTTGTCTGGGTCGAGTATGAGCGGAATTTGGAAGTAAAATTTTTTTCTCTCTTTCTTCGCCTATCTCATCTCGTTTTGGCTAAAAATAATGCTAGAAAGAGGTTTTTTAATTTTTTTGCTATTTTTTTCGGAATTTTCTTGCCCAGGTTGAGTATGAACGGAATTCGGGACTAAAATTTTTTTCCCTATTTCTCGGCCTATATCATCCCGTTTTGGCTAACTATAATGCCGGAAAGAGGTTTTTGAATTTTTTGAATTTTTTTCGGAATTTTCTTTCCCGAGTCGAGTATGAGCGAAATTTGGGACGAAAATTTTTTTTTCTCTTTCTCGGCCTATCTAATCCCGTTTTGGGTAAAAATAATGCCAGAAAGAGGTTTTTTAATTTTTGGAATTTTTTTGATTTTTTTTTTTCGGAATTTTCTTGCCTGGGTCGAGTATGAACGGAATTCGTGACTAAAATTTTTTTTCTGTATTTCTCGGCCTATATCATCCCGTTTTGGCTATCAATAATGCCGTAAAGAGGTTTTTGAATTTTTTAAATTTTTTTGCTATTTTTTTTCATAATTTTCTTGCCCGGGTCGAGTATGAACGGAATTCGGGACTAAAATTGTTTCCCCAATTTCTCGTCGTATCTCATCCCGTTTTGGCTGAAAATAAAGCCGGAAAGGGGTTTTTTTTTTAATTTTTTTTCCTATTTTTTTCCGAAATTTTCTTCCCCGGGCCATGTATGAACGGAATTTGTGACTAAAATTTTTTTCCCTCATTTTCGGCCTATCTCATCCCCGTATTGGCTAAAAATAATGCCGGAAATAGGTTTTTCGATTTTTTTTTCTATTTTTTTCGGACTTTTCTTGCCTGGGTCGAGTGTGAACGGAATTCGGGACTAAAACTTTTTCCCCTATTTCTCGTCGTATCTCATCCCGTTTTGGCTGAAAATAAAGCCGGAAAGGGGGTTTTTTTTTTAATTTTTTTCCCACTTTTTTCTGGAATTTTCTTCCCCGGGCCATATTTGAACGGAATTCGTGACTAAAATTTTTTTCGTATTGGCTAAAAATAATGCCGGAAATAGGTTTTTCGATTTTTTTTCTTTTTTTTTTCGGAATTTTCTTGCCCGGGTCGAGTGTGAACGGAATTCGAGACTAAATTTTTTTCCCCTATTTCTCGTCGTATCTCATCCCGTTTTGGCTGAAAATAAAGCCAGAAAGGGGTTTTTTTTTTTTAATTTTTTTCCCACTTTTTTCTGGAATTTTCTTCCCCGGGCCATGTATGAACGGAATTCGGGACTAAAATTTTTTTTCTCTTTTTCTCGTCCTATCTCATCCTGTTTTGGCTAAAAATAATGCCGGAAAGATGTTTTTTAATTTTTTGAATTATTTTGCTATTTTTTTATGTAATTTTCTTGCCCGGGTCAAGTATAAACGGAATTCAGGACTAAAATTTTTTCCCCTATTTCTCAGCCTATCTCATCCCCATTTTGGCTAAAGATAATGCCGGAAGAGGTTTTTTAATTTTTTGGATTATTTTTCTACTTTTTTCGTAATTTTCATGCCCGGGTTGAGTACGAACGGAATTCGGGACTAAAATTTTTTCCCCCATTTCTCGTCCTATCTCATCCCGTTTTGGCTGAAAATAAAGCTGGAAAGGGGTTTTTTTTTTCTTTTTTTTTTTTTTTTTCCTATTTTTTTTCGGAATTTTCTTCCCCGGGCCATGTATGAACGTAATTCGGGACTAAAATTTTTTTTTTCTCTTTTTCGGCCAATCTCCTCCCCGTATTGGCTAAAAATAATGCCAAAAAGAGGTTTTTTTATATTTTTTTTCTATTTTTTTTGGAATTTTCTTACCCGGGTCGAGTGTGAACAGAATTCGGGACTAAAATTTTTTTTCTCTTTCTCGTCCTATCTCATCTAGTTTTGGCTAAAAATAATGCCAGGAAGAGGTTTTTTAATTTTTTAATTTTTTTGCTATCGTTTTCAAAATTTTCTTCCTCGGGTCGAGTATGAACGGAATTCGGGACTAAATTTTTTTTCTCTTTCTCGGCCTATCTCATCCCGTTTTCGCTAAAAATAATGCCAGAAAGAGTTTTTATTGTTTTTTAAATTTTTTTGCAATTTTTTTCGGAATTTTCTTTCCCGGTTCGTGAATGAACGGAATTCGGGACTAAAATTTTTTCCTCTATTTCTTGGCCTATCACATCCCGTTGTGGCTAAAAATATTGCCAAAAAGAGGTTTTTTAATTTTTTGAATTTTTTTGCTATATTTTTTGGAATTTTCTTGCCCGGGTCGACTATGAACGGAATTCGGGACTACAATTTTTTCCTCTATTTCTCTGCCTATGTCATCCTGTTTTGGTTAACAATAATACCGGAAAGAGGTTTTTGAAATTTTTTTGTTATTTTTTTTGGAATTTTCTTGCCCGGGTCGAGTATGAGTGGAATTTGGGACTGAAATTTTTTTTTTTTTGTTTGTCTCGGCCGATCTAATCTCATTCTGGCTAAAAATAATGCCAGAAAAAGGTTTTTTAATTTTTTGAATTTTTTTGCTCTTTTTTTCGGAATTTTCTTGTCCGGGGCCACTATGTACGAAATTCGGGACTAAAATTTTTTCCTCTATTTCTCTGCCTATGTCATCCCATTTTGGTTAACAATATTGCCGGAAAGAGGTTTTTGAATTTTTTTGGGAATTTTCTTGCCCGGGTCGAGTATGAGCGGAATTTGGGACTAAATTTTTTTTTTTTTGTCTTTCTCGGCCTATCTAATCTCCTTTTGGCCAAAAAAATAATGCCGGAAAGAGGTTTTTTAATTTTTTAATTTTTTTGCTATCGTTTTCGGAATTTTCTTCCCCAGGTTGTGTATGAACGGAATTCGGGACTAAATTTATTTTCTCTTTTTCTCATCCAATCTCATCCCGTTTTGGCTGAAAATAATGCCAGAAAGGGGTTTTTTTTTTTTTTTTTTTTTTTGCTATTGTTTTTCGGAATTTTCTTCCCCGGGCCAAGTACGAACGGAATTCGGGAATAAAATTTTTTTGTCTCTTTTTCAGCCTATCTCATCCCCGTATTGGCTAAAAATAATACCGGAAAGAAGTTTTTTAATTTTTTTAATTTTTTTCTTTTTTTTTTTAGAATTTTCTTGTTCGGGTCGACTATGAACAAAATTCGGGACTAAAATTTTATTCCCTATTTCTCGGCCTATTTCATCTCGTTTTGGCTAAAAAAAATGCTGGAAAGAAGTTTTTTAATTTTTTGAATTTTTTTGGAATTTTTTTCGGAATTTTCTTCCCCGTGCTGAGTATGAACGGAATTCTGTACTAAAATTTTTTTCTCTGTTCTTCGGCCTATCTCATCCCGTTTTGGCTAAAAATAATGTCGGGAAGTGGTTTTCAGTTTTTTTATTTTTTTTTCTATTTTTTTTTGAATTTTTTTTCTATTTTTTTCGGAATTTTCTTCCCAGGTCTGAGTATGAACGGAATTCGGGACTAAATTTTCTTTTTTTTTTCTCTTTTCGGCCTATCTTGGAGTTTTGGCTAAAACTAATGCCGGAAAGAGGTTATTTAATTTTTTTGCAATTTTTTTTCGGAATTTTCTTGCCGAGGTCGAGTATAAATACAATTCGGGACTAAAATTTTTTTTTCTCTCTCATGGCCAATCTCATCCCGTTTTGGCAAAAAAAAAAAATGCTGGAAAGAGGTTTTTTGATTTTTTCAATTTTTTTGCTATTTTTTTGGGAATTTTCTAGCCCGGATCGAGTATGAACGGAATTCGAGACTAAATTTTTTTTCTCTATTTCTCAACCTACCTCATGCCGTTTGGCTAAAAATAATACCGGAAAGAGGTTTTTTAATTTTTTGAATTAATTTGCTATTTTTTTCAGAATTTTCTTGCCCGGATTGAGTATGAATGGAATTCGGGACTAAATTTTTTTCTCTATTTCTCGGCCTATCTCATGCCGTTTGGCTAAAAATAATGCCGCAAAGAGGTTTTTTAATTTTTTGTATTTTTTTGCTATTTTTTTCGGAATTTCTTTCCCGGGTCGAGAATGAACGGAATTCGGGACTAAAATTTTTTCCCCTATTTCTCGATCTATCTCATCTCCGTTTTGGCTAAAGATAATGCCGAAAAGAGGTTTTTTAAATTTTTTAATTTTTTGCTATTTTTTTCAGAATTTTCTTTCCCGGGTTGAGTATGAGCGGCATTTGGGACTAAATGTTTTTTGTCCATTTCTCGGTCTATCTCATCCGTACTGGCTAAAAATAATGCCAGAAAGAGGTTTTTTCATATTTTGGTTTTTATTGCTATTTTTTTCAGAATTTTCTTTCCTGGATTGAGTAGGAACGGAATTCGGGACTAGAATTTTTTTCTCTCTTTCTCGGCGTATCTAATTCCGAATTTGGCTAAAAATAATGCCAGAAAGAGGTTTTTTAATTTTTTGAATTTTTTTGCTATTTTTTTCGGAATTTTCTTGCCCGGGTCGACTATGAACGGAATTCAAGACTACAATTTTTTCCTCTATTTCTCTGCCTATGTCATCCTGTTTTGGTTAACAGTAATGCCGGAAAGAGGTTTTTGAATTTTTTTTGCTATTTTTTTGGGAATTTTCTTGCCCGGGTCGAGTATGAGCGGAATTTGGGACTAAATTTTTTTTTTTTTTGTCTTTCTCGTCCTATCTAATCTCGTTTTGGCTAAAAATAATGCCAGAAAGAGGTTTTTTAATTTTTTTGCTATCCTTTTCGGAATTTTCTTCCCCAGGTCGAGTATGGACGGAATTCGGGACTAAATTTTTTTTCTCTTTTTCTCATCCTATCTCATCCCGTTTTGGCTGAAAATAATGTCGGAAAGGGGTTTTTTTTTTTCTTTTTTTTTTTTGCTATTTTTTTTCGGAATTTTCGTCCCCGGGCCAAGTATGAACGGAATTCGGGAATAAAATTTTTTTTCTCTCTTTTTCGGCCTATCTCATCCCCGTATTGGCTAAAAATAATACCGGAAAGAGGTTTTTTAATTTTTTTGATTTTTCTTTTCTATTTTTTTCGGAATTTTCTTGCCCGGGTCGAGTGTGAACAGAATTCAGGACTAAATTTTTTTTCCCTATTTCTCGGCCTATCTAATCCCATTTAGGCTATAAATAATGCCCGAAAGAGGTTTTTTAATTTTTTGAATTTTTTTCATATTTTTTTCGGAATTTTCTTCCCAGGTCTGAGTATGAACGGAATTCGGGACTAAATTTTCTTTTTTTTCACTTTTCGGCCTATCTCATCCCGTTTTGGCTAAAAATAATGCCGGAAAGAGGTTATTTAATTTTTTGAATTTTTTTGCAATTTTTTTCGGAATTTTCTTGCCGAAGTCGAGTATAAACAGAATTCGGGACTAAAATTTTTTTCTCTCTCTCTTGGCCTATCTCATCCCGTTTTGGCTAAAAAAAAAAATGCTGGAAAGAGGTTTTTTGATTTTTTGAATTTTTTTGCTATTTTTTTTTGGAATTTTCTATCCCAGATCGAGTATGAAGGGATTCGGGACTAAAATTTTTTTCTCTCTCTCTTGGCCTATCTCATCCCGTTTTGGCTAAAAAAAAAAATGCTGGAAAGAGGTTTTTTGATTTTTTGAATTTTTTTGCTATTTTTTTTTGGAATTTTCTATCCCAGATCGAGTATGAAGGGATTCGGGACTAAATTTTTTTTTCTCTATTTCTCAACCTACCTCATGCCGTTTGGCCAAAAATAATGCCGGAAAGAGGTTTTTTAATTTTTTGAATTTTTTTGCAATTTTTTTCGGAATTTTCTTGCCCTGGTTGAGTATAAGTAGAATTAGGGACTAAAATTTTTTTTTTTCTCTCTGTTGCTTATCTCATGTCGTTTTGGCTAAAAAAAATGTTGGAAAGAAGTTTTTTAATTTTTTGAATTTTTTGCAATTTTTTTTTCGAATTTTCTTCCCCGTTCCGAGTATGAACGGAATTCGGTACTAAAATTTTTTTCTCTGTTTTTCGGCCTATCTCATCCCGTTTTGTCTAAAAATAATGCCGGAAAGTGGTTTTTTTATTTTTTTGATTTGTTTGTTTCTATTTTTTTTGGAATTTTCTTGCCCGGGTTGAGTAAGAACGGAATTTGGGACTAAAATTTTTTTCTCCCTTTCTCGACCTATCTCATCCCGTTTTGGCGATAAATTATGCAGGAATAAGGTTTTTTAATTTTTTGAATTTTTTTGCTAATTTTTTCGGAATTTTCTTTCCCGGGTCGACTATGAACAGAATTCGGGACTACAATTTTTTCCTCTATTTCTCTGCCTATCTCATCCCGTTTTGGTTGACAATAATGCCGGAAAGAGGTTTTTGAATTTTTTTGCTATTTTTTTCAGAATTTTCTTTGCCGGGTCAAGTACGAGCGGAATTTGGGACTAAATTTTTTTTTTCTCTTTCTCGGCCTATCTAATCTCATTTTGGCTAAAAATAATGCCAGAAAGAGGTTTTTTAATTTTTTAAATATTTTTGCTATCGTTTTTGGAATTTTCTTCCCCGGGTCGAGTATGAACGGAATTCGGGCCTAATTTTTTTTTCTCTTTCTCGGCCTATCTCATCCTGTTTTGGCTAAAAATAATGCCAGAAAGAGTTTTTATAGTTTTTCAAATTTTTTTGCAATTTTTTTCGGAATTTTCTTTCCCGGCTCGAGAATGAACGGAATTCGGGACTAAAATTTTTTCCCCTATTTCTCGACCAATCACATCCCGTTGTGGCTAAAAATAATGCCAAAAAGAGGTTTTTTAATTTTTTGAATTTTTTTGCTATTTTTGTCGGAATTTTCTTGCCCGGGTCGACTATGAATGGAATTTGGGACTACAATTTTTTCCACTATTTCTCTGCCTATGTCATCCTGTTTTGGCTAACAATAATGCCGGAAAGTGGTTTTTGAATTTTTTTTGTTATTTTTTGGGAATTTTCTTGCCCGGGTCGAGTATGAGCGGAATTTGGGACTGAAATGTTTTTTTTTTGTCTCTCTCGGCCTTTCTAATCTCATTCTGGCTAAAAATAATGCCAGAAAGAGGTATTTTAATTTTTTGAATTTTTTTGCTATTTTTTTCAGAATTTTCTTGTCCGGGTCGACTATGAACGGAATTCGGGATTAAAATTTTTTCCTCTATTTCCCTGCCTATTTTATCCCATTTTGGTTAACGATATTGCCGAAAAGAGGTTATTGAATTTTTTTGCTATTTTTTTGGGAATTTTCTTGCCTAGGTCGAGTATGAGCGGAATTTGGGACAATTTTTTTTTTTTTTTTTTTTTTTTTTTTTTTTTTTTTTTTTTTTTGTCTTTCTTGGCCTATCTAATCTCGTTTTGGCAAAAAAGAATGCCAGAAAGAGGTTTTTTAATTTTTCAATTTTTTTGCTATCGTTTTCGGAATTTTCTTCCCCAGGTCGAGTATGAACGGAATTTGGGACTAAATTATTTTTCTCTTTTCGGCCTATCTCATCCCGTTTTGCAGAAAATAATGCCGGAAAGAGGTTATTCAATTTTTTGCAATTTTTTTCTGAATTTCTTGCCGAGGCCGAGTATAAACAGAATTCGGGACTAAAATTTTTTTCTCTCTCTCTTGGCCTATCTCATCTCGTTTTGGCTATAAAAAAAATGCTGGAAAGAGGTTTTTTTATTTTTTGAATTTTTTTGCTATTTTTTTTGGAATTTTCTAGCCCGGATCGAGTATGAACGGAATTCGGGACTAAATTTTTTTTCTCTATTTCTCAACCTACCTCATGCCATTTGGCTAAAAATAATGCCAGAAAGAGGTTTTTTAATTTTTTAATTTTTTTGCAATTTTTTTCGGAATTTTCTTCCTCGGGTCGAGTATGAACGGAATTCGGGACTAAATTTTTTTTTCTTTCTCAGCCTATCTCATCCCGTTTTGGCTAAAAATAATGCTGGAAAGAGTTTTTATAGTTTTTAAAATTTTTTTCCAATTTTTTTCGGAATTTTCTTTCCCGGTTCGAGAATGAACGGAATTCGGGACTAAAATTTTTTCCTCTATTTCGCTGCCTATGTCATCCCATTTTGGTTAACGATATTGCCGGAAAGAGGTTATTGAATTTTTTTGCTATTTTTTTGGGAATTTTCTTGCCTAGGTCGAGTATGAGCGGAATTTGGAACAAATTTTTTTTTTTTTTTTTTTTTTTTTTTTTTGTCTTTCTTGGCCTATCTAATCTCGTTTTGGCAAAAAAGAATGCCAGAAAGGGGTTTTTTAATTTTTCAATTTTTTTGCTATCGTTTTCGGAATTTTCTTCCCCAGGTCGAGTATGAACGGAATTTGGGACTAAATTTTTTTTCTCTTTTTCTCATCCTATCTCATCCCCTTTTGGCTGAAAATAATGCCGAAATGGGGTTTTTTTTTTTTTTTTTTCTTTTTTTTTTTGATATTTTTTTTCGGAATTTTCTTCCCCGGGCCAAGTATGAACGGAATTTAGGAATAAAATTTTTTTCTCTCTTTTTCGGCCTATCTCATCCCCGTATTGGCTAAAAATAATACCCGAAAGAGGTTTTTTTTAATTTTTTTGATTTTTTTTTCTAATTTTTTCAGAATTTTCTTGCTCGAGTCGAGTGTGAACGGAATTAGGGACTAAAATTTTTTTCCCTATTTCTCAGCCTATCTAATCCCGTTTAGGCTATAAATAATGCCCGAAAGAGGTTTCTTAATTTTTTGAATTTTTTTCATATTTTTTTTTTCGGAATTTTCTTCCCAGGTCTGAGTATGTACGGAATTCGGGACTACATTTTCTTTTTTTATCTCTTTTCGGCCTATCTCATCCCGTTTTGCAAAAAATAATGCCGGAAAGAGGTTATTCAATTTTTTGCAATTTTTTTCGGAATTTCTTGCCGAGGCCGAGTATAAACAGAATTCGGGACTAAAATTTTTTTCTCTCTCTCTTGGCCTATCTCATCTCGTTTTGGCTATAAAAAAAATGCTGGAAAGAGGTTTTTTTATTTTTTGAATTTTTTTGCTAGTTTTTTTGGAATTTTCTAGCCCGGATCGAGTATGAACGGAATTCAGGACTAAATTTTTTTTCTCTATTTCTCAACCTATCTCATGCCATTTGGCTAAAAATAATGCCAGAAAGAGGTTTTTTAATTTTTTAATTTTTTTGCAATTTTTTTCGGAATTTTCTTGTCCGGGTCGACTACGAACGGAATTCGAGACTAAAATTTTTTCCTCAATTTCTCTGCCTATGTCATCCCATTTTGGTTAACAATATTGTCGGAAAGAGGTTATTGAATTTTTTTGCTATTTTTTTTGGAATTTTCTTGCCCAGGTCGAGTATGAGCGGAATTTGGGACTAAATTTTTTTTTTTTTTTTTTGTCTTTCTTGGCCTATCTATTCTCGTTTTTGCTAAAAAGAATGCCAGAAAGAGGTTTTTTAATTTTTTAACTTTTTTGCTATCGTTTTCGGAATTTTCTTCCCCAGGTCGAGTATGAACGGAATTTGGGACTAAATTTTTTTTCACATTTTCTCATCCTATCTCATCCCCTTTTGGCTAAAAATAATGCCGGAATGGGGTTTTTTTTTTTTTTTTTGATATTTTTTTTCGGAATTTTCTCCCCGGGGCCAAGTATGAAAGGAATTCGGGAATAAAATTTTTTTCTCTCTTTTTCGGCCTATCTTATCCCCGTATTGGCTAAAAATAATACTTGAAAGAGGTTTTTAAATTTTTTTGATTTTTTTTTCTATTTTTTTCGGAAATTTCTTGCTCGGGTCGAGTGTGAACGGAATTCGGGACTAAAATTTTTTTCCCTATTTCTCAGCCTATCTAATCCCGTTTAGGCTATGAATAATGCCTGAAAGAGGTTTTTTAATTTATTGAATTTTTTTCATATTTTTTTTCGGAATTTGCTTCCCAGGTCTGAGTATGGACGGAATTCGGGACTAAATTTTCTTTTTTTTTTTTCTCTTTTCGGCCTATCTCATCCCGTTTTGGCTAAAAATAATGCCGGAAAGAGGTTATTTAAATTTTTGCAATTTTTTTCGGAATTTTCTTGCCGAGGTCGAGTATAAACAGAATTCGAGACTAAAATTTTTTTCACTCTCTCTTGGCCTATCTCATCTCGTTTTGGCTAAAAAAAAAATGCTAGAAAGAGGTTTTTTGATTTTTTGAATTTTTTTGCTATTGTTTTTGGAATTTTCTAGCCCGAATCGTGTATGAACGGAATTCGGGACTAAATTTTTTTTCTCTATTTCTCAACCTACCTCGTGCCGTTTGGCTAAAAATAATGCCGGAAAGAGGTTTTTTAATTGTTTGAATTTTTTTGCAATTTTTTTCGGAATTTTCTTGCCCGTGTCGAGTATAAGTAGAATTCGGGAATAAATTTTTTTTTCTGTCTCTCTTGGCCTATCTCATCTCGTTTTGGCTAAAAAAAATGCTTGAAAGAAGTTTTTTAATTTTTTGAATTTTTTTGCAATTTTTTTTTTAATTTTCTTTCCCATTCCGAGTATGAACGGAATTCGGTACTAAAATTTTTTTTTTTGTTTCTTGGCCTATCTCTTCCCGTTTTGGCTAAAAATAATGCCGGAAAGTGGTTTTTTAATTTTTTTGATTTTTTTTTCTATTTTTTTTTGGAATTTTCTTCCCCGGTTTGAGTAAGAACGGAATTTGGGACTAAAATTTTTTTCTCCCTTTCTCAACCTATCTCATCCCGTTTTGGCGATAAATTACGCAGGAATAAGGTTTTTTAATTTTTTGAATTTTTTTGCTATTTTTTTGGGAATTTTCTTACCCGGGTCGACTATGAACGGAATTCGGGACTACAATTTTTTCCTCTATTTCTCTGCCTATGTCATCCTGTTTTGGTTAACAATAATGCCGGAAAGAGGTTTTTGAATTTTTTTGCTACTTTTTTTCGTAATTTGGGACTAATTTTTTTTTTTCTCTTTGACGGCCTATCTAATCTCGTTTTGGCTAAAAATAATGCCAGAAAGAGGTTTTTTAATTTTTTAATTTTTTTGCTATCGTTTTCGGAATTTTCTTCCTCGGGTCGAGTATGAACGGAATTCGGGACTAAATTTTTTTTCTCTTTCTCGGCCTATCTCATCCCGTTTTGGCTAAAAATAATGCCAGAAAGAGTTTTTATAGTTTTTCAAATTTTTTTGCAATTTTTTTCTCGGCCAATCACATCCCGTTGTGGCTAAAAATAATGCCAGAAAGAGGTTTTTTAATTTTTTGCTATTTTTGTCGGAATTTTCATGCCCGGGTCGACTATGAATGGAAATTCGGGACTACAATTTTTCCCTCTATTTCTCTGCCTATGTCATCCTGTTTTGGCTAACAATAATGCCGGAAAGTGGTTTTTGAATTTTTTTGTTATTTTTTTTGGGAATTTTCTTGCCCAGGTCGAGTATGAGCGGAATTTGGGACTGAAAATAATGCCAAAAAGCGGTTTTTTAATTTTTTGAATTTTTTTGCTATTTCTGTCGGAATTTTCTTGTCCGGGTCGACTATGAACGGAATTCGGAACTAAAATTTTTTTCTCTATTTCTCTGCCTATGTCATCCCATTTTGGTTTACAATATTGCCGGAAAGAATTTATTGAATTTTTGTGCTATTTTTTTGGGAATTTTCTTGCCCGGGTCGAATATGAGCGGAATTTGGGAGTAAATTTTTTTTTTTTTGTCTTTCTCGGCCTATCTAATCTCGTTTTGGCTAAAAATAATGCCGGAAAGAGGTTATTTAATTTTTATATTTTTTTGCTATCGTTTTCGGAATTTTCTTTCCCGTTCCGAGTATGAACGGAATTCGGTACTAAAATTTTTTTCTCTGTTTTTTGGCCTATCTCATCCCGTTTTGGCTAAAAATAATGCCGGAAAGTGGTTTTTTAATTTTTTGATTTTTTTTTTGATTTTTTTTGGAATTTTCTTGCCCAGGTTGAGTAAGAACGGAATTCAGGAATAAAATTTTTTTCTCTCTTTTTCGGCCTATCTCATCCCCGTATTGGCTAAAAATAATACCGGAAAGAGGTTTTTTAATTTTTTTTGATTTCTTTTTCTATTTTTTTCAGAATTTTCTTGCCCGGGTCGAGTGTGAACGGAATTCGGGACTAAAATTTTTTTCCCTATTTCTCGGCCTATCTAATCCCGTTTGGGCTATAAATAATGCCCGAAAGAGGTTTTTTAATTTTTTGAATTTTTTTCATATTTTTTTCTAAATTTTCTTCCCAGGTCTGAGTATGAACGGAATTCGGGACTAAATTTTTTTTTTTTTCTCTTTTCAGCCTATCTCATCCCGTTTTGGCTAAAAATAATGCCGGAAAGAGGTTATTTAATTTTTGGAATTTTTTTGCAATTTTTTTCGGAATTTTCTTGCCGAGGTCGAGTATAAACAGAATTCGAGACTAAAATTTTTTTCTCTCTCTCTTGGCCTACCTCATCCCGTTTTGGCTAAAAAAAAAAATGCTGGAAAGAGGTTTTTTGATTTTTTGAATTTTTTTGCTATTTTTTTTTTTAATTTTCTAGCCCGGATCGAGTATAAACGGAATTCGGGACTAAATTTTTTTTCTCTATTTCTCAACCTACCTCATGCCGTTTGGCTAAAAATAATACCAGAAAGAGGTTTTTTAATTGTTTGAATTCTTTTGCAATTTTTTTCCGAATTTTCTTGCCTGGGTCGAGTATCAGTAGAATTTGGGACTAAAAGTTTTTTCTCTCTCTTGGCCTATCTTATCCCGTTTTGGCTAAAAAAAATGCTGGAAAGAAGTTTTTTAATTTTTTGAATTTTTTTGCAATTTTTTTTGGAATTTTCTTTCCCGTTCCAAGTATGAACGGAATTCGGTACTAAAATTTTTTACTCTCTTTTTCGGCCTATCTCATCCCGTTTTGGCTAAAAATAATGCCGGAAAGTGGTTTCTTAATTTTTTGATTTTTTTTTTCTATTTTTTTTGGAATTTTCTTGCCCGGGTTGAGTAAGAACGGAATTTGGGACTAAAATTTTTTTCTCCCTTTCTCTACCTATCTCATCCCGTTTTGGCGATAAATTATGCAGGAATAAGGTTTTTTAATTTTTTGAATTTTTTTGCTATTTTTTTCGGAATTTTCTTCCCAGGTCTGAGTATGAACGGAATTCAGGACTAAATTTTCTTTTTTTTTTCTCTCTTTTTCAGCCTATCTCATCCCGTTTTGGCTAAAAATAATGCCGGAAAGAGGTTATTTAATTTTTTGAATTTTTTTGCAATTTTTTTCGGAATTTTCTTGCCGAGGTCGAGTATAAATAGAATTCGGGACTAAAATTTTTTCTCTCTCTCTCTTGGCCTATCTCATCCCGTTGTGGCTAAAAAAAAAATGTTGGAAAGAGGTTTTTTGATTTTTTGAATTTTTTTGCTATTTTTTCCGAAATTTTCTAGCCCGGTTCGAGTATGAACGGAATTTGGGACTAAATTTTTTTTCTCCATTTCTCAACCTACCTCATGCCGTTTGGCCAAAAATAATGCCGGAAAGAGGTTCTTTAATTTTTTGAATTTTTATGCTATTTTCTTCAGAATTTTCTTGCCCGGGTCGAGTATGAACGGAATTCGGGACTAATTTTTTTTTCTCTATTTCTCGGCCTATCTCTTGCCATTTGGCTAAAAATAATGTCGGAAAGAGGTTTTTTAATTTTTTGAATTTTTTTGCTATTTTTTTCGGAAATTTCTTTCCCGAGTCGAGAATGAACGGAATTTGGGACTAAAATTTTTTCCCCTATTTCTCGACCTATCTCATCCTCGTTTTGGCTAAAGATAATGCCGGAAAGAGGTTTTTTAATTTTTTTAATTTTTTGCTATTTTTTTCGGAATTTTCTTTCCCGGGTTGAGTATGAGCGGCATTTGGGACTAAATTTTGTTTTGTCCATTTCTCGGCTTATCTCATCCGTACTGGCTAAAAATAAAGCCAGAAAGAGGTTTTTTCATTTTTTCGATTTTATTGCTATTTTTTTTCGAAATTTTCTAGCCCGGTTCGAGTAGGAACGGAATTCGGGACTAGAATTTTTTTCTCTCTTTCTCGGCCTATCTAATTCTCAATTTGACCAAAAATAATGCTAGAAAGAGGTTGTTTTAAATTTTTGAATTTTTTTGCAATTTTTTTCGGAGTTTTCTTGCCCGGGTCGAGTACGAACGGTATTCGGGACTAAAATTTTTTTCTCTATTTGTCAGCCTATCTCATCTCGTTTTGGCCTAAAATAATGCCGGGAAGAGGTGTTTTAATTTTTGAATATTTTTGCTATTTTATTCGGAATTTTCTTTCCCGGGTTGAGTATGAACGAAATTCAGGAATAAATTTTTTTTCTTGGCCTATCTCATCCCGTTTTGGCTAAAAATAATGCCAGAAAGAGTTTTTATAATTTTTTATATTTTTTTGCTATTTTTTTCGGAATTTTCTTTCCTGTGTCGAGAATGAACAGAATTCGGGTCTAAAATTTTTTCCCTATTTCTTGGCCTATCACATCCCGTTTTGGCTAAAAATAATGTTGGAAAGAGGTTTTTTAATATTTTTAATTTTTTTGCTATTTTTTTCGGAATTTTCTTGCCCGGGTCGAGTATGAGGGGAATTTGGGAGTAAATTTTCTTTTTTCTCTTTCTTGGCCTATCTAATCTCTATTTAGCCAAAAATAATGCCAGAAAGTGGTTTTTTAATTTTTTGAATTTTTTTGCAATTTTTTTTCTGAATTTTCTTGCCCGGGTCGAGTATGAACGGAATTCGGAACTAAATTTCTTTTCACTTTCTTGGCCTATCTAATCTCGTTTTGGCTAAAAATAATGCCAGAAATAGGTTTTTTAATTTTTTTCGGAATTTTCTTGCCTGGGTCGAGTATGAATGGAATTCGGGACTAAAATTTTTTTCTCTATTTCTCAGCCTATATCATCCCGTTTTGGCTAACAATAATGCCGGAAAGAGGTTTTTGAATTTTTTGAATTTTTTTGCTATTTTTTTCGGAATTTTCTTTGCCGGGTCGAATACGAGCGGAATTTGGGACTAAAATTTTTTTTTCTCTTTCTCGGCCTATCTAATCTCGTTTTGGCTAAAAATAATGCCAGAAAGAGGTTTTTTAATTTTTTAATTTTTTTGCTATCGTTTTCAGAATTTTCTTCCCCGGGTCGAGTATGAACGGAATTCGGGACTAAATTTTTTTTCTCTTTCTAGGCCTATCTCATCCCGTTTTGGCTAAAAATAATGCCAGAAAGAGTTTTTATAGTTTTTAAAATTTTTTTGCAATTTTTTTTGGAATTTTCTTTCCCGGTTCGGGAATGAACGGAATTCGGGACTAAAATATTTTCCCCTATTTCTCGGCGTATCACATCCCGTTGTGGCTAAAAATAATGCTAGAAAGAGGTTTTTTAATTTTTTGAATTTTTTTGCTATTTTTTTCGGAATTTTCTTGCCCGGGTCGACTATGAACGAAATTCGAGAGTACAATGTTTTCCTCTATTTCTCTGCCTATGACATCCTGTTTTGGTTAACAATAATGCTGGAAAGAGGTTTTTGAATTTTTTTGTCATTTTTTTGGGAATTTTCTTGCCCGGGTCGAGTATGAGCGGAATTTGGGACTGAATTTTTTTTTTTTTTTTTGTCTGTCTCGGCGTATCTAATCTCATTCTGGCTAAAAATAATGCCAGAAAGAGGTTTTTTTTAATTTTTTGAACTTTTTTGCTATTTTTTTCGGAATTTTCTTGCCCGGGTCAACTATGAACGGAATTCGGGGCTAAAATTTTTTCCTCTATTTCTCTGCCTATGTCTTCCCATTTTGGCTAACAATATTGCCGGAAAGAGGTTTTTGAATTTTTTTTGCTATTTTTTTGGGAATTTTCTTGCCCGGGTCGAGTGTGAGCAGAATTTGGGACTAAATTCTTTTTTTGTCTTTCTCGGCCTATCTAATCTCGTTTTAGCTAAAAATAATGCTAGAAAGAGGTTTTTTAATTTTTTCATTTTTTTGCTATCGTTTTCGGAATTTTCTTCTCCAGGTCGAGTATGAACGGAAGTCGGGACTAAATTTTTTTTCTCTTTTTCTCATCCTATCTCATCCCGTTTTGGCTAAAAATAATGCCGGAAAGGGTTTTTTTTTTTTTTTTTTTTTTCCTTTTTTTTTTTTGGAATTTTCTTCTACGGGCCAAGTATGAACGGAATTCGGGAATAAAATTTTTTTCTCTCTTTTTTGTCCTATCTCATTCCTGTATTGTCTAAAAATAATACCGGAAAGAGGTTTTTAAATTTTTTTGTTTTCCTTTTCTATTTTTTTCGGAATTTTCTTGCTTGGGTCGAGTGTGAACGAAATTTAGGACTAAAATTTTTTTCCCTATTTCTCGGCCTATCTAATCCCGTTTAGGCTATAAATAATGCCCGAAAGAGGTTTTTTAATTTTTTGAATTTTTTTCATACTTTTTTTGGAATTTCCTTCCCCGGGTCGAGTATGAACGGAATTCGGAACTAAAATTTTTTTCTCTCTTTTTTGGCCTATCTCATCTCATATTGGCTAAAAATAATGCCAGAAAGAGGTTTTTTAATTTTTTTATTTTTTTTCTATTTTTTTTGGAATTTTCTTGCTCGGGTCGACTATTAACAAAATTCGGGACTAAAATTTTATTCCCTATTTCTTGGCCTATTTCATCTCGTTTTGGCTAAAAATAATGCCAGAAAGAGGTTTTTTAATTTTTTGAATTTTTTTGCTATTTTTTTCATAATTTTCTTGCACGGGTTGAGTATGAACGGAATTCGGGAATAAATTTTTTTCCCCAATTTCTTTGCGAAATTTTTTGCAATTTTTTTCGGAATTTTCTGGCCCGGGTCGAGTATAAGTAGAAATCGGGACTAAAATTTTTTTCTCTCTCTCTTGGCCTATCTCATCCCGTTTTCGCTAAAAAAAAATGCTGGAAAGAAGTTTTTTAATTTTTTGAATTTTTTTGCAATTTTTTTTGGAATTTTCTTCCCTGTGCCGAGTATGAACGGAAAGTGGATTTTCAATTTTTTGATTTTTTTTTTCAATATTTTTTGGAATTTGGTTGCCCTGGTTGAGTAAGAACGGAATTTGGGACTAAAATTTTTTTCCCACTTTCTCAACCTATCTCATCCCGTTTTGGCGATAAATTTTGCTAGAATATGGTTTTTTAATTTTTTTGAATTTTTTTGCTATTTTTTTCGGAATTTTCTTCCCAGGTCTGAGTATGAACGGAATTCGGGACTAAATTTTCTTTTTTTTTTCTCTTTTCGGCCTATCTCTTCCCGTTTTGGCTAAAAATAATGCCGGAAAGAGGTTATTTAATTTTTTGAATTTTTTTGCAATTTTTTTCTGAATTTTCTTGCCGAGGTCGAGTATAAACAGAATTCGGGACTAAAATTTTTTTCTCCCTCTCTTGGCCTATCTCATCCCGTTTTGGCAAAAAAAAAAAAAAAAATGCTGGAAAGAGGTTTTTTGATTTTTTGAATTTTTTTGCTATTTTTTTCGGAATTTTCTAGCCCAGATCGAGTATGAACGGAATTTAGGACTAAATTTTTTTTTCTATATTTCCCAACCTACCTCATGGTGTTTGGCTAAAAATAATACCGGAAAGAGGTTTTTTAATTTTTTGAATTTTTTTGCTATTTTTTTCGGAATTTTCTTGCCCGGGTCGAGTATGAACGGAATTCGGGACTAAATTTTTTTTTCTCTATTTCTTGGCCTATCTCATGCCGTTTGGCTAAAAATAATGCCGGAAATAGGTTTTTTAATTTTTTGAATTTTTTTGCTATTTTTTTCGGAATTTTCTTGCCCGGGACGAGTATGAACGGTATTCGGGACCAATTTTTTTTTTCTCTATTTGTCGGCCTATCTCATCTCATTTTGGCCAAAAATAATGCCGGGAAGAGGTGTTTTAATTTTTTGAATTTTTTTGCTATTTTTTCCGGAATTTTCTTCCCAGGTCTGAGTATGAACGGAATTCGGGACTAAATCTTCTTTTTTTTTCTCTTTTCGGCCGATCTCAACCCGTTTTGGCTAAAAATAATGCCGGAAAGAGGTTATTTAATTTTTTGAATTTTTTTGCAATTTTTTTCAGAATTTTCTTTCCGAGGTCGAGTATAAATAGAATTCGGGACTAGAATTTTTTTCTCTCTTCCTCGGCCTATCTAATTCCAAATTTGGCCAAAAATAATGCCAGAAAGAGGTTTTTTAAATTTTTGAATTTTTTTGCAATTTTTTTCGGAATTTTCTTGCCCGGGTCGAGCATGAACGGTATTTGGGACTAAAATTTTTTTCTCTATTTGTCGGCCCATCTCATCTCGTTTTGGCCTAAAATAATGCCGGGAAGAGTTGTTTTAATTTTTTGAATATTTTTGCTATTTTATTCGGAATTTTCTTTCCCGGGTTGAGTATGAACGGAATTCAGGACTAAATTTTTTTTCTCTGTCTTGGCCTATCTCATCCCGTTTTGGCTAAAAATAATGCCAGAAAGAGTTTTTATAATTTTTTATATTTTTTTGCTTTTTTTTTTAGAATTTTCTTTCCCTGGTCGAGAATGAACATAATTCGGGACTAAAATTTTTTCCCCTATTTCTCGGCCTATCACATCCCGTTTTGGCTAAAAGTATTGTTGGAAGGAGGTTTTTTAATATTTTTAATTTTTTTGCTATTTTTTTCGGAATCTTCTTGCCCAGGTCGAGTATGAGGGGAATTTGGGAGTAAAATTTTTTTCACTTACTTGGCCTATCTAATCCCGTTTTGGCTAAAAATAATGCCAGAAATAGGTTTTTTAATTTTTTTTGGAATTTTCTTGCTTGGGTCAAGTATGAACGGAATTCGGGAATAAAATATTTTTCTCTATTTCGCAGCCTATATCATCCCGTTTTGGCAAACAATAATGCCGGAAAGAGGTTTTTGAATTTTTTTGAATTTTTTTGCTACTTTTTTCGGAATTTTCTTTGCCGGGTCGAGTACGAGCGGAATTTGGGACTAAATTTTTTTTTTCTCTTTCTCGGCCCATCTAATCTCGTTTTGGCTAAAAATAATGCCAGAAAGGGGTTTTTTAATTTTTAAATTTTTTTGCTATCGTTTTCGGAATTTTCTTCCCGGGGTCGATTATGAACGGAATTCGTGACTAAATTTTTTTTCTCCTTCTCGGCCAATTTCATCCCGTTTTGGCTAAAAATAATGCCAGAAAGAGTTTTTATAGTTTTTTAAATTTTTTTGCAATTTCTTTCGGAATTTTCTTTCCCGGTTCGAGAATGAACGGAAATCGGAACTAAATTTCTTTTCACTTTCTTGGCCTATCTAATCCCGTTTTGGCTAAAAATAATTCCAGAAATAGGTTTTTTAATTTTTTTCGGAATTTTCTTGCCTGGGTCGAGTATGAACGGAATTCGGGACTAAAATTTTTTTCTCTATTTCTCAGCCTATATCATCCCGTTTTGGCTAACAATAATGCCGGAAAGAGGTTTTTGAATTTTTTTGCTATTTTTTTCGGAATTTTCTTTGCCGGGTCGAGTAAGAGCGGAATTTGGGACTAAAATTTTTTTTTCTCTTTCTCGGCCTATCTAATCTCGTTTTGGCTAAAAATAATGCCAGAAAGAGGTTTTTTAATTTTTTAATTTTTTTGGTATCGTTTTCGGAATTTTCTTCCCCGGGTCGAGTATGAACGGAATTCGTGACTAAATTTTTTTTCTCTTTCTCGGCCTATTTCATCATGTTTTGGCTAAAAATAATGCCAGAAAGAGTTTTTCTAGTTTTTTAAATTTTTTTTGCAATTTTTTTCGGAATTTTCTTTCCCTGTTCGAAAATGAACGGAATTCGGGACTAAAATTTATTCTCCTATTTCTCGGCCTATCACATTCCGTTGTGGCTAAAAATAATGCCAGAAAGAGGTTTTTTAATTTTTTGAATTTTTTTGCTATTTTTTTCGGAATTTTCTTGCCCGGGTCGAGTGTGAACGGAATTTCGGACTAAAATTTTTTTCCCTATTTCTCGGCCTATCTACTCCCGTTTAGGCTATAAATAATGCCCGAAAGAGGTTTTTTAATTTTTTGAATTTTTTTCATATTTTTTTCGTAATTTTCTTCCCCGGGTCGAGTATGGACGGAATTCGGAACTAAAATTTCTTTTTTTCTCTTTTTCGGCCTATCTCATCTCGTATTGGCTAAAAATAATGCCGGAAAGAGGTTTTTAAATTTTTTGATTTTTTTTCTATTTTTTTTGGAATTTTCTTGCTCTGGTCGACTAATAACAGAATTCGGGACTAAAATTTTATTCCCTATTTCTCGGCCTATTTCATCTCGTTTTGGCTAAAAATAATGCCAGAAAGAGGTTTTTTAATTTTTTGAAATGTTTTGCTATTTTTTTCAAAATTTTCTTCCACGGGTCGAGTATGAACGGAATTCGGGAATAAATTTTTTTCCCCAATTTCTTTGCGAAATTTTTTGCAATTTGTTTCTGAATTTTCTTGCCGAGGTCGAGTATAAACAGAATTCGGGACTAAAATTTTTTTCTCCCTCTCTTGGCCTATCTCATCCCGTTTTGGCAAAAAAAAAAAAAAAAAAAAAAATGCTGGAAAGAGGTTTTTTGATTTTTTGAATTTTTTTGCTATTTTTTTCGGAATTTTCTAGCTCAGATCGAGTATGAACGGAATTCAGGACTAAATTTTTTTTTTTCTCTATTTCTCGGCCTATCTCATGCCGTTTGGCTAAAAATAATGCCGGAAAGAGGTTTTTTAATTTTTTGAATTTTTTTGCTATTTTTTTCGGAATTTTCTTGCCCGGGTCGAGTATGAACGGTATTCGGGACCAAAATTTTTTTCTCTATTTGTCGGCCTATCTCATCTCATTTTGGCCAAAAATAATGCCGGGAAGAGGTATTTTAATTTTTTGAATTTTTTAGCTATTTTTTTCGGAATTTTCTTCCCAGTTCTGAGTATGAACGGAATTCGGGTCTAAATTTTCTTTTTTTTTCTCTTTTCGGCCGATCTCAACCCGTTTTGGCTAAAAATAATGCCGGAAAGAGGTTATTTAATTTTTTTAATTTTTTTGCAATTTTTTTTCAGAATTTTCTTGCCGAGGTCGAGTATAAATAGAATTCGGGACTAGAATTTTTTTCTCTCTTCCTCGGCCTATCTAATTCCAAATTTGGCCAAAAATAATGCCAGAAAGAGGTTTTTTAAATTTTTGAATTTTTTTGCAATTTTTTTCGGAATTTTCTTGCCCGGGTCGAGCATGAACGGTATTTGGGACTAAAATTTTTTTCTCTATTTGTCGGCCTATCTCATCTCGTTTTGGCCTAAAATAATGCCGGGAAGGGTTGTTTTAATTTTTTGAATATTTTTGCTATTTTATTCGGAATTTTCTTTCCCGGGTTGAGTATGAACAAAATTCAGAACTAAATTTTTTTTCTCTGTTTCGGCTTATCTCATCCCGTTTGGACTAAAAATAATGCCAGAAAGAGTTTTTATAATTTTTAATATTTTTTTGCTATTTTTTTTGGAATTTTCTTTCCCGGGTCGAGAATGAACAGAATTCGGGACTAAAATTTTTTCCCCTATTTCTCGGCCTATCACATCCCGTTTTGGCTAAAAATATTGTTGGAAGGAGGTTTTTTAATATTTTTAATTTTTTTGCTATTTTTTTCGGAATTTTCTTGCCCTGGTCGAGTATGAGGGGAATTTGGGAGTAAAATATTTTTCACTTTCTTGGCCTATCTAATCCTGTTTTGGCTAAAAATAATGCCAGAAATAGGTTTTTTAATTTTTTTCGGAATTTTCTTGCTTGGGTCGAGTATGAACGGAATTCGGGACTAAAATTTTTTTCTCTATTTCTCAGCCTATATCATCCCGTTTTGGCTAACAATAATGCCGGAAAGAGGTTTTTGAATTTTTTTGCTACTTTTTTCGGAATTTTCTTTGCCAGGTCGAGTACATGCGGAATTTGGGACTAAAATTTTTTTCCTCTTTCTTGGCCCATCTAATCTCATTTTGGCTAAAAATAATGCCAGAAAGAGGTTTTTTAATTTTTTAATTTTTTTGCTATCGTTTTCGAAATTTTCTTCCCCGGGTCGAGTATGAACGGAATTCGAGACTAAATTTTTTTTCTCCTTCTCGGCCTATTTCCTCCCGTTTTGGCTAAAAATAATGCCAGAAAGAGTTTTTATAGTTTTTTAAATTTTTTTGCAATTTTTTTCGGAATTTTCTTTCCCGGTTCGAGAATGAACGGAATTCGGAACTAAATTTCTTTTCACTTTCTTGGCCTATCTAATCCCGTTTTGGCTAAAAATAATGCCAGAAATAGGTTTTTTAATTTTTTTCGGAATTTTCTTGCCTGGGTCGAGTATGAATGGAATTCGGGACTAAAATTTTTTTCTCTATTTCTTAGCCTTTATCATCCCGTTTTGGCTAACAATAATGCCGGAAAGAGGTTTTTGAATTTTTTTGAATTTTTTTGCTATTTTTTTTCGGAATTTTCTTTGCCGGGTCGAGTAATAGCGGAATTTGGGACTAAAATTTTTTTTTTCTCTTTCTCGGCCTATCTAATCTTGTTTTGGCTAAAAATAATGTCAGAAAGAGGTTTTTTAATTTTTTAATTTTTTTGGTATCGTTTTCGGAATTTTCTTCCCTGGGTCGAGTATGAACGGAATTCGTGACTAAATTTTTTTTCTCTTTCTCGGCCTATTTCATCCCTTTTTGGCTAAAAATAATGCCAGAAAGAGTTTTTATAGTTTTTTAAATTTTTTTGCAATTTGTTTCGGAATTTTCTTTCCCGGTTCGAGAATGAACGGAATTCGGAACTAAATTTCTTTTCACTTTCTTGGCCTATCTAATCCCGTTTTGGCTAAAAATAATGCCTGAAAGAGGTTTTTTAATTTTTTGAATTTTTTTCATATTTTTTTCGTAATTTTCTTCCCCGGGTCGAGTATGAACGGAATTCGGAAGTAAATTTTTTTTTTTCTCTTTTTCGGCCTATCTCATCTCGTATTGGCTAAAAATAATGCCGGAAAGAGGTTTTTTGATTTTTTGATTTTTTTTCTACTTTTTTTGGAATTTTCTTGCTCGGGTCGACAATTAACAGAATTCGGGACTAAAATTTTATTCCCTATTTATCGGCCTATTTCACCTCGTTTTGGCTAAAAATAATGCCGGAAAGAGGTTTTTTAATTTTTTGAATTTTTTTGCTATTTTTTTTATAATTTTCTTGCACGGGTCGAGTATGAACGGAATTCGGGAATAAAATTTTTTCCCCAATTTCTTTGCGAAATTTTTTGCAATTTTTTTCGGAATTTTCTTGCCCGGGTCGAGTATAAGTAGAATTCGGGACTAAAATTTTTTTTTCTCTCTCTTGGCCTATCTCATCCTGTTTTGGCTTAAAAAAATGCTGGAAAGAAGTTTTTTAATTTTTTGAATTTTTTTGCAATTTTTTTCGGAATTTTCTTCCCTGTGCCAAGTATGAATGGAAAGTGGTTTTTCAAAAAAAATTTTTTTCTATATTTTTTGGAATTTTGTTGCCTGGGTTGATTAAGAACGGAATTTGGGACTAAAATTTTTTTCCCTCTTTCTCGACCTATCTCATCCCGTTTTGGTGATAAATTATGCCAGAATAAGGTTTTTTAATTTTTTGAATTTTTTTGCTATTTTTTTCGGAATTTTCTTCCCAGGTCTGAGTATGAACGGAATTCGGGACTAAATTTTTTTTTTCTTTTCTCTTTTCGGCCTATCTCTTCCCGTTTTGGCTAAAAATAATGCCGGAAAGAGGTTATTTAATTTTTTGAATTTTTTTGCAATTTGTTTCTGAATTTTCTTGCCGAGGTCGAGTATAAACAGAATTCGGGACTAAAATTTTTTTCCTCCTCTCTTGGCCTATCTCATCCCGTTTTGGCAAAAAAAAAAAAAAAAAAAAAATGCTGGAAAGAGGTTTTTTGATTTTTTGAATTTTTTTGCTATTTTTTTCGGAATTTTCTAGGCCAGATTGAGTATGAACGGAATTCAGGACTAAATTTTTTTTTCTCTATTTCTCAACCTACCTCATGGCGTTGGGCTAAAAATAATACCGGAAAGTGGTTTTTTAATTTTTTGAATTTTTTTGCTTTTTTTTTCGGAATTTTCTTGCCCGGGTTGAGTATGAACGGAATTCGGGACTAAATTTTTTTTCTCTATTTCTCGGCCTATCTCATGCCGTTTGGCTAAAAATAATGCCGGTAAGAGGTTTTTTAATTTTTTGAATTTTTTTGCTATTTTTTTCGGAATTTTCTTGCCCGGGTAGAGTATAAACGGTATTCGGGACCAAAATTTTTTTCTCTATTTGTCAGCCTATCTCATCTCATTTTGGCCAAAAATAATGCCGGAAAGAGGTGTTTTAATTTTTTGAATTTTTTTGCTATTTTTTTTCGGAATTTTCTTCCCAGGTCTGAGTATGAACGGAATACGGGACTAAATTTTCTTTTTTTTTTTTTCTCTTTTCGGCCGATCTCAACCCGTTTTGGCTAAAAATAATGCCGGAAAGAGGTTATTTAATTTTTTGAATTTTTTTGCAATTTTTTTCATAATTTTCTTGCCGAGGTCGAGTATAAATAGAATTCGGGCCTAGAATTTTTTCCCTCTTCCTCGGCCTATCTAATTCCAAATTTGGCCAAAAATAATGCCAGAAAGATAGGGAATTTTTTTTTCTATATTTTTTGGAATTTTGTTGCCCGGGTTGAGTAAGAACGGAATTTGGGACTAAAATTTTTTTCCCCCTTTCTCGACCTATCTCATCCCGTTTTGGCGATAAATTATGCCGGAGTAAGGTTTTTTAATTTTTTGAATTTTTTTCATATTTTTTTCGGAATTTTCTTCCCAGGTCTGAGTATGAACGGAATTCGGGGCTAAATTTTCTTTTTTTTCTCTTTTCGGCCAATCTCATCCTGTTTTGGCTAAAAATACTGCCGGAAAGAGGTTATTTAATTTTTTGAATTTTTTTGCAATTTTTTTCGGAATTTTCTTGCCGAGGTCGAGTATAAATAGAATTCGGGAGTAAAATTTTTTTCCCTCTCTCTTGGCCTATCACATCCCGTTTTGGCTAAAAAAAAAATGCTGGAAAGAGGTTTTTTGATTTTTTGAATTTTTTTGCTATTTTTTTCGGAATTTTCTAGCCCGGATCGAGTATGAACGGAATTCGGGACTAAATTTTTTTTCTCTATTTCTCAACCTACCTCATGTTGTTTGGCTATAAATAATGCCGGAAAGCGGTTTTTTAATTTTTTGAATTTTTTTGCAATTTTTTTCGTAATTTTCTTGCCCGCGTCGAGTATAAGTAGAAATCGGGACTAAAATTTTTTTTTCTCTCTCTTGTCCTATCTCATCCCCGTTTTGTCTAAAAAAAATGCCGGAAAGAAGTTTTTTAATTTTTTGCAATTTTTTTTGGAATTTTCTTCCTCGTTCCAAGTATGAACGGAATTCGGTACTAAAATTTTTTTCTCTGTTTTTCGGCCTATCTCATCCCGTTTTGGCTAAAAATAATGCCGGAAAGTGGTTTTTTAATTTTTTGATTTTTTTTTCTATTGTTTTTGGAATTTTCTTGCCCGGGTTGAGTAAGAACGGAACTTGGCGATAAATTATGCAGGAATAAGGTTTTTTAATTTTTTGAATTTTTTTGCTATTTTTTTTCGGAATTTTCTTCCCAGGTATGAATATGAACGGAATTCGGGACTAAATTTTCTTTTTTTTTTTCTCTCTTTTTCGGCCTATCTCATACCGTTTTAGCTAAAAATAACGCCGGAAAGAGGTTATTTAATTTTTTGAATTTTTTTGCAATTTTTTTCGGAATTTTCTTGCCGAGGTCGAGTATAAATAGAATTTGGGACCAAAATTTTTTTTTCTCTCTCTTGGCCTATCTCATCCCGTTTTGGCAAAAAAAAAAAAAAAAAAATTGCTGGAAAGAGGTTTTTTGATTTTTGAATTTTTTTGCTATTTTTTTCGAAATTTTCTAGCCCGGATAGAGTGTGAACGGAATTCGGGACTAAACTTTTTTTTCTCCATTTCTCAACCTACCTCATGCCGTTTGGCTAAAAATAATGCCGGAAAGAGGTTTTTTAATTTTTTGAATTTTTTTGCTATTTTTTTCGGAATTTTCTTGCCCGGGTCGAATATGAATGGAATTCGGGACTAAATTTTTTTTATCTATTTCTTGGTCTATCTCATACCATTTGGCTAAAAATAATGCCGGAAAGAGGTTTTTTAATTTTTTAACTTTTTTTGCTATTTTTTTTGGAATTTTCTTTCTCGGGTCCAGTATAAGTAGAATTTGGGACTAAAATTTTTTTCTCTCCCTCTTGGTCTATCTCATCCCGTTTTGGGTAAAAAAAAAGCTGGTAAGAGGTTTTTGAATTTTTTTGCAATTTTTTTCGGAATTTGCTTCCCCGGGCCGAGTATGAACGGAATTCGGGACTAAATTTTTTTTCACTCTTTCTTGGCCTATATCACCCCGTTTTGGCGATAAATTATGCCGGAATGAGGTTTTTTAATTTTTTGAATTTTTTTGCTATTTTTTTCGGAATTTTCTTCCCCGGTCCGGGTATGAACGGAATTCGGGACTAAAATTTTTTTTTTTTCACTTTCTCGGCCTATCTCATCCCGTTTTGGCTGAAAATAATGCCGGAAAGCGGTTTTTTAATTTTTCGAATTTTTTTGCAATTTTTTTCGGAATTTTCTTGCCCGGGTCGAGTATGAACGGAATTCGGGACTAAATTTTTTTTATCTATTTCTCGGCCTATCTCATGCCGTTTGGCTAGAAATAATGCCGGAATGAGGTTTGTTAATATTTTGAATTTTTTTGCTATTTTTTTCAGAATTTTCTTGCCCGAGTCGAGTATGAACGGAATTCGGGACTAAATTTTTTTTCACTCTTTCTCAGCCTATCTCATCCCATTTTGGCCAAAAATAATGCAGGAAAAAGGTTTTTTAATTTTTTGAGTTTTTTTGCTATTTTTTTTGGAATTGTCTTACCCGGGTCGAGTATGAACGGAATTCGGGACTAAAATTGTTTACTCTCTTTCTCGGCCTATGTCATCCCGTTTTGGCAAAACATAATGCCGGAAAGGGGTTTTTGTTTTCTGTCTTTCTCGGCTTGTCTCATCCCGTTTTGGCTAAAAATATTCCCAGAAAGAGGTTTTTTAATTTTTTGAATTTTTTTGCAATTTTTCTCTGAATTTTCTTCCCTGGTCCGAGTATGAACGGAATTTGGGACTAAATTTTTTTCTCTTTTTATCGGCCTATCGCATCCCCCGTTTTGCCTAAAAATAATGCCAGAATGAGGTTTTTAATTTTTTTGATTTTTTTCTATTTTTTTCAAAATTTAATTGCCCGGGTCGAGCATGAATGGAATTCGGGACTAAATTTTTTTTCACACTTTCTCAGCCTATCTCATCCCGTTTTGACCAAAAATACTGCTGGAAAGTGGTTTTTTAATTTTTTGAGTTTTTTTGCTATTTTTTTCAGAATTTTCTTGCCCGGGTCGAGTATGAACGAAATTCGGGACTAAATTTTTTTTCTCTGTTTCTCTGCCTATCTCATGCCGTTTGGCTAGAAATAATGCCAGAAATAGGTTTTTTAATTTTTCAAATTTTTTTGCTATATTTTTCGGAATTTTCTTGCCTGGGTCGAGTATGAACGGAATTCGGGATTGAATTTTTTTTCTCTATTTCTCGGCCTATCTCATCCTGTTTTGGCTAAAAATAATGCTAGAAAGAGGTTTTTTAATTTTTTGAATTTTTTTGCAATTTTTTTCGGAATTTTCTTGCCCGGGTCCAGTATAAGTAGAATTCGGGACTAAATGTTTTTTCTCTCTCACTTGGCCTATCTCATCCCGTTTTGACTAAAAAAAAATCTGGAAAGAGGTTTTTTAATTTTTTGAATTTTTTTGCAATTTTTATCAGAATTTGCTTCACTGGGCCGAGTATGAACGGAATTCGGTACTAAAATTATTTTCTCTGTTTTTCGGCCTATCTCATCCCGTTTTGGCTAAAAATAATGCTGGAAAGTGGTTTTTTAATTTTTTTTTCTATTTTTTTCAAAATTTTCTTGCCCGGGTTGTGTATGAACAGAATTTGGTCTAAAATTTTTTTCACTCTTTCTGGGCCTACCTCATCCCGTTTTGGTGATAAATTATGCCGGAATGAGGTTTTTTAATTTTTTTAATTTTTTTGCTATTTTTTTCGGAATTTTCTTGCCTGTGTCGAGTATGAACGAAATTCGGGGCTAAAATTTTTTTTTTCTCTTTCTCGGCCTATCTCATCCCGTTTTGGCTAAAAATAATGCCAGAAAGAGGTTTTTTAATTTTTTGAATTTTTTTCGGAATTTTCTTTCCTCTGTCGAGTATGAACGATATTCGGGACTAAAATTTTTTCTCTCTCTTTCTCGGCCTATCTCATCCCGTTTTGGCTAAAAATAATGCCAGAAAGAACTTTTTTAATTTTTTAAATTTTTTGCTATTTTTTTCGGAATTTTCTTCCCCGGGTCGAGTATGAACAGAATTCAGGAGAAAATTTCTTTTCCCTCATTCCCGGCCTATCTTATCCCGTTTTGGCTAAAAATAATCCCTGAAAGAGGATTTTTTATTTTTTGAATTTTTTTGCTATTTTTTTCGGAATTTTCTTGCCGGGGTCAAGTATGAACGGAATTCGGGACTAAATTTTTTTTCTCTATTTCTCGGCCTATCTCATCCCGTTTTGGCTAAAAATAATTCCGAAAAGAGGTTTTTTAATTTTTTTGCTATTTTTTTCTGAATTTTATTGCCCGAGTCGAGTATAAACGGAATTCGGGAATGAAATTTTTTTCCCTCTTCCTAGGCCTATGTCATCCCAGTTTGTATAGAAATTGCGTCAGAATGATGTTTTCTAATTTTTTGAATATTTTAGCTGTATTTTTTGGAAATGGAAGCCCGGCGAGGGTAGGAACTGAATTTGGGACTAAAATTTTTTTCTCTCTTTCTCGGCCTCTGTCAACCCTTTTGGATAGAAATAATGCCGGAATTAAATTTCTTAATGTTTTTAATTTTTTTGCTATTTTTTTTGGAATTTTCTTGTTCGGGTCGAGTATGAACAGAATTCGGGACTAAAATTTTTTTTCTCTCTTTCTCGGCCTTTCTCATCCCTTTTTGGCTATAAATTAAGCCGGAATGAGGTTTTTTAGTTTTTTCGATTTTTTTCCTATTTTTTTAGAAATTTTTTTCCTCGGTTTGAGTATGAAGAGAATTCGGGACTAAAATTTTTTTCTCTATATTGGCCTATCTCATCCCGTTTTGGCTAAAAAAAAAAGCTGGAAAGTGGTTTTTGATTTTTTTTTTTCAATTTTTTTCAGAATTTTCTTGCCCGGGTTGAGTATGAACAGAATTTGGGAGTAAAATTTTTTTCACTCTTTCTCGGCCTATCTCATCGCATTTTGGCGATAAATTATGCCGAAAAGAGGTTTTTTAATTTTTTGAATTTTTTTGCTATATTTTTCAGAATTTTCTTGCCCGGGTTGAGTATGAACGGAATTCGGGACTAAAATATTTTTGTCTCTTTCTCGGCCTATCTCCTTCCCTGTTTTGCCTAAAAATAATGCTCGAAAGAGGTTTTTAATTTTTTTGATTTCTTTTTCTATTTTTTTCAGAATTTTCTTGCCCGGGTCAAGTATGAATGGAATTCTGGACTAAAATTTATTTCACTATTTCTCAGCCTATCTCATCCTGTTTTGGCTAAAAATAATGCCCGAAAGAGGTTTTTTAATTTTTTGAATTTTTTTGCCATTTTTTTCGGAATTTTCTTGCCCGGGTCGAGTATAAATAGAATTCGAGACTAAATTTTTTTTCTCTCTCTCTTGGCCTATCTCATCCCGTTTTGGCTATAAAAAAATGGTGGAAAGTGGTTTTTTGATTTTTTAAATTTTTTTGCTATTTTTTTCAGAATTTTCTTGCCCGGGTCGAGTATGAACGAAATTCGGGACTAAATTTTTTTCCTCTCTTTCTCGGCCTATGTCATGCTGTTCGGCAAAAAATAATGCCGGAAAGGGGTTTTTTAATTTTTTGAATTTTTTTGCTATATTTTTCGGAATTTTCTTGCCTGGGTTGAGTATGAACGGAATTTGGTACTAAAATTTTTTTTCTCTTTCTTGGCCTATCTCGCCCCCCGTTTTGCTTAAAAATAATGCCAGAAAGAGGTTTTTAATTTTTTTGATTTTTTTTTCTATTTTTTTTGTAATTTTCTTGCCCGGGACAAGTATGAATGGAATTCAGGACTAAAATTTTTTTCACTCTTTCTCAGCCTATCTCATCCCGTTTTGACCAAAAATAATGCAGGAAAGAGTTTTTTTAATTTTTTTAATTTTTTTGCTATTTTTTTTGGAATTGTCTTGCCCCGGTGGAGTTTGAACGGAATTCGGGATTCAAATTGTTTTCTCTCTTTCTCGGCCTATCTCATCTCGTTTTGGCAAAACATAATGCCGGATAGGGGTTTTTTTAATTTTTTTATTTTTTTTGCTATTGTTTTCGGAATTTTCTTCCCAGGGCTTTGTGTGAATGGAATTCGGGACTAAAATTTTTTTCTGCCTTTTTCGGCCTATCTCATCCCCGTTTTTGCCAAAAATAATACTGGAAATAGGTTTTTTAATTTTTTGATTTTTTTTTCTATTTTTTTCTGAAGTTTCTTGCCTGGGTCGAGTATGAACGAAATTCGGGACTAAAACTTTTTCTTTCTTTCTTTCTCGGCCTATCTCATCCCGTTTGCCTAAAAATATTGCCAGAAAGAGGTTTTTTAATTTTTTGAATTTTTTTGCAATTGTTTTCGGAATTTTCTTCCCCGGTCCGAGTATAAACGGAATTCGGGACTAAAATTATTTTCTCTTTTTCTCGGCCTATCTCATCCCTCGTTTTGCCTAAAAATAATGCCAGAAAGTGGTTTTTAATTTTTTTGATTTTTTTTCTATTTTTTTCGAAATTTTATTGCCCGGGTCGAGTATGAATGGAATTCGGGACTAAAATTTTTTTCACTCTTTCCCAACCTATCTCATCCCGTTTTGGCCAGAAATAATGCTGGAAAGACGTTTTTTATTTTTTTGAATTTTTTTGCTATTTTTTTCAAAATTTTCTTGCCCGGGTCGAGTTTGAACGGAATTCGGGACTAAATTTTTTTTCTCTATTTCTCGGCCTCTCTCATGCCGTTTGGCTAGAAATAATGCCAGAAAGAGGTTTTTTAATTTTTTGAATTTTTTTGCTATATTTTTCAGAATTTCTTGCCTGGGTTGAGTATGAACGGAATTCGGGACTAAATTTTTTTTCTCTATTTCTCGGCCTATCTCATCCCGTTTTGGCTAGAAATAATGCCGGAAAGAGGTTTTTTAATTTTTCAAATTTTTTTGCAATTTTTTTCGGAATTTTCTTGCCCGGGTCCAGTATAAATAGAATTTGGGACTAATAGTTTTTTCTATCACTCTTGGCCTATCTCATCCTGTTTTGGCTAAAAAAAAAGGTGGAAAGAGGTTTTTTAACTTTTCGAATTTTCTCGCAATTTTTTTCAAATTTTGCTTCCTTAGGCCGAGTATGAACGGAATTCGGTACTAAAATTTTTTTCTCTCTATTGGCCTATCTCATCCCGTTTTGGCTAAAAAAAAAAAGCTGGAAAGAGGTTTTTGAATTTTTTTGCTATTTTTTTCAGAATTTGCTTTCCCGGGTTAAGTATGAACTGAATTCGGGACTAAATTTTTTTTCTCTCTTTCTCGGCCTATCTGCTGTTTGGCTAAAAATATTGCAGGAAAGAGGTTTTTTAATTTTTTGAATTTTTTTGCTATATTTTACGGAATTTTCTTGCCCGGGTCGAGTATGAACAGAATTTGGGACTAAAACTTTTTTCTCTCTTTCTCGGCCTATGTCATCCCCCGTTTTGCCTAAAAATAATGCCAGAAGGAAGTTTTTGATTTTTTTTCTATTTTTTTCGGAATTTTCTTGCCCGGGTCAAGTATGAATGGAATTCGGGACTAAAATTTATTTCACTCTTTCTCAGCCTATCTCATCCCGTTTTGGCTAAAAATAATGCCGGAAAGGGGTTTTTTAATTTTTTGAATTTTTTTCGGAATTTTCTTGTCCGAGTCGAGTATAAATAGAATTCGGGACTAAATTTTTTTTCTCTCTCTCTTGGCCTATCTCATCCCGTTTTGGCTAAAAAATAATGGTGGAAAGTGGTTTTTTGACTTTTTGAATTTTTTTGCTATTTTTTTCTGAATTTTCTTGCCTGGGTCGAGTATGAACGGAATTCGGGACTAAATTTTTTTTTCTCTCTTTCTCGGCCTATCTCATGCGGTTTGGCTAAAAATAATGCTGGAAAGAGGTTTTTTAATTTTTTGAATTTTTTTGCTATATTTTTCGGAATTTTCTTGCCCGGGTTGAGTATGAACGGAATTCGGGACTAAAATTTTTTTTCTCTTTCTTGGCCTATCTCGTCCCCCGTTTTGCCTAAAAATAATGCCAGAAAGAGGTTTTTAATTTTTTTGACTTTTTTTTCTATTTTTTTTTTTAATTTTCTTGCTCGGGTTAAGTATGAATGGAATTCAGGACTAAAATTTTTTTCACTCTTTCTCAGCCTATCTCATCCCGTTTTGACCAAAAATAATGCTGGAAAGAGGTTTTTTAATTTTTTGAATTTTTTTGCTATTTTTTTTGGAATTGTCTTGCCCCGGTCGAGTATGAACGGAACTCGGGATTAAAATTGTTTTCTCTCTTTCTCGGCCTATCTCATCCCGTTTTGCAAAACATAATGCCGGAAAGGGGTTTTTTTTAATTTTTTTGCTATTGTTTTCTGAATTTTCTTCCCAGGGCTTTGTGCGAATGGAATTCGGGACTAAAATTTTTTTTTCTGCCTTTTTCGGCCTATCTCATCCCCATTTTTGTTAAAAATAATACCGGAAAGTGGTTTTTTAATTTTTTGATTTTTTTTTTCTATTTTTTTCTGAATTTTCTTGCCTAGGTCGAGTATGAACTAAATTCGAGACTAAATTTTTTTTCTCTTTCTCTCGGCCTATCTCATGCCGTTTGGTTAGAAATAATGCCAGAAAGAGGTTTTTTAATTTTTTGAATTTTTTTGCTATATTTTTCAGAATTTCTTGCCTGGGTTCAGTATGAACAAAATTTGGGACTAAATTTTTTTTTCTCTTTTTCGGCATATCTCATCCCGTTTTGGCTAAAAATAATGCCGGAAAGAGGTTTTTTAATTTTTTGAATTTTTTTGCAATTTTTTTTGGAATTTTCTTGCCCGAGTCGAGTATAAATAGAGTTCGGGACAAAATTTTTTTTCTCTTTCTCTTGGCCTATCTCATCCCGTTTTGGCTAAAAAAAATGCTGGAAAGAGGTTTTTTGATTTTTTGAATTTTTTTGCTATTTTTTTCGGAATTTTCTTGCCCAGGTCGAGTATGAACGGAATTCGGGACTAAATTTTTTTTCTCTTTCTCGGCCAATCTGCCGTTTGGCTAAAAATAATGTCGGAAAGAGGTTTTTTAATTTTTTGAATTTTTTTGCTATAATTTTCGGAATTTTCTTGCCCGGGTCGAGTATGAACGGAATTCTTGCCCAGGTCGAGTATGAATGGAATTCGGGACTACAATTTTTTCCACTCTTTCTCAGCCTATCCCATCCCGTTTTGGCCAAAAATAATTCCGAAAAGAGGTTTTTTAATTTTTTAAATTTTTTTGCTATTTTTTTTGGAATTGTCTTGCCCGGGTCGAGTATGAACGGAATTTGAGCCTAAAATTGTTTTCTATCTTTCTCGGCCTTTCTCATCCCGTTTTAGCAAAACATAATGCCGGAAAGGGGTTTTTTAATTTTTTTGCTATTCTTTTTGGAATTTTCTTCCCAGGGCCGAGTATGAATGGAATTCGGGACTAAAATTTTTTTCTGCCTTTTTCGGCCTATCTCATCCCCATTTTTGCTAAAAATATTGCCGGAAAGAGGTTTTTTAATTTTTTGATTTTTTTTTTTCTATTGTTTTCAGAATTTTCTTGCCTGCGTCGATTGTGGACGAAATTCGGGACTAAATTTTTTTTTCTCTCTTTCTCGGCCTATCTCATCCCGTTTTGGTTAAAAATAGTGCCTGAAAGAGGATATTTAATTTTTTTGAATTTTTTTCGGAATTTTCTTCCCCAGTCCGAGTATGAACGGAATTCGGGACTAAAATTTTTTTCTCTCGGCCTTTCCCATCCCCCGTTTTGCCTAAAAATAATGCCAGAAAGAGGTTTTTAATTTTTTTAATTTTTTTTCTATTTTTTTCGAAATTCTCTTGCCCGGGTCGAGTATGAATGGAATTCGGGACTAAATTTTTTTTCACTTTTTCTCAGCCTATCTCATCCTGTTTTGGCCAAAAATAATGCTAGAAAGAGGTTTTTTAATTTTTTGAATTTTTTGCTATTTTTTTTGTAATTTTCTTGCCCGGGTCGAGTATGAACGAAATTCGGGACTGAAATTGTTTTCTCTGTTTCTCGGCCTATCTCATCCCGTTTTGGCAAAAAATAATGCCGGAAAGGGGTTTTTTAATTTTTTTGCTATTGTTTTCGGAATTTTCTTCCCCAGGCCGAGTATGAACGGAATTCGGGACTAAATTTTTTTTTTCTTTTTCGGTGTACCTCACCCCGTTTTGGTTAAAAGTTTCGCTGGAAAGAGGTTTTTTAATTTTCTGATTTTTTTTTATATTTTTTTTCAGAATTTTCTTGCCCGTGTCGAGTACGAACAGAATTCGGGACTAAATTTTTTTTTTCTTTTTCTTGGCCTATCTCATCCCATTTTGGTTAAAAATTTTGCTGGAAAGAGGTTTTTTAATTTTTTGAATTTTTTGCAATTTTTATCAAAATTTGCTTCCCTGGGCCGAGTATGAACGGAATTCGGTACTAAAATTTTTTTCTCTCTTTCTCGGCCTATCTCGTCCCGTTTTGGCTAAATATAATGCCAGAAAGAGGTTTTTTAATTTTTTGAATTTTGTTGCAATTTTTTTCGGAATTTTCTTGCCCGGGTCGAGTATGAACGGAATTCGGGACTAAAACTTTTTTCTCTCTTTCTCGGCCTATCTCATCCCCCGTTTTGCCTAAAAATAATGCCAGAAGGAAGTTTTTAATTTTTTTTGATTTTTTTTTCTATTTTTTTCGGAATTTTCTTGCCCGGGTCAAGTATGAATGGAATTCAGGACTAAAATTTATTTCACTCTTTCTCAGCCTATCTCATCCCGTTTTGGCTAAAAATAATGCCGGAAGGAGGTTTTTTAATTTTTTGAATTTTTTTCGGAATTTTCTTGTCCGAGTCGTGTATAAATAGAATTCAGGACTAAATTTTTTTTCTCTCTCTCTTGGCCTATCTCATCCCGTTTTGGCTAAAAATAATGCCGGAAAGTGGTTTTTTAATTTTTTTTCTTTTTTTTTCAAAATTTTCTTGCCCGGGTTGAGTATGAACAGAATTTGGGACTAAAATTTTTTTCACTCTTTCTGGGCCAACCTCATCCCGTTTTGGCGATAAATTATGCCGGAATGAGGTTTTTTAATTTTTTTAATTTTTTTGCTATTTTTTTCGGAATTTTCTTGCCTGTGTCGAGTATGAACGAAATTCGGGACTAAAATTTTTTTTTCTCTTTCTCGGCCTATCTTATCCCTTTTTGGCTAAAAATAATGCCAGAAAGAGGTTTTTTAATTTTTTGAATTTTTTTGCTATTTTTTTCGGAATTTTCTTTCCTGTGTCGAGTATGAACGATATTTGGGACTAAAATTTTTTTTCTCTCTTTCTCGGCCTATCTCATCCCGTTTTGGCTAAAAATAATGCCAGAAAGAGGTTTTTTACTTTTTTGAATTTTTTGCTATTTTTTTCGAAATTTTCTTCCCCGGGTCGAGTATGAACAGAATTCAGGACAAAATTTGTTTTCCCTCTTTCCGGCCTATCTTATCCCGTTTTGGCTAAAAATAATCCCCGAAAGAGGATTTTTTTTATTTTTTGAATTTTTTTGCAATTTTTTTCGTAATTTTCTTGCCGGGGTCAAGTATGAACGGAATTCGGGACTAAATTTTTTTTTCTCTATTTCTAGGCCTATCTCATCCCGTTTTGGCTAAAAATAATGCCGAAAAGAGGTTTTTTAATTTTTTTAATTTTTTTGCTATTCTTTTCTGAATTTTATTGCCCGAGTCGAGTATAAACGGAATTCGGGAATAAAAATTTTTTCCCTCTTTCTAGGCCTATGTCATCCCAGTTTGTATAGAAATTGCGTCAGAATGATGTTTTTTAATTTTTTGAATATTTTAGCTGTATTTTTTGGAAATGGAAGCCCGGCGAGGGTAGGAACTGAATTTGGGACTAAAATTTTTTTTTTTCTCTTTCTCGGCCTCTGTCAACCCTTTTGGATATAAATAATGCCGGATTTAAATTTCTTAATGTTTTTAATTTTTTTGCTATTTTTTTCGGAATTTTCTTGTTCGGGTCGAGTATGAACAGAATTCGGGACTAAAATTTTTTTTCTCTCTTTCTCGGCCTTTCTCATCCCTTTTTGGCTATAAATTAAGCCGGAATGAGGTTTTTTAGTTTTTTCTATTTTTTTCCTATTTTTTTAGGGTTTGAGTATGAAGAGAATTCGGGACTAAAATTTTTTTCTCTCTATTGGCCTATCTCATCCCGTTTTGGCTAAAAAAAAAAGCTGGAAAAAGAGGGTTTTGAATTTTTTTGCAATTTTTTTCGGAATTTGCTTCCCCGGGCCGAGTATGAACGGAATTCGGTACTAAAATTTTTTTCTCTGTTTTTTGGCCTATCTCATCCCGTTTTGGCTAAAAATAATGTCGGAAAGTGGTTTTTTTATTTTTTTTGATTTTTTTTTTCAAATTTTTTCGGAATTTTCTTACCCGGGTTGAGTATGAACAGAATTTGGGAGTAAAATTTTTTTTCACTCTTTCTCTGCCTATCTCATCGCATTTTGGCGATAAATTATGCCGAAAAGAGGTTTTTTAATTTTTTTGAATTTTTTTGGTATATTTTTCGGAATTTTCTTGCCCGGGTTGAGTATGAACGGAATTCGGGACTAAAATTTTTTTGCCTCTTTCTCGGCCTATCTCCTTCCCCGTTTTGCCTAAAAATAATGCTCGAAAGAGGTTTTTAATTTTTTTGATTTTTTTTCTAATTTTTTCGGAATTTTCTTGCCCGGGTCAAGTATGAATGGAATTCTGGACTAAAATTTATTTCACTCTTTCTCAGCCTATCTCATCCCGTTTTGGCTAAAAATAATGCCGGAAAGAGGTTTTTTAATTTTTTGAATTTTTATGCAATTTTTTTCAGAATTTTCTTGCCCGGGTCGAGTATAAATAGAATTCGAGACTAAATTTTTTTTCTCTCTCTCTTGGCCAATCTCATCTCGTTTTGGCTATAAAAAAATGGTGGAACGTGGTTTTTTGATTTTTTTTTAATTTTTTTGCTATTTTTTTCAGAATTTTCTTGCCCGGGTTGAGTATGAACGGAATTCGGGACTAAATTTTTTTCTTCTCTTTCTCGGCCTATCTCATGCTGTTTGACAAAAAATAATGCCGGAAAGGGGTTTTTTAATTTTTTGAATTTTTTTTGCTATATTTTTCGGAATTTTCTTGCCCGGGTTGAGTATGAACGGAATTCAGGACTAAAACTTTTTTTTCTCTTTCTTGGCCTATCTCGTCCCCCGTTTTGCCCAAAAATAATGCCAGAAAGAGGTTTTTAATTTTTTTGATTTTTTTTCTATTTTTTTTGTAATTTTCTTGCCCGGGACAAGTATGAATGGAATTCAGGACTAAAATTTTTTTCACTCTTTCTCAGCCTATCTCATCCCGTTTTGACCAAAAATAATGCAGGAAATAGGTTTTTTAGTTTTTTGAATTTTTTTGCTATTTTTTTTGGTATTGTCTTGCCCCGGTTGAGTTTGAACGGAATTCGGGATTAAAATTGTTTTCTCTCTTTCTCGGCCTATCTCATCCCGTTTTGGCAAAACATAATGCCGGAAAGGGGTTTTTTTAATTTTTTTAATTTTTTTGCTATTGTTTTCGGAATTTTCTTCCCAGGGCTTTGTGTGAATGGAATTCGGGACTAAAATTTTTTTCTGCCTTTTTCGACCTATCTCATCCCCGTTTTTGCCAAAAATAATGCTGGAAATAGGTTTTTTAATTTTTTTATTTTTTTTTCTATTTTTTTCTGAAGTTTCTTGCCTGGGTCGAGTATGAACGAAATTCGGGACTAAAATTTTTTTTTTCTGTCTTTCTCGGCCTATCTCATCCCGCTTTGCCTAAAAATATTGCCAGAAAGAGGTTTTTTAATTTTTGGAATTTTTTTGCAATTTTTTTCGGAACTTTCTTCCCCGGTCCGAGTATAAACGGAATTCGGGACTAAAATTATTTTCTCTTTTTCTCGGCCTATCTCATCCCCCGTTTTGCCCAAAAATAATGCCAGAAAGAGGTTTTTAATTTTTTTGATTTTTTTTCTATTTTTTTTCGAAATTTTATTGCCCGGGTCGAGTATGAATGGAATTCGGGACTAAAATTTTTGTCACTCTTTCTCAGCCTATCTCATCCCGTTTTGGCCAGAAATAATGCTGGAAAGACGTTTTTTATTTTTTTGAATTTTTTTGCTATTTTTTTCGAAATTTTCTTGCCCAGGTCGAGTATGAACGGAATTCGGGACTAAATTTTTTTTCTCTATTTCTCGGCCTATCTCATGCCGTTTCGCTAGAAATAATGCCAGAAAGAGGTTTTTTAATTTTTGAATTTTTTTGCTATATTTTTCAGAATTTCTTGCTTGGGTTGAGTATGAACGGAATTCGGGACTAAATTTTTTTTCTCTATTTCTCGGCCTATCTCATCCCGTTTTGGCTATAAATAATGCCGGAAAGAGGTTTTTTAATTTTTCAAATTTTTTTGCAATTTTTTTCGGAATTTTCTTGCCCGGGTCCAGTATAAGTAGAATTTGGGACTAAAAGTTTTTTCTCTCACTCTTGGCCTATGTCATCCTGTTTTGGCTAAAAAAAAAGCTGGAAAGAGGTTTTTTAATTTTTCGAATTTTCTCGCAATTATTTTCAAAATTTGCTTCCTTGGGCCGAGTATGAACGGAATTCGGTACAAAATTGTTTTTCTCTGTCTCTTGGTCTATCTCATCCCGTTTTGGCTAAAAAAAATGCTGGAAAGAGGTTTTTTAATTTTTTGATTTTTTTGCTATATTTTTCGAAATTTTCTTGCCCTGGTCAAGTATGAATGGAATTCGGGGCTAAAATATTTTTCTCTCTTTCTCGGCCTATCTCATCCCCCTTTTTGCCTAAAAATAATGCCAGAAAAAAGGTTTTTAATTTTTTTGATTTTTTTTTCTATTTTTTTCGGAATTTTCTTGCTCGGGTCAAGTATGAACGAAATTCGGGACTGAAATTGTTTTCTCTGTTTCTCGGCCTATCTCATCCCGTTTTGGCAAAAAATAATGCCGGAAAGGGGTTTTTTAATTTTTTTGCTATTGTTTTCGGAATTTTCTTCCCCAGGCCGAGTATGAACGGAATTCGGGACTAAATTTTTTTTTTCTTTTTCGGTGTACCTCACCCCGTTTTGGTTAAAAGTTTCGCTGGAAAGAGGTTTTTTAATTTTCTGATTTTTTTTTTATATTTTTTTTCAGAATTTTCTTGCCCGTGTCGAGTACGAACAGAATTCGGGACTAAATTTTTTTTTTCTTTTTCTTGGCCTATCTCATCCCATTTTGGTTAAAAATTTTGCTGGAAAGAGGTTTTTTAATTTTTTGAATTTTTTGCAATTTTTATCAAAATTTGCTTCCCTGGGCCGAGTATGAACGGAATTCGGTACTAAAATTTTTTTTCTCTCTTTCTCGGCCTATCTCGTCCCGTTTTGGCTAAATATAATGCCAGAAAGAGGTTTTTTTAATTTTTTGAATTTTGTTGCAATTTTTTTCGGAATTTTCTTGCCCGGGTCGAGTATGAACGGAATTCGGGACTAAAACTTTTTTCTCTCTTTCTCGGCCTATCTCATCCCCCGTTTTGCCTAAAAATAATGCCAGAAGGAAGTTTTTAATTTTTTTTGATTTTTTTTTCTATTTTTTTCGGAATTTTCTTGCCCGGGTCAAGTATGAATGGAATTCAGGACTAAAATTTATTTCACTCTTTCTCAGCCTATCTCATCCCGTTTTGGCTAAAAATAATGCCGGAAGGAGGTTTTTTAATTTTTTGAATTTTTTTCGGAATTTTCTTGTCCGAGTTGTGTATAAATAGAATTCAGGACTAAATTTTTTTTCTCTCTCTCTTGGCCTATCTCATCCCGTTTTGGCTAAAAATAATGCCGGAAAGTGGTTTTTTAATTTTTTTTCTTTTTTTTTCAAAATTTTCTTGCCCGGGTTGAGTATGAACAGAATTTGGGACTAAAATTTTTTTCACTCTTTCTGGGCCAACCTCATCCCGTTTTGGCGATAAATTATGCCGGAATGAGGTTTTTTAATTTTTTTAATTTTTTTGCTATTTTTTTCGGAATTTTCTTGCCTGTGTCGAGTATGAACGAAATTCGGGACTAAAATTTTTTTTTCTCTTTCTCGGCCTATCTTATCCCTTTTTGGCTAAAAATAATGCCAGAAAGAGGTTTTTTAATTTTTTGAATTTTTTTGCTATTTTTTTCGGAATTTTCTTTCCTGTGTCGAGTATGAACGATATTTGGGACTTAAATTTTTTTTCTCTCTTTCTCGGCCTATCTCATCCCGTTTTGGCTAAAAATAATGCCAGAAAGAGGTTTTTTACTTTTTTGAATTTTTTGCTATTTTTTTCGAAATTTTCTTCCCCGGGTCGAGTATGAACAGAATTCAGGACAAAATTTGTTTTCCCTCTTTCCGGCCTATCTTATCCCGTTTTGGCTAAAAATAATCCCCGAAAGAGGATTTTTTTTATTTTTTGAATTTTTTTGCAATTTTTTTCGTAATTTTCTTGCCGGGGTCAAGTATGAACGGAATTCGGGACTAAATTTTTTTTTCTCTATTTCTAGGCCTATCTCATCCCGTTTTGGCTAAAAATAATGCCGAAAAGAGGTTTTTTAATTTTTTTAATTTTTTTGCTATTCTTTTCTGAATTTTATTGCCCGAGTCGAGTATAAACGGAATTCGGGAATAAAAATTTTTTCCCTCTTTCTAGGCCTATGTCATCCCAGTTTGTATAGAAATTGCGTCAGAATGATGTTTTTTAATTTTTTGAATATTTTAGCTGTATTTTTTGGAAATGGAAGCCCGGCGAGGGTAGGAACTGAATTTGGGACTAAAATTTTTTTTTTTCTCTTTCTCGGCCTCTGTCAACCCTTTTGGATATAAATAATGCCGGATTTAAATTTCTTAATGTTTTTAATTTTTTTGCTATTTTTTCGGAATTTTCTTGTTCGGGTCGAGTATGAACAGAATTCGGGACTAAAATTTTTTTTCTCTCTTTCTCGGCCTTTCTCATCCCTTTTTGGCTATAAATTAAGCCGGAATGAGGTTTTTTAGTTTTTTCTATTTTTTTCCTATTTTTTTAGGGTTTGAGTATGAAGAGAATTCGGGACTAAAATTTTTTTCTCTCTATTGGCCTATCTCATCCCGTTTTGGCTAAAAAAAAAGCTGGAAAAAGAGGGTTTTGAATTTTTTTGCAATTTTTTTCGGAATTTGCTTCCCCGGGCCGAGTATGAACGGAATTCGGTACTAAAATTTTTTTCTCTGTTTTTTTGGCCTATCTCATCCCGTTTTGGCTAAAAATAATGTCGGAAAGTGGTTTTTTTATTTTTTTTGATTTTTTTTTTCAAATTTTTTCGGAATTTTCTTACCCGGGTTGAGTATGAACAGAATTTGGGAGTAAAATTTTTTTTCACTCTTTCTCTGCCTATCTCATCGCATTTTGGCGATAAATTATGCCGAAAAGAGGTTTTTTAATTTTTTTGAATTTTTTTGGTATATTTTTCGGAATTTTCTTGCCCGGGTTGAGTATGAACGGAATTCGGGACTAAAATTTTTTTGCCTCTTTCTCGGCCTATCTCCTTCCCCGTTTTGCCTAAAAATAATGCTCGAAAGAGGTTTTTAATTTTTTTGATTTTTTTTCTAATTTTTTCGGAATTTTCTTGCCCGGGTCAAGTATGAATGGAATTCTGGACTAAAATTTATTTCACTCTTTCTCAGCCTATCTCATCCCGTTTTGGCTAAAAATAATGCCGGAAAGAGGTTTTTTAATTTTTTGAATTTTTATGCAATTTTTTTCAGAATTTTCTTGCCCGGGTCGAGTATAAATAGAATTCGAGACTAAATTTTTTTTCTCTCTCTCTTGGCCAATCTCATCTCGTTTTGGCTATAAAAAAATGGTGGAACGTGGTTTTTTGATTTTTTTTTAATTTTTTTGCTATTTTTTTCAGAATTTTCTTGCCCGGGTTGAGTATGAACGGAATTCGGGACTAAATTTTTTTCTTCTCTTTCTCGGCCTATCTCATGCTGTTTGACAAAAAATAATGCCGGAAAGGGGTTTTTTAATTTTTTGAATTTTTTTGCTATATTTTTCGGAATTTTCTTGCCCGGGTTGAGTATGAACGGAATTCAGGACTAAAACTTTTTTTTCTCTTTCTTGGCCTATCTCGTCCCCCGTTTTGCCCAAAAATAATGCCAGAAAGAGGTTTTTAATTTTTTTGATTTTTTTTCTATTTTTTTTGTAATTTTCTTGCCCGGGACAAGTATAATGGAATTCAGGACTAAAATTTTTTTCACTCTTTCTCAGCCTATCTCATCCCGTTTTGACCAAAAATAATGCAGGAAATAGGTTTTTTAGTTTTTTGAATTTTTTTGCTATTTTTTTTGGTATTGTCTTGCCCCGGTTGAGTTTGAACGGAATTCGGGATTAAAATTGTTTTCTCTCTTTCTCGGCCTATCTCATCCCGTTTTGGCAAAACATAATGCCGGAAAGGGGTTTTTTTAATTTTTTTAATTTTTTTTGCTATTGTTTTCGGAATTTTCTTCCCAGGGCTTTGTGTGAATGGAATTCGGGACTAAAATTTTTTTCTGCCTTTTTCGACCTATCTCATCCCCGTTTTTGCCAAAAAATAATGCTGGAAATAGGTTTTTTAATTTTTTTATTTTTTTTTCTATTTTTTTCTGAAGTTTCTTGCCTGGGTCGAGTATGAACGAAATTCGGGACTAAAATTTTTTTTTTCTGTCTTTCTCGGCCTATCTCATCCCGCTTTGCCTAAAAATATTGCCAGAAAGAGGTTTTTTAATTTTTGGAATTTTTTTGCAATTTTTTTCGGAACTTTCTTCCCCGGTCCGAGTATAAACGGAATTCGGGACTAAAATTATTTTCTCTTTTTCTCGGCCTATCTCATCCCCCGTTTTGCCCAAAAATAATGCCAGAAAGAGGTTTTTAATTTTTTTGATTTTTTTTCTATTTTTTTTCGAAATTTTATTGCCCGGGTCGAGTATGAATGGAATTCGGGACTAAAATTTTTGTCACTCTTTCTCAGCCTATCTCATCCCGTTTTGGCCAGAAATAATGCTGGAAAGACGTTTTTTATTTTTTTGAATTTTTTTGCTATTTTTTTCGAAATTTTCTTGCCCAGGTCGAGTATGAACGGAATTCGGGACTAAATTTTTTTTCTCTATTTCTCGGCCTATCTCATGCCGTTTCGCTAGAAATAATGCCAGAAAGAGGTTTTTTAATTTTTTGAATTTTTTTGCTATATTTTTCAGAATTTCTTGCTTGGGTTGAGTATGAACGGAATTCGGGACTAAATTTTTTTTCTCTATTTCTCGGCCTATCTCATCCCGTTTTGGCTATAAATAATGCCGGAAAGAGGTTTTTTAATTTTTCAAATTTTTTTGCAATTTTTTTCGGAATTTTCTTGCCCGGGTCCAGTATAAGTAGAATTTGGGACTAAAAGTTTTTTCTCTCACTCTTGGCCTATGTCATCCTGTTTTGGCTAAAAAAAAAGCTGGAAAGAGGTTTTTTAATTTTTCGAATTTTCTCGCAATTATTTTCAAAATTTGCTTCCTTGGGCCGAGTATGAACGGAATTCGGTACAAAATTGTTTTTCTCTGTCTCTTGGTCTATCTCATCCCGTTTTGGCTAAAAAAAATGCTGGAAAGAGGTTTTTTAATTTTTTGATTTTTTTGCTATATTTTTCGAAATTTTCTTGCCCTGGTCAAGTATGAATGGAATTCGGGGCTAAAATATTTTTCTCTCTTTCTCGGCCTATCTCATCCCCCTTTTTGCCTAAAAATAATGCCAGAAAAAAGGTTTTTAATTTTTTGATTTTTTTTTCTATTTTTTTCGGAATTTTCTTGCTCGGGTCAAGTATGAATGGAATTCGGGACTAAAATTTATTTCACTCTTTCTCAGCCTATCTCATCCCCGTTTTGGCTAAAAATAATGCCGGAAAGAGGTTTTTTAATTTTTTGAAGTATTTTGCAATTTTTTTCAGAATTTTCTTGCCCGGGTCGAGTATAAATAGAGTTCGGGACTAAATTTTTTTTCTCTCTCTCTTAGCCTATCTCATTCCGTTTTGGCTAAAAAAAAAATGGTGGAAAGTGGTTTTTTGATTTTTTGAATTTTTTTGCTATTTTTTTCTGAATTTTCTTGCCCGGGTCGAGTATGAACGGAATTCGGAACTAATTTTTTTTTTTGTCTTTCTTGGCCTATCTCATCCCGTTTTGGCTAAAATTTGGCTAAAAATATTACCAGAAAGAGTTTTTTTTAATATTTTGAATTTTTTTGCAATTTTTTTCGGAATTTTCTTCCCCGGTCCAAGTATGAATGGAATTCGGGACTAAAATTTTTTTCTCTTTTTCTCGGCTTATCTCGTCCCTCGTTTTGCCTAAAAATAATGCCAGAAAGAGGTTTTTTAATTTTTTGAATTTTTTTGCTATATTTTTCAGAATTTCTTGCCTGGGTCAAGTATGAACGGAATTCGGGACTAAATTTTTTTTCTCTATTTCTCGGCCTATCTCATCCCGTTTTGGCTAAAAATAATGCCGAAAAGAGGATTTTAATTTTTTGAATTTTTTTGCAATTTTTTTCGGAATTTTCTTCCTGGGTCCAGTATGAGTAGAATTCCAGACTTAAAGTTTTTTCTCTCACTCTTGGCTTATCTCATCCCGTTTTGGCTAAAAAAAAAAGCAGGAAAGAGGTTTTTTAATTTTTGAAATTTTTTCCAATTTTTTTCGGAATTTTCTTCCCCGGTCCAAGTATGAACGGAATTCGGGACTAAAATTTTTTTCTCTTTTTCTCGGCCTATCTCGTCCCTCGTTTTGCCTAAAAATAATGCCAGAAAGAGGTTTTTTAATTTTTTGAATTTTTTTGCTATATTTTTCAGAATTTCTTGTCTAGGTCGAGTATGAACGGAATTCGGGACTAAATTTTTTTTCTCTATTTCTCGGCCTATCTCATTCCGTTTTGGCTAAAAATAATGCCAGAAAGATGTTTTTTAATTTTTTGAATTTTTTTGCAATTTTTTTCGGAATTTTCTTCCCCGGGTCCAGTATGAGTAGAATTCGAGACTAAAAGTTTTTTCTTTCACTCTTGGCTTATCTCATCCCGTTTTGGCTAAAAAAAAAAAGCAGGAAAGAGGTTTTTTAATTTTTTGAATTTTTTTGCAATTTTTTTTGGAATTTTCTTGCCCGGGTCGAGTATAAATAGAATTCGAGACTAAAATTTTTTCCTCTCTCTCTTGGCCTATCGCATCCCGTATTGGCTAAAAAAAAATGCTGGAAAGAGGTTTTTTGATTTTTTGAATTTTTTTGCTATTTTCTTCGGAATTTTCTTGCCCGGGTCGAGTATGAATAGAATTCGGGACTAAATTTTTTTTCTCTCTTTCTCGGCCTATCTGCCATTTGGCTAAAAATAATGCCGGAAAGAGGTTTTTTAGTTTTATGAATTTATTTGCTATATTTTTCGGAATATTCTTGCACGGGTCGAGTATGAACGGAATTCGAGACTAAATTTTTTTTTTTTCACTTTCTCGGCCTATCTCGTCCCCCGTTTTGCCTAAAAATAATGCAAGAATGAGGTTTTTAATTTTTTGAATTTTTTTTTCAATTTTTTTTAATTTTCTTGCCCGGGTCAAGTATGAATGGAATTCGGGACTAAAATTTTTTTCACTCTTTCTCAGCCTATCTCATCCTGTTTTGACCAAAAATACTGTAGGAAAGCGGTTTTTTAATTTTTTTGCAATTTTTTCCGGAATTTTCTTGACCAGGTTGAGTATGAACAAAATTTGGGACTAAAATTTTTTTCACTCTTTCTCGCCCTATCTCATCCCGTTTTGGTGATAAATTATGCTGGAATGAGGTTTTTTAATTTTTTGAATTTTTTTGCTATTTTTTTTGGAATTTTCATGCCCGGGTCGAGTATAAGTAGAATTTGGGACTAAAATTTTTTTTTCTCTCTCTTGGCCTATCTCATCCCATTTTGGCTAAAAAAAATGCTGGAAAGAGGTTTTTTGATTTTTTGAATTTTTTTGCTATTTTTTTTCGGAATTTTCTTGCCCGGGTCGAGTATGAACGGAATTCGGGACTAAAGTTTTTTTCTCTCTTTCTTGGCCTATCTGCCGTTTGGCTAAAAATAATGCCGGAAAGAGGTTTTTTAATCTTTTGAATTTTTTTGCTATATTTTTCGGAAATTTATTGCCCGGGTCGAGTATGAACGGAATTCGAGACTAAAATTTTTTTCCCTCTTTCTCGGCCTATCTCATCCCCCGTTTTGCCTAAAAATAATGCCAGAAAGAGGTTTTTGATTTTTTTTTCTATTTTTTTCGGAATTTTCTTGCTCGGGTCGAGTATGAATGAAATTCGGGACTAAAATTTTTTTCACTCTTTCTCAGCCTATCTCATCCCGTTTTGGCCAAAAATAATGCCGGAAAGAGGTTTTTTAATTTTTTAAATTTTTTTGCTATTTTTTTTTCGAATTGTCTTGCCCGGGTCGAGTATGAACGGAATTTGGGCCTAAAATTGTTTTCTCTCTTTCTCGGCCTATCTCATCCCGTTTTAGTAAAACATATTGCTGGAAAGGGGTTTTTTAATTTTTTTAATTTTTTGCTATTGTTTTTGGAATTTTCTTCCCAAGGCCGAGTATGAATTGAATTCGGGTCTAAAATTTTTTTCTGTCTTTTTCGGCCTATCTCATCCCCGTTTTTGCTAAAAATATTGCCAGAAAGAGGTTTTTTAATTTTTTTGATTTTTTTTTTCTATTTTTTTCTGAATTTTCTTGCCTGCGTCGAGTATGAATGAAATTCGGGACTAAAATTTTTTTTCTCTTTCTCGGCCTATCTCATTCCGTTTGGGCTAAAATAGTGCCTGAAAGAGGTTTTTTAATTTTTTGAATTTTTTTGCAATTTTTTTCGAAATTTTCTTCCCCTGTCTGAGTATGAATGGAATTCGGGACGAAAATTTTTTTCTCCTTTTCTCGACCTTTCTCATCCCCCGTTTTGCCTAAAAATAATGCCAGAAAGAGGTTTTTAATTTTTTTGATTTTTTATCTATTTTTTTCGAAATTTTCTTGCCCGGGTCGAGTATGAATGGAATTTGGGACTAAAATTTTTTCACTCTTTCTCAGCCTATCTCATCCCGTTTTGGCCAAAAATAATGCTGGAAAGAGGTTTTTTAATTTGTTGAATTTTTTTTTCTATATTTTTTGGAATTTTCTTGCCCGGGTCGAGTATGAACGGAATTCGGGACTAAATTTTTTTTTTCTCGGCCTATCTCATCTCGTTTTGGTTAAAAATTTTGCTAGAAAGAGGTTTTTTAATTTTTTGAATTTTTTTGCAATTTTTATCAAAATTTGCTTCCCTGGGCCAAGTATGAACGGAATTTGGTACTAAAATTTTTTTCTCTGTTTTTCGGCCTATCTCATCCCGTTTTGGCTAAAAATAATGCTGGAAAGTGGTTTTTTAATTTTTTGATTTTTTTTTTCTATCTTTTTCGGAATTTTCTTGCCCGGGTTGAGTATGAACAGAATTTGGGACTAAAATTTTTTTCACTCTTTCTCGGCTTATCTCATCCCGTTTTGGCGATAAATTATGCCGGAATGAGGTTTTTTAATTTTTTGAATTTTTTTGCTATTTTTTTCGAAATTTTCTTCCCCTGTCTGAGTAAGAACGAAATTCGGGACTAAAATTTTTTTTTTCTCTTTTTTGGCCATCTCATCCCGTTTTGGCTAAAAATAATGCCGGAAAGAGGTTTTTTAATTTTTTGAATTTTTTTGCAATTTTTTTTGGAATTTTCTTTTCCGGGTTGAATATAAATTGAATTCGTGACTAAAATTTTGTTCTCTCTCTCTTGGCCTATCTCATCCCATTTTGGCTAAAAAAAATGCTGGAATAAGGTTTTTTGATTTTCTGAATTTTTTTGCTATTTTTTTCGGAATTTTCTTGCCCGGTTATGAACGGAATTCGGGACTAAATTTTTTTTTCTCTTTCTCGGCCTCTATGCCGTTTGGCTAAAAATAATGCCGGAAAGAGTTTTTTTAATTTTTTAAATTTTTTTGCTATTGTTTTTGGAATTTTCTTCGCAGGGCCGAGTACGAATGGAATTCGGGACTAAAATTTTTTTCTGCCTTTTTCGGCCTATCTCATCCCCGTTTTTGCCAAAAATAATGCCGGAAAGAGGTTTTTTAATTTTTTGATTTTTTTTTTCTATTTTTTTTCGGAATTTTCTTGCTCGTGTCGAGTACGAACGGAATTCGGGACTAAATTTTTTTTTTCTCGGCCTATCTCATCTCGTTTTGGTTAAAAATTTTGCTAGAAAGAGGTTTTTTAATTTTTTGAATTTTTTTGCAATTTTTATCAAAATTTGCTTCCCTGGGCCAAGTATGAACGGAATTTGGTACTAAAATTTTTTTCTCTGTTTTTCGGCCTATCTCATCCCGTTTTGGCTAAAAATAATGCTGGAAAGTGGTTTTTTAATTTTTTGATTTTTTTTTTCTATCTTTTTCGGAATTTTCTTGCCCGGGTTGAGTATGAACAGAATTTGGGACTAAAATTTTTTTCACTCTTTCTCGGCTTATCTCATCCCGTTTTGGCGATAAATTATGCCGGAATGAGGTTTTTTAATTTTTTGAATTTTTTTGCTATTTTTTTCGAAATTTTCTTCCCCTGTCTGAGTAAGAACGAAATTCGGGACTAAAATTTTTTTTTCTCTTTTTTGGCCATCTCATCCCGTTTTGGCTAAAAATAATGCCGGAAAGAGGTTTTTTAATTTTTTGAATTTTTTTGCAATTTTTTTTGGAATTTTCTTTTCCGGGTTGAATATAAATTGAATTCGTGACTAAAATTTTGTTCTCTCTCTCTTGGCCTATCTCATCCCATTTTGGCTAAAAAAAATGCTGGAATAAGGTTTTTTGATTTTCTGAATTTTTTTGCTATTTTTTTCGGAATTTTCTTGCCCGGTTATGAACGGAATTCGGGACTAAATTTTTTTTTCTCTTTCTCGGCCTCTATGCCGTTTGGCTAAAAATAATGCCGGAAAGAGTTTTTTTAATTTTTTAAATTTTTTTGCTATTGTTTTTGGAATTTTCTTCGCAGGGCCGAGTACGAATGGAATTCGGGACTAAAATTTTTTTCTGCCTTTTTCGGCCTATCTCATCCCCGTTTTTGCCAAAAATAATGCCGGAAAGAGGTTTTTTAATTTTTTGATTTTTTTTTTCTATTTTTTTTTAATTTTCTTGCCTGGGTCAAGTATGAACGAAATTCGGGACTAAAATTTTTTTTTCTCTTTCTCGGCCTATCTCGTCCCCGTTTTGCCAAAAAATATTGCCAGAAAGAGGTTTTTAATTTTTTCGATTTTTTTTTCTATTTTTTTCGGAATTTTCTTGCCGAGGTCAAGTATGAATGGAATTCGGGACTAAATTTTTTTTCTTTATTTCTCGGCCTATCTCATCCCGTTTTGGCTAAAAATAATGCTGAAAAGAGGTTTTTTAATTTTTTGAAAATTTTTGCTATTTTTTTCGGAATTTTATTGCCCGGGTCAAGTATAAACGGAATTCGGGAATAAAATTTTTTCCTCTTTCTCGGCCTATGTCATCCCAGTTTGTATAGAAATTGCGTCAGAATGATGTTTTTTTATTTTTTTGAAATTTTTAGCTATATTTTTTGGAAATGGAAGCTCGGCAAGGGTAGGAACGGAATTTGGGACTAAAATTTTTTTCTCTCTTTCTCGGCCTCTGTCAACCCTTTTGGATAGAAATAATGCCGGAATTAAATTTCTTAATATTTTGAATTTTTTTGCTATTTTTTTCGGAATTTTCTTGTTCGTGTCAAGTATGAACAGAATTCGGGACTAAAATTTTTCTCTCTTTATCGGCCTTTCTCATCCTTTTTTGGCTATAAATTAAGCCGGAATGAGGTCTTTTAGTTTTTTAGATTTTTTTGCTATTTTTTTAGAAATTTTTTTCCTCGGTTCGAGTATGAACGGAATTCGGGACTAAAATTTTTTTCTCGCTTTCTCGGCCTATCTCATCCTGCTTTGGCAAAAAATAATGCTGGAAAGAGGTTTTTTAGTTTTTTTAATTTTTTTGCTATTTTTTTCGGAATTTTCTTCCCCGGTCCGAGTATGAACGGAATTCGGGACTAAAATTTTTTTCTCTTTTCTCGGCCTATCTCATCCCCTGTTTTGCCTAAAAATAATGCCAGAAAGAGGTTTTTATTTTTTTTCTATTTTTTTCGAAATTTTCTTGCCCGGATCGAGTATGAATGGAATTCGGGACTAAAATTTTTATCACTCTTTCTCAGCCTATCTCATCCCGTTTTGGCCGGAAATAATTCTGGAAAGACGTTTTTTATTTTTTGAATTTTTTTGCTATTTTTTTGGGAATTTTCTTGCCCGGGTCTAGTATGAACGGAATTCAGGACTAAATTTTTTTTTCTCTATTTCTCGTCCTATCTCATGCCGTTTGGCTAGAAATAATGCCAGAAAGAGGTTTTTTAATTTTTTGAATGTTTTTGCTATATTTTCAGAATTTTCTTCCCTGGGTTGAGTATGAATGGAATTCGGGACTAAATTTTTTTTTCTCTATTTCTCGGCCTATCTCATCCCGTTTTGGCTAAAAATAATGTCGGAAGGAGGTTTTTTAATTTTCTGAATTTTTTTGCAATTTTTTTCTGAATTTTCTTGCCTGGGTCCAGTATAAGTAGAATTCGGGACTAAAAGTTTTTTCTCTCACTCTTGGCCTATCTCATCCCATTTGGCTAAAAAAAAAAAAGCTGGAAAGAGGTTTTTTAATTTTTTCAATTTTTTTGCATTTTTTTCAAAATTTGCTTCCCTGGGCCGAGTATGAACGGAATTCGGTACTAAATTTTTTTCTCTGTTTTTCAGTCTATCTCATCCCGTTTTGGCTAAAAATAATGCCGGAAAGTGGTTCTTTAATTTTTTTTATTTTTTTTCTATTTTTTTCGGAATTTTCTTGCCCGGGTTAGTATGAACAAAATTTGGGACTAAAATTTTTTTTCACTCTTTCTCGGCCTATCTCATCCCGTTTGGCGATAAATTATGCCGGAATGAGGTTTTTTTAATTTTTTGAATTTTTTACTATTTTTTTCGGAATTTTCTTTCCTTGTTCGAGTAAAAACGTAATTCGGAACTAATTTTTTTTTTCTCTTTTTCGGCCTATCTCATCCCGTTTTGACTAAAAATAATGCCGGAAGGAGGTTTTTTAATTTTTTTAATTTTTTTGGAATTTTCTAGCCCGGGTCGAGTATAAATAGAATTCGGGACAAAATTTTTTTTCTCTCTCTCTTGGCCTATCTCATCCCATTTTGGATAAAAAAAAAATGCTGTAAAGAGGTTTTTTAATTTTTTGAATTTTTTTGCTATTTTTTTCAGAATTTTCTTGCCCGGGTCGAGTATGAACGGAATTCAGGACTAAATTTTTTTTTTCTCTTTCTCGGCCTATCTGCCGTTTGGCTAAAAATAATGCCGGAAAGAGGTTTTTAAATTTTTTGAATTTTTTTGCTATATTTTTCTGAATTTTCTTGCCCGGGTCGAGTATGAACAGAATTCGGGACTAAAATTTTTTTCTCTCTTTCTCGGCCTATCTCATCCCCTGTTTTGCCAAAAAATAATGGCAGAAAGAGGTTTTTAATTTTTTTTGATTTTTTTTCTATTTTTTTCGGAATTTTCTTGCCCAGGTCGAGTATGAATGGAATTTGGGACTAAATTGTTTTCTCTCTTTCTCGGCCTATCTCATCCCGTTTTAACAAAACATAATGCCGGAAAGGGGTTTTTTAATTTTTTGCTATTGTTTTTGGAATTTTCTTCCCAGGGTCGAGTATGAATGGAATTCGGGACTAAAATTTTTTCTGCCTTTTTCGGCCTATCTCATCCCCGTTTTTGCTAAAAATATTGCCGGAAAGAGGTTTTTTTTTATTTTTTTTATTTTTTTTTTTCTACTTTTTTTCTGAATTTTCTTGCCTGGGTCGAATATGAACGGAATTCGGGACTAAATTTTTTTCTCTTTTTCTCGGCCTTTCTCATCCCCCGTTTTGCCTAAAAATAATGCCAGAAAGAGGTTTTTAATTTTTTTTATTTTTTTCGAAATTTTCTTGCCCGGGTCGAGTATGAATGGAATTTGGGACTAAAATTTTTTTCACTCTTTCTCAGACTATCTCATCCCGTTTTGGCCAAAAATAATGCTAGAAAGAGGTTTTTTAATTTTTTGAATTTTTTGCTATTTTTTTCGGAATTTTCTTGCCCGAGTCAAGTATGAACGGAATTCGGGACTAAATTTTTTTTTCTCTCTTTCTCGGCCTATCTGCTGTTTGGCTAAAAATAATGCCGGAAAAAGGTTTTTTAATTTTTTGAATTTTTTGCTATATTTTTCGAAATTCTCTTGCCGGGTCGAGTATGAACGGAATTCGGGGCTAAATTTTTTTCTCTCTTTCTCGGCCTATCTCATCCCACGTTTGCCTAAAAATAATGCCAGAAAGAGGTTTTTAATTTTTTTGATTGTTTTTCTATTTTTTTCGGAATTTTCTTGCCCGGGTCGAGTATGAATGGAATTCGGGACTAAAATTTTGTTCACTCTTTCTCAACCTATCTCATCCCGTTTTGGCCAAAAATAATGCCGGAAAGAGGTTTTTTAATTTTTTAAATTTTTGCTATTTTTTTTGGAATTGTCTTGCCCGGGTCGAGTATGAACGGAATTTGGGACTAAAATTATTTTCTCTCTTTCTCGGCCTATCTCATCCCGTTTTAGCAAAACATAATGCCGGAAAGGGGTTTTTTAATTTTTTCAATTTTTTTGCTATTGTTTTTGGAATTTTCTTCCCAGGGCTGAGTATGAATGGAATTCGGGAGTAAAATTTTTTTCTGCCTTTTTTGGCCTATCTCATCCCTGTTTTTGCTAAAAATATTGCCGGAATGAGGTTTTTTAATTTTTTGATTTTTTTTTTCCATTCTTTTCTTAATTTTCATGCCTGGGTCGAGTATGAACGGAATTCGGGACTAAATTTCTTTTCTCTTTTTCTCGGCCTTTCTCATCCCCCGTTTTGCCTAAAAATAATGCCAGAAAGAGGTTTTTAATTTTTTTGATTTTTTTTCTATTTTTTCGAAATTTTCTTGCCCGTGTCGAGTATGAATGAATTCGGGACTAAAATTTTTTTCACTCTTTCTCAGCCTATCTCATCTTGTTTTGGCCAAAATAATGCTAGAAAGAGGTTTTTTAATTTTTTGAATTTTTTTGCTATTTTTTTTGGAATTTTCTTGCCCGGGTCGAGTATGAACGAAATTCGGGACTGAAATTGTTCTCTCTTTCTCGACCTATCTCATCCCGTTTTGGCAAAAAATAATGCCGGAAAGGGGTTTTTCATTTTTTTGCTATTGTTTTCGGAATTTTCTTCCCTGGGCCGAGTATGAACGGAATTCGGGACTAAATTTTTTTTTCTTTTTCGGCGTACCTCATCCCGTTTTGGTTAAAAGTAACGCTGGAAAGAGGTTTTTTAATTTTCTGATTTTTTTTTCTATTTTTTTTTCGGAATTTTCTTGCCCCTGTCAAGTACGAACGGAATTCGGGACTATTTTTTTTTTTTTCTCTTTCTTGGCCTATCTCATCCCGCTATGGTTAAAAATTTTGCTGGAGAGAGGTTTTTTAATTTCTTGAATTTTTTTGCTATTTTTTTTCGGAATATTCTTCCCCAGGCCGAGGATGAACGGAATTCAGGACTAAATTTTTTTTTTCTCTTTCTCGTCATATCTCATCCCAATTTGGATTGAAATAGCGTTAGAATGATGTTTTTTAATTTTTTGAAATTTTTAGCTGTTTTTTTGGAAAGGGAAACCCGGCTAGGGTAGGAACGGAATTCGGGACTAAAATTTTTTTTCTCCTTCTTGGCCTCTCTCAACCCTTTTGGATAGAAATCATGCTTGAATTAAGTTTTTTGATTTTTTGAATTTTTTTGCTATCTTTTTCGGAATTTTCTTGCCCGGGTCGAGTGTGAACGGAATTCGGGACTAAATTTTTTTTTTCTCTTTCTCGTCATTTCTCATCCCTTTCTGGCCATAAATAATGCTGGAAAGAGGTTTTTCAATTTTTTGAATTTTTTTGCTATTTTTTTCGGAATTTTCTTGCCTGTGTTGAGTATGAACGAAATTCGGGACTAAAATTTTTTTTTTCTCTTTCTCAGCCTATCTCATCCCGTTTTGGCTAAAAATAATGCCAGAAAGAGGTTTTTTAATTTTTTGAATTTTTTTGCTATTTTTTTCGGAATTTTCTTTCCTGGTACGAGTATGAACGGATTTCGGGACTAAATTTTTTTTCTCTCTTTCTCGGCCTATCTTGGGGAGTTTTGGCTAAATATAATGCCAGAAAGAGGTTTTTTTAATTTTTTGAATTTTGTTGCTATTTTTTTCTGAATTTTCTTCCCCGAGTCGAGTATGAACGGAATTCAGGACAAAATTTGTTTTCCCTCTTTCCCGGCCTATCTTATCCCGTTTTGGCTAAAAATAATCCCCGAAAAAAAAAAAAGAGGATTTTTTTATTTTTTGAATTTTTTTGCTATTTTTTTCGGAATTTTCTTGCCGGGGTCAAATATGAACGGAATTCGGGACTAAATTTTTTTTCTCTATTTCTCGGCCTATCTCATCCCAGTTTGTATAGAAATTGCGTCAGAATGATTGTTTTTTATTTTTTTTTGAAATTTTTTGCTATTTTTTCGGAATTTTATTGCCCTGGTCGAGTATAAACGGAATTCGGAATAAAATTTTTTTCCCTCTTTCTCGGCCTATGTCATCCCAGTTTGTATAGAAATTGCGTCAGAATGATGTTTTTTATTTTTTTTTGAAGTTTTTAGCTGTATTTTTTGGAAATGGAAGCTCGGCAAGGGTAGGAACGGAATTTGGGACTAAAATTTTTTTCCCTCTTTCTCGGCCTATCTCATCCGTTTTGGCAAAAAATAATGCTGGAGAGAGGTTTTTTTTTAATTTTTTTGCTATTTTTTTGGGAATTTTCTTGCCGGGTCGTGTATGAACGGAATTTGGGACTAAATTTTTTTTCTCTCTTTCTAGGCCAATCTCATCCCATTTTGGCTATAAATAATGCCGGAAAGTGGTTTTTTTGTTTGTTGAATTTTTTTGCAATTTCTTTCGGAATTTTCTTGCCCAGGTCTAGTATGAACGGAATTCGGGACTAAATTTTTTTTTTCTCTTTCTCGGCCAATCTCATCTCGTTTTGGCTGTAAATTATGTTGGAATGAGGTTTTTTAATTTTTTGATTGTCTTCCCCGGTCTATGTATAAACGGAATTCGGGAGTAAATTTTTTTTTTTCCTTTTTCGGCCTATCTCATCCCGTTTTGGTTAAACGTAACGCTGGAAAGAGGTTTTTAATTTTCTGATTTTTTTTTCTATTTTTTTCGGAATTTTCTTGCATGGGTCAAGTACGAGCGGAATTCGGGACTAAATTTTTTTTTTCTCTTTCTTGGCCTATCTCAACCTGTTTTGGTTAAAAATAACGTTGGAAAGAGGTTTTTTAATTTTTGAATTTTTTTGCTGTTTTTTTTCGGAATTTTCATCCCCGGGTCGAGTATGAACGGAATTCAGGACGAAAATTTTTTTCTCTCTGTCTCGGCATATCTCATCCCGGATTGTATAGAAATAGCCCAGAATTATGTTTTTTTAATTTTTTGAATTTTTTAGCTGTTTTCTTTGGAAACGGAAACCCGGCGAGGGTAGGAACGGAATTCGGGACCAAAATTTTTCTCTCTTTCTTGGCCTCTCTCAATCCTTTTGGACTGAAATCATGCTGGAATTAAGTTTTTTAATTTTTAGAATTTTTTTGCTATTTTTTTCGGAATTTTCTTGCCCGGTCGAGTGTAAACGGAATTCGGGACTAAATTTTTTTTTTTCTCTCCTTTTCGTCCTTTCTCATCCCATTCTGGCCATAAATAATGTTGGAAAGAGATTTTTTAATTTTTTAAATTTTTTAGCTGTTTTTTTTCCGAATTTTCTTGCCTGGGTCGAGTATGAACGAAATTCAGGACTAAAATTTTTTTTTTCTCTCTTTCTTGGCCTATCTCATCCCGTTTTGGCTAAAAATAATGTCAGAAAGAGGTTTCTGAATTTTTTGAATTTTTTTGCTATTTTATTCGGAATTTTCTTGCCTGGGTCGTGTAAGAACGGAATTCAGGACAAAATTTTTTTTCCCCTCTTTCCCGGCCTATCTCATCCCGTTTTGGCTAAAAATAAAGCCCGAAAGAGGATTTTTTATTTTTTGAATTTTTTTACTATTTTTTTCGGAATTTTCTTGCTTGGGTCAAGTATGAACGGAATTCGGGACTAAAATTATTTCTCTCTCTCTTGGCCTCTCTCAACCTTTTTGGATAGAAATCATGCTGGAATTAAGTTTTTTAATTTTTTGAATTTTTTTGCTATTTTTTTCGGAATTTTCTTTCCCGGGTCGTGTGTAAACGAAATTCGGGACTAAATTTTTTTTTCTCTCTTTCTCATCCTTTCTCATCCCTTTCTGGCCATAAATAATGTTGGAAAGAGATTTTTTAATTTTTTAAATTTTTTAGCTACTTTTTCCGAATTTTCTTGCCTGGGTCGATTATGAACGAAATTCAGGTCTAAATTTTTTTTTTCTCTCTTTCTCGGCCTATCTCATCCCGTTTTGGCTAAAAATAATGTCAGAAAGAGGTTTCTGAATTTTTTGAATTTTTTTGCTATTTTATTCGGAATTTTCTTGCCTGGGTCGTGTAAGAACGGAATTCAGGACAAAATTTTTTTCCCTCTTTCCCGGCCTATCTCATCCCGTTTTGGCAAAAAATAAAGCCCAAAAGAGGATTTTTTATTTTTTGAATTTTTTTGCTATTTTTTTCGGAATTTTCTTGCTCGGGTCAAGTATGAACGGAATTCGGGACTAAATTTTTTTTCTCTATTTCTCGACCTATCTCATCCTGTTTTGGCTAAAAATAATGCCGAAAAGAGGTTTTTTAATTTTTTTGCTATTTTTTTTTCAGAATTTTATTTCCCGGGTTGATTATGAACGCAATTCGGCACTAAAATTTTTTTCCCTCTTTCTCAGCCTATCTCATCCCAGTTTGTATAGAAATAGCGTCAGAATGATGTTTTTTAATTTTTTGAATTTTTTAGCTGTATTTTTTGGAAATGGAAGCCCGGCAAGGGTAGGAACGGAACTCGGGACTAAAATTTTTTTCTCTCTTTCTCGGCTTCTGTCAACCCATTTGGATAGAAATAATGCAAAATTATGTTTCTTAATTTTTTGAATTTTTTTGCTATTTTTTTCGGAATTTTCTTGCTCGGGTCGAGTATGAACGAAATTCGGGACTAGAATTTTTTTCTCTCTTTCTCGGCCTTTCTCATCCCTTTTTGGCTAAAAATGATGTCAGAAAGAGGATTTTTGATTTTTTGAATTTTCTTGCTATTTTTTTCGGAATTTTCTTGCCCGGGTCAAGTATTAACGTAATTCGAGACTAAAATTTTTTTCACTATTTTCTTGGCCTATCTCATCCCGTTTTGGCTAAAAATAATGATGGAAAGAGGTTTCATAATTTTATGAATTTTTTTGCTATTTTTTCAGAATTTTCTTTCCCGGTCTGAGTATAAATGGAATTAGGGACTAAATTTTCTTTTCCCTTTTTCGGCCTATCTCATCCCGTTTTGGTTAAAAGTATCGCTGGAAAGAGGTTTTTTAATTTTCTGATTTTTTTTTCTATTTTTTTTCGAAATTTTCTTGCCTGGGTCAAGTACGAACGGAATTCGTGACTAAAATTTTTTTTTCTCTTTCTCGGCATATCTCATCCTATTTTGGTTAAAAATAATGCTGAAAAGTGGTTTTTTAATTTTTTGAATTTTTTTGCTATATTTTTTTGGAATTTTCTTCCCCGGGCCGAGTATGAACAGAATTCAGGACTAAATTTTTTTCTCTTTCTCGGCATATCTCATCCCGGTTTGTATAGAAATAGTGTCAAAATGATGTTTTTTAATTTTTTGAATTTTTTAGCTGTTTTTTTTTTAAACGGAAACCCAGCGAGGGTAGGAACGGAATTCGGGACTAAAATTTTTTCTCTCTTTCTTGGCCTCTGTTAGAAAGAGGTTTTTTTTTATTTTTTTTAATTTTTTGCTATTTTTTTCGGAATTTTCTTGCCCGGGTCAAGTATGAACGGAATTCGGGACCAAAATTTTTCTCTCTATTCCTCGGCCTATCTCATCCTGTTTTGGCTAAAAATAATGCCGAAATGAGGTTTTTTAATTTTTTTGCTAATTTTTTTTGAAATTTTGTTGCCCAGGTCGAGTATGAACGCAATTCGGGACTAAAATTTTTTTCCCTCATTCTCGGCCTATCTCATCCCAGTTTGTATAGAAATAGTGTCAGAATGATGTTTTTTAATTTTTTGAATTTTTTAGCTGTATTTTTTCGAAATGGAAGTCGGACGAGGGTAGGAACGGAACTCGGGACTAAAACTTTTTTCTCCCTTTCTCGGCCTCTGTTAACCCATTTGGATAGAAATAATGCCGGAATTGAGTTTCTTAATTTTTTGAATTTTTTTACTATTTTTTTCGGAAGTTTCTTTCTCAGGTCGAGTATGAACGGAATTCGGGACTAGAATTTTTTTCTCTCTTTCTCGGCCTTTCCCGTCCCTTTTTGGCTAAAAATAATCCCAGAAAGAGGATTTTTGAATTTTTGAATTTTTTTGCTATTTTTTTTAGAATTTTCTTGCCCGGGTCAAGTATTAACGTAATTCGGGTCTAATTTTTTTTTTCACTATTTCTTGGCCTATCTCATCCCGTTTTGGCTAAAAATAATGAAGGAAAGAGGTTTCATAATTTTTTGAATTTTTTTGCTATTTTTTTCGGAATTTTCTTGCTCGGGTCGAGTATGAACGGAATTCGGGACTAGAATTTTTTTCTCTATTTCTCGGCCTTTCTCATCCCCTTTTGGCTAAAAATAATGCCAGAAAGAGGATTTTTGATTTTTTGAATTTTCTTGCTATTTTTTCGGAATTTTCTTGCCTGGGTCATGTATTAACGTAATTCGGGACTAAAATTTTTTTCACTATTTCTTGGCCTATCTCATCCCGTTTTGGCTAAAAATAATGATGGAAAGAGGTTTCATAATTTTATGAATTTTTTTGCTATTTTTTCAGAATTTTCTTCCCCGGTTTGAGTATTAATGGAATTAGGGACTAAATTTTTTTTTTCCTTTTTCGGCCTATCTCATCCTGTTTTGGTTAAAAGTAATGCTGGAAAGAGGTTTTTTAATTTTCTGATTTTTTTTCTATTTTTTTAGAAATTTTCTTGCCTGGGTCAAGTACGAACGGAATTCGGAACTAAATTTTTTTTTTTCTCTTTCTTGGCATATCTCATCCTGTTTTGGTTAAAAATAATGCCGAAAAGTGGTTTTTTAATTTTTTGAATTTTTTTGCTATTTTTTTTCGAAATTTTCTTCCACGGGCCGAGAATGAACGGAATTCAGGATTAAAATTTTTTTCTCTTTCTCGGCATATCTCATCCCGGTTTGTATAGAAATAGCGTCAGAATGATGTTTTTTAATTTTTTGAATTTTTTAGCTGTTTTTTTTGGTACCGGAAACCCGGCGAGGGTTGGAACGGAACTCGGGACTAAAATTTTTTTTTCTCTTTCTCGGCCTCTGTCAACCCATTTGGATAGAAATAATGCCGGAATTAAGTTTCTTAATTTTTTGAATTTTTTTACTATTTTTTTCGGAATTTTTTTTCTTAGGTCGAGTATGAATGGAATTCAGGACTAGAATTTTTTTCTCTCTTTCTCGGCCTTTCCCATCCCTTTTTGGCTAAAAATAATGCCAGAAAGAGTATTTTTGAATTTTTGAATTTTTTTGCTATTTTTTTCAGAATTTTCTTGCCCTGGTCAAGTATTAACGTAATTCGGGTCTAATTTTTTTTTTTTTCACTATTTCTTGGCCTATCTCATCCCGTTTTGGCTAAAAATAATGAAGGAAAGAGGTTTCATAATTTTTTGAATTTTTTTGCTATGTTTTTCGGAATTCTCTTGCCCGGGGTCGAGTATAAACGGAATTCGGGACTAAAATTTTTTTCCCTCTTTCTCGGTCTATCTCATCCCGTCTTGGCAAAAAATAATGCTGGAAAGAGGTTTTTTAATTTTTTTGCTATTTTTTCGGAATTTTCTTGCCCTGGCCGTGTATGAACGGAATTCGGGACAAAATTTTTTTTCTCTCTTTCTAGGCCAATCACATCCCGTTTTGGCTATAAATAATGCCAGGAAGCGGTTTTTTAGTTTTTTTAATTTTTTTGCTATTTCTTTCGGAATTTTCTTGCCCAGGTCTTGTATGAACGGAATTTGGGACTAAATTTTTTTTTTTCTTTTTCAGCCTATCTCATCCCGTTTTGATTAAAAGTAATGCTGGAAAGAGGTTTTTTAATTTTCTGATTTTTTTTTCTATTTTTCTCAGAATTTTCTTGCTCGGGTTGAGTAAGAACGGAATTCAGGACTAAATTTTCTTTTTTCCCTTTCTCGGCCAATCTCATCCCGTTTTGGTTAGAAATAATGCTGGAAAGAGGTTTTTTAATTTTTTGATTTTTTTTGCTATTTTTTTCGGAATTTTCTTCCACGGGCCGAGAATGAACGGAATTCAGGACTAAAATTTTTTTCTCTCTTTCTCGGCATATCTCATCCCGGTTTCTATAGAAATAGCGTCAGAATGATGTTTTTTAATTTTTTGAATTTTTTAGCTGTTTTTTTTGGTACTGGAAACCCGGCGAGGGTTGGAACGGAATTCGAGACTAAAATTTTTTTCTCTCTTTCTTGGCCTCTCTCAACCCTTTTGGATAGAAATCATGCCGGAATTAAGTTTTTTAATTTTTTGAAATTTTTTGCTATTTTTTTCGGAATTTTCTTACCTGGGTCGAGTGTGAACAGAATTCGGGACTAAATTTTTTTTTTCTTTTTCGGCCAATCTCATCCCGTTTTGATTAAAAGTAACGCTGGAAAGAGGTTTTTTAATTTTCTGATTTTTTTTCTATTTTTCTCAGAATTTTCTTGCCCGGGTCGAGTACGAACGGAATTCGGGACTAAATTTTTTTTTTTTTTCTCGGCCAATCACATCCCATTTTGGTTAAAAATAATGCTGGAAAGAGGTTTTTTAATTTTTTGAATTTTTTTGCTATATTTTTCGAAATTTTCTTCCCCGGGCCGAGTATGAACGAAATTTATGACTAAAATTTTTTTCTCTCTTCCTCGGCATATCTCATCCCGGTTTGTATAGAAATAGCGTCAGAATAATGTTTTTTAGTTTTTTGAATTTTTTAGCTGTTTTTTTTGGAAACGGAAAACCCGGCGAGGGTAGGAACGGAATTCGAGACTAAAATTTTTTTCTCTTTCTTGGCCACTGTCAACCCTTTTGGATAAAAATCATGCCGGAATTAAGTTTTTTAATTTTTTGAATATTTTTGCTATTTGTTTCGGAATTTTCTTGCCCGGCTCTAGTATGAACGGAATTCGGGACTAAAATTTTTTTTTTTCTCTTTCTCGTCCAATCTCATCTCGTTTTGGCTATAAATTATGTTGGAATGAGGTTTTTTAATTTTTTGAATTTTTTTGCTATTTTTTTCGGAGTTGTCTTCCCCGGTCTGAGTATAAATGGAATTCGGGACTAAATTTTTTTTTTCTCTTTCTCGGCCTATCTCATCCTGTTTTGGTTAAAAATATTGCTGGAAAGAGGTTTTTTAATTTTTTGAATTTTTTTGCTATTTTTTTCGGAATTTTCTTCCCCGGGCCGAGTATGAACGGTATTCAGGACGAAAATTGTTTTCTCTCTTTCTCAGCATATCTCATCCCGGTCTGTATAGAAATAGCGTCAGAAGGATGTTTTTTAATTTTTTGAATTTTTTAGCTGTTTTTTTTGGATACGGAAACCCGGCGAGGGTAGGAACGGAATTCGCGAATAAAATTATTTCTCTCTTTCTTGGCCTCTCTCAACCCTTTTGGATAGAAATCATGCTGGAATTAAGTTTTTTAATTTCTTGAATTTTTTTGCTATTTTTTTCGGAATTTTCTTGCCCGGGTCGTGTGTAAACGAAATTCGGGACTAAATTTTTTTTTTTCTCTCTTTCTCGTCCTTTCTCATCCCTTTCTGGCCATAAATAATGTTGGAAAGAGGTTTTTTAATTTTCTAAATTTTTTTGCTATTTTTTTCCGAATTTTCTTGCCTAGGTCGAGTATGAACGAAATTTGGGACTAAAATTTTTTTTTTTCTCTTTCTCGGCCTATCTCATCCCGTTTTGGTTAAAAATAATGTCAGAAAGAGGTTTTTCAATTTTTGAATTTTTTTGCTATTTTTTTCAGAATTTTCTTGCCCGGGTCATGTATGAATGGAATTCAGGACAAATTTTTTTTCCCTCTTTCCCGGCCTATCTCATCCCGTATTGGCTAAAAATAATGCTCGAAAGAGGATTTTTTTATTTTTTTTATTTTTTGCTATTTTTTTCGAAAGTTTCTTGCCCGGGTCAAGTATGAACGGAATTCGGGACTAAATTTTTTTTCTCTATTTCTCAGCCTATCTCATCCTGTTTTGGCTAAAAATAATGCCGAAAAGAGGTTTTTTAATTTTTTTTGCTATTTTTTTTCGGAATTTTATTGCCCGGGTCGAGTATGAACGCAATTCGGGACTAAAATTTTTTTTCCCTCTTTCTCGGCCTATGTCGTCCCAATTTGTATAGAAATAGTGTCAGAATGATGTTTTTTAATTTTTTAAATTTTTTAGCTGTATTTTTTGGAAATGGAAGCCCGGCAAGGGTAAGAACGGAACTCGAGACTAAAATTTTTTTCTCTCTTCTCGGCCTCTGTCAACCCATTTGGATAGAAATAATGCGAAATTAAGTTTTTAATTTTTTGAATTTTTTTTCTATTTTTTTCGAAATTTTCTTGCTCGGGTCAAGTTTGAACGGAATTCGGGGCTTGAATTTTTTTCTCTCTTCCTCGGCCTTTCTCATCCCTTTTTGGCTAAAAATAATGCCAGAAAGAGGATTTTTGATTTTTTGAATTTTCTTGCCCGGGTCAAGTATTAACGTAATTCGGGACTAAATTTTTTTTTCACTATTTCTTGGCCTATCTCATCCCGTTTTGGCTAAAAATAATGATGGAAAGAGGTTTCATAATTTTTTGAACTTTTTTGCTATTTTTTCGGAATTTTCTTGCCCGGGTCGAGTATAAACGAAATTCGGGACTAAAATTTTTTTCCCTCTTTCTCAGTCTATCTCATCCCGTCTTGGCAAAAAATAATGCTGGAAAGAGGTTTTTTAATTTTTTTGCTATTTTTTTCAGAATTTTCTTCCCCGATCTGAGTATAAACGGAATTCAGGACTAAATTTTTTTTTTTTCCTTTTTCGGCCTATCTCATCCCGTTTTGGGTAAAAGTAACGCTGGAAAGAGGTTTTTTAATTTTCTGATTTTTTTTTCTATTTTTTTCAGAATTTTTTGTCCTGGGTCAAGTACGAATGGAATTCGGGACTAAAATTCTTTTTTCTCTTTCTAGGCCTATCTCATCTTGTTTTGGTTAAAAATAACGCTGGGAAGTGATTTTTTAATTTTTTTGCCATTTTTTTCGGAATTTTCTTCCCCGGGCCGAGTACGAACGGAATTCAGGACTAAAATTTTTTTTTCTCTTTCTCGGCATATCTCATCCCGTTTTGTATAGAAATAGCGTCAGAATGATGTTTTTTAATTTTTTGAATTTTTTAGCTGTTTTTTTGGAAACGGAAACCCGGTGAGGGTAGGAACGGAATTCGGGACTAAAATTTTTTCACTTTCTTGGCCTCTCTCAACCCTTTTGGATAGAAATTATGCGGGAATTAAGTTTTTTAATTTTTTGAATTTTTTTGCTATTTTTTTCGGAATTTTCTTGCCCGGGTCGAGTGTAAATGGAATTCGGGACTAAATTTTTTTTTTTCTCTCTTATCCTTTCTCATCCCTTTCTGGTCTTAAATAAAGCTGGAAAGAGGTTTTTTAATTTTTTAAATTTTTTTGCTATTTTTTTCCGAATTTTCTTGCCTGGGTCGAGTATGAACGAAATTCGGGACCAATATTTTTTTCTCTCTTTCTCGACCTATCTCATTCCGTTTTTGCTAAAAATAATGTCAGAAAGAGGTTTTTTTTAATTTTTTGAATTTTTTTGCTATTTTTTTCAGAATTTTCTTGCCCGGGTCGTGTATGAGCGGAATTCAGGAGAAAATTTTTTTTCCCTCTTTCCCAGCCTACCTCATCCCGTTTTGGCTAAAAATAATGCCCGAAAGAGGATTTTTTATTTTTTGAATTTTTTGCTTTTTTTTTTCGGAATTTTCTTGCCCTGGTCAAGTATGAACGAAATTCGGGACTAAAATTTTTTTCTCTATTTCTCGGCATATCTCATCCTGTTTTGGCTAAAAATAATGCGAAAAAAAGGTTTTTTAATTTTTTGATTTTTTTTTGCTGTTTTTTTTCAGAATTTTATTGCCTGGGTCGAGTATGAACGAAATTCGGGACTAAAATTTTTTTCCCTCTTTCTCGGCCTACCTCATCCCAGTTTGCATAGAAATAGCGTCAGAATGATGTTTTTTAATTTTTTGAATTTTTTAGCTGTATTTTTTAGAAATGGAAGCCCGGCGAGGGTAGGAACGGAACTCGGGACTAAATTTTTTTTTTCTCTTTCTTGGCCTCTGTCAACCCATTTGGATAGAAATAATGCCGGAATTAAGTTTCTTAATTTTTTGAATTTTTTTGCTATTTTTTTCGGAATTTTCTTGCTCGGGTCGAGTATGAACGGAATTCGGGACTAGAATTTTTTTCTCTCTTCCTCGGCCTTTCTCATCCCTTTTTGTCTAAAAATAATACCAGAAAGAGGATTTTTGATTTTTTGAATTTTTTTGCTATTTTTTTCAGAATTTTCTTGCCCGGGTCGAGTGTAAATGGAATTCAGGACTAAATTTTTCACTATTTCTTGGCCTATCTCATCCCATTTTGGCTAAAAATAATGATGGAAAGAGGTTTCAAAATTTTTTGAACTTTTTTGCTATTTTTTTCGGAATTTTCTTCCCCGGTTTGAGTGGAAACGGAATTCGGGACTAAATTTTTTTTTTCCTTTTTCGGCCTATCTCATCTAGTTTTGGTTAAAAGTAACGCTGCAAAGAGGTTTTTTAATTTTCTGATTTTTTTTTTCTATTTTTTTCAGAATTTTCTTGCTTGGGTCAAGTACGAACGGAATTCGGGACTAAAATTCTTTTTCTCTTTCTCGGCCTATCTCATCCTGTTTTGGTTAAAAATAATGCTGGAAAGTGATTTTTAAAATTTTTGAATTTTTTTGCTATTTTTTTCGGAATTTTCTTCCCCGGGCCGAGTATGAACAAAATTCAGGACTAAATTTTTTTTTTCTCTTTCTCGGCATATCTCATCCCGGTTTGTTTAGAAATAGCGTCAAAATGATGTTTTTTAATTTTTTGAATTTTTAGCTATTTTTTTTGGAAACGGAACCCCGGCGAGGGTAGGAACGGAATTCGGGACCAAAATTTTTTCTCTCTTTCTTGGCCTCTCTCAACCCTTTTGGATAGAAATCATGCTGGAATTAAGTTTTTTAATTTTTTGAATGTTTTTGCTATTTTTTTCGGAATTTTCTTGCCCGGGTCGAGTGTAAATGGAATTCGGGACTAAATTTTTTTTTTCTCTCTTTTTTGTCCGTTCACATCCCTTTCTGGCCATAAATAATGCTGGAAAGAGGTTTTTTAATTTTTAAAATTTTTTTGCTATTTTTTTCCGAATTTTCTTGCCTAGGTCGAGTATGAACGAAATTCAGGACTAAAATTTTTTTTCTCTCTTTCTCAGCCTATCTCATCCCGTTTCGGCTAAAGATAATGTCAGAAAGAGGTTTTTTAATTTTTTGAATTTTTTTGCTATTTTTCTCGGAATTTTCTTGCCCGGGTCGTGTATGAACGGAATTCAAGACAAATTTTTTTTTCCCTCTTTCCTGGCCTATCTCATCCCGTTTTGGCTAAAAATAATGCCTGAAATAGGATTTTTTATTTTTTGAATTTTTTTTGCTATTTTTTTCAGAATTTTCTTGCCCGGGTCAAGTATGAACGGAATTCGGGACTACAATTTTTTTCCCTATTTCTCGGCCTATCTCATGTTGTTTTGGCTAAAAATAATGCGAAAAAAGAGGTTTTTGAATTTTTTTGCTATTTTTTTTCGGAATTTTATTGCCCGGGTCGAGTATGAACGCAATTCGGGACTAAAATGTTTTTTCCTCTTTCTCGGCCTATCTCATCCCAGTTTGTATAGAAATAGCGTCAGAATGATGTTTTTGAATTTTTTAGTTGTATTTTTTGGAAATGGAAGCCCGGTGAGGGTAGGAACGAAACCCGGGACTAAAATTTTTTTTTCTCTTTCTCGGCCTCTGTCAACCCATTTGGATTGAAATAATGTCGGAATTAAGTTTCCTAATTTTTTGAATTTTTTTGCTATTCTTTTCGGAATTTTCTTGCTCGTGTCGAGTGTGAACGGAATTCGGGACTAGAATTTTTTCTCTCTTCCTAGGCCTTTCTCATCCCTTTTTGGCTAAAAATAATGCCAGAAAGAGGATTTTTGATTTTTTGAATTTTTTTGCTATTTTTTTCGGAATTTTCTTGCCCGGGGTCAAGTATTAACGTAATTCGGGACTAAAATTTTTTTCACTATTTCTTGGCCTATCTCATCCCGTTTTGGCAAAAAATTATGATGGAAAGAGGTTTCATAATTTTTTGAACTTTTTTGCTATTTTTTCGTAATTTTCTTGCCCGGGTCAAGTATGAACGAAATTCAGGACTAAATTTTTTTTTTTCTCTTTCTCGGCCTATCTCATCCCGTTTTGGCTAAAAATAATGTCAGAAAGAGGTTTTTTAATTTTTTTGCTATTTTTTCGGAATTTTCTTGCTCTGGTCGTGTATGAACATAATTCGGGACTAAAATTTTTTTCTCTCTTTCTAGGGCAATCTCATCCCGTTTTGGCTATAAATTGCCGGGAAGTGGTTTAGTTTTTTGAATTTTTTTGCTATTTCTTTCGGAATTTTCTTGCCCGGGTCTTGTATGAACGGAATTCAGGATTAAAATTTTTTTCTTCTCTTTCTCGGCCAATCTCATCCCGTTTTGGCTGTAAATTATGCTGGAATGAGGTTTTTTACTTTTTTAAATTTTTTTGCTATTTTTTTCGGAATTTTCTTCCCAGGTCTAAGTATGAACGGAATTCGAGACTACATTTGTTTTTTCTTTTTCGGCCTATCTCATCCTGTTTTGATTAAAAGTAACGTTGGAAAGAGGTTTTTAAATTTTCTGATTTTTTTTCTATTTTTCTCAGAATTTTCTTGCCCGGGTCGAGTACGAACGGAATTCGGGACAAAAGTTTTTTTTTTTCTTTCTCGGCCAATCTCATCCCGTTTTGGTTAAAAATAATGCTGGATAGAGGTTTTTTAATTTTTTGAATTTTTTTGCTATTTTTTTCAGAATTTTCTTCCACGGGGCCGAGTATGAACGAAATTCAGGACTAAAATTTTTTTCTCTCTTTCTCGGCGTATCTCATCCCGGTTTGTATAGAAATAGCGTCAGAATGATGTTTTTTAATTTTTTAGAATTTTTTAGCTGTTTTTTTTGGAAACGGAAACCCGGCGAGGGTAGGAACGGAATTCGAGACTAAAATTTTTTCTCTCTTTCTTGGCCTCTCTCAACCCTTTTGGATGGAAATCATGCCGGAATTATGTTTTTTAATTTTTTGAATATTTTGGTATTTTTTTCGGAATTTTCTTACCCAGGTCGAGTGTGAACGGAATTCGGGACTAAATTTTTTTTTCTCTCTTTCTCATCCTTTCTCATCCCTTTCTGGCTATAAATAATGCCGGAAAGAGAATTTTTAATTTTTTTAATTTTTTTTCGGAATTTTCTTGCCTGGGTCGAGTATGAACGAAATTCGGGACTATATATATATATATATATTTTTTTTTTTTTATGGGTCTATCTCATCCTGTTTTGATTAAAAGTAACGCTGGAAAGAGGTTTTTTAATTTTCTGATTTTTTTTTTCTATTTTTCTCAGAATTTTCTTGCCCGGGTCGAGTACGAACGGAATTCGGGACTAAAATTTTTTTTTTCTTTCTCGGCCAATCACATCCCATTTTGGTTAAAAATAATGCTAGAAAGAGGTTTTTTAATTTTTTGAATTTTTTCTATTTTTTTTCGAAATTTCTTCCCCGGGCCGAGTATGAACGGAATTCAGGACTAAAATTTTTTTTTCTCTTTCTCGGCATATCTCATCCCGGTTTGTATAGAAATAGCGTCAGAATAATGTTTTTTAATTTTTTGAATTTTTTAGCTGTTTTTATTGGAAACGGAAAACCGGCGAGGGTAGGAACGGAATTCGAGACTAAATTTTTTTTCTCTTTCTTGGCCTCTCTCAACCCTTATGGATAGAAATCATGCCGGAATTAAGTTTTTTAATTTTTTGAATATTTTTGCTATTTTTTTCAGAATTTTCTTACCCGGGTCGACTGTGAACAGAATTCGGGACTAAAATTTGTTTTTTCTCTCTTTCTCATCCTTTCTCTTCCCTTTCTAGCTATAAATAATGCTGGAAAGAGGTTTTTTAATTTTTTGAATTTTTTTGCTATTTTTTTTCTGAATTTTCCTTCCTGGGTCGAGTATGAACGATATTCGGGACTAAAATTATTCTTTTTTCTCTTTCTCGGCCTATCTCGTACCGTTTTGGCTAAAAATAATGCCAGAAAGAGGTTTTTTCATTTTTTTAATTTTTTTTGCTATTTTTTTCAGAATTTTCTTCCCTGGTCCGAGTATGAACGGAATTCGGGACTAAATTCTTTTTCTCTATTTCTCGGCCTATCTCATCCCATTTTGACTATAAATAATGCCAGAAAGAGGTTTTTGAATTTTTTGAATTTTTTTGCTATTTTTTTCGGAATTTTCTTGCCCGGGTCGATTATGAACGGAATTCAGGAAAAAATTTTTTTCCCTCTTTCCCGGCCTATCTCATCCCGTTTTGGCTATAAATAATGCCTGAAAGAGGATTTTTAATTTTTTGAATTTTTTTGCTATTTTTCTCGGAATTTTCTTGCCCGGGTCAAGTATCAACGGAATTCGGGACTAAATTTTTTTTTCTTTTTTCGGCCTATCTCATCCCGTTTTGGTTAAAAGTAACGCTGCAAAGAGGTTTTTTAATTTTCTGATTTTTTTTTTCTATTTTTTTCGGAATTTTCTTGCCTGGGTCAAGTACGAACGGAATTCGGGACTAAAATTCTTTTTTCTCTTTCTCGGCCTATCTCATCCTGTTTTGGTTAAAAATAATGCTAGAAAGTGATTTTTTAGTTTTTTGAATTTTTTTGCTATTTTTTTTCGGAATTTTCTTCCCCGGGCCGAGTATGAACAAAATTCACGACTAAAATTTTTTTCTCTCTTTCTCGGCATATCTCATCCCGGTTTGTTTAGAAATAGCATCAAAATGATGTTTTTTAATTTTTTGAATTTTTTAGCTATTTTTTTTGGAAACGGAAACCCGGCGAGGGTAGGAACGGAATTCGGGACTAAAATTTTTTCTCTCTTTCTTGGCCTCTCTCAAACCTTTTGGATAGAAATCATGCTGGAATTAAGTTTTTAATTTTTTGAATGTTTTTGCTATTTTCTTCGGAATTTTCTTGCCCGGGTCGAGTGTAAATGGAATTCTGGACTAAATTTTTTTTTCTCTCTTTCTTGTCCGTTCACATCCCCTCTCTGGCCATAAATAATGCTGGAAAGAGGTTTTTTAATTTTTTTAATTTTTTTGCTATTTTTTTCCGAATTTTCTTGCCTAGGTCGAGTATGAACGAAATTCGGGACTAAATTTTTTTTTTCTCTCTTTCTCGGCCTATCTCATCCCGTTTTGGCTAAAAATAATGTCAGAAAGAGGTTTTTTAATTTTTTGAATTTTTTTTGCTATTTTTCTCGAAATTTTCTTGCCCGGGTCGTGTATGAACGAAATTCAAGACAAAATTTTTTTTCCCTCTTTCCCGACCTATCTCATCCCGTTTTGGCTAAAAATAATGCCCGAAAGAGGATTTTTTATTTTTTGAATTTTTTTGCTATTTTTTTCAGAATTTTCTTGCCTGGGTCAAGTTTGAACGGAATTCGGGACTACAATTTTTTTCCCTATTTCTCGGCCTATCTCATGTTGTTTTGGCTAAAAATAATGCGAAAAAAGAGGTTTTTTAATTTTTGAATTTTTTGCTATTTTTTTTGGGAATTTTTATTGCCCGGGTCGAGTATGAACGCAATTCGGGACTAAAATGTTTTTTCCTCTTTCTCGGCCTATCTCATCCCAGTTTGTATAGAAATAGTGTCAGAATGATGTTTTTTAATTTTTTGAATTTCTTAGTTGTATTTTTTGGAAATGGAAGCCCGGCGAGGGTAGGAACGGAACCCGGGGACTAAATTTTTTTTTTCTCTTTCTCGGCCTCTGTCAACCCATTTGGATTGAAATAATATCGGAATTAATTTTCCTAATTTTTTGAATTTTTTTGCTATTCTTTTCGGAATTCTCTTGCTCGTGTCGAGTATGAACGGAATTCGGGACTAGAATTTTTTTCTCTCTTCCTCGGCCTTTCTCATCCCTTTTTGGCTAAAAATAATGCCAAAAAGAGGATTTTTTATTTTTTGAATTTTTTTGCTATTTTTTTCGGAATTTTCTTGCCCAGGTCAAGTATTAACGTAATTTGGGACTAAAATTTTTTTCACTATGTCTTGGCCTATCTCATCCCGTTTTGGCAAAAAATTATGATGGAAAGAGGTTTCATAATTTTTTGAACTTTTTTGCTATTTTTTCGGAATTTTCTTGCCCGGGTCGAGTATAAACGAAATTCGGGACTAAAATTTTTTTCCCTCTTTCTCGGTCTATCTCATCCCGTCTAGGCAAAAAATAACGCAGGAAAGAGGTTTTTTAATTTTTTTGCTATTTTTTTCGGAATTTTCTTCCCCGGTCTGAGTATAAACGGAATTCGGGACTAAAACTTTTTTTTTCCTTTTTCGGCCTATCCCATCCCATTTTGGCTAAAAATAATGTCAGAAAGAGGTTTTTTAGTTTTTGAATTTTTTTGCTATTTTTTTCGGAATTTTCTTGCCCGGGTTGTGTATGAACGGAATTCAGGACAAAATTTTTTTTCCCTCTTTCCCGGCCTATCTCATCCCGTTTTGGCTAAAAATAATGCCCGAAATAAGATTTTTTATTTTTTGAACTTTTTTGCTATTTTTTTCGTAATTTTGTTGCCCGGGTCAAGTATGAACGAAATTCGGGACTAAATTTTTTTTTTTTCTCTTTCTCGGCATATCTCATCTCGTTTTGGCTAAAAATAATGTCAAAAAGAGGTTTTTTAATTTTTTTGCTATTTTTGCGGAATTCTCTTGCTCTGGTCGTGTATGAACGGAATTCGGGACTAAAATTTTTTTCTCTCTTTCTAGGCCAATCTCATCCCGTTTTGGCTATAAATAATGCCAGGGAGTGGTTTAGTTTTTTGAATTTTTTTGCTATTTCTTTCGGAATTTTCTTGCCCGGGTCTTGTATGAACAGAATTCAGGATTAAAATTTTTTTTCTTCTCTTTCCCGACCAATCTCATCCCGTTTTGGCTATAAATTATGCTGGAATGAGGTTTTTTACTTTTTTAAATTTTTTTCTATTTTTTTCAGAATTTTCTTCCCCGGTCTGAGTTTGAACGGAATTTGAGACTAAATTTGTTTTTTCTTTTTCGGCCTATCTCATCCCGTTTTGATTAAGAGTAACGTTGGAAAGAGGTTTTTTAATTTTCTGATTTTTTTTCTATTTTTTTCGGAATTTTCTTCCACGGGCCGAGTATGAACGGAATTCAGGACTAAAATTTTTTTCTCTCTTTCTCGGCGTATCTCATCCCGGTTTGTATAGAAATAGCGTCAGAATGATGTTTTTAATTTTTTGAATTTTTTAGCTGTTTTTTTTGGAAACGGAAACCCGGCGAGGGTAGGAACGGAATTCGAGACTAAAATTTTTTTCTCTCTTTCTTGGCCTCTCTCAACCCTTTTGGATGGAAATCATGCCGGAATTAAGTTTTTTAATTTTTTGAATATTTTTGGTATTTTTTTCGGAATTTTCTTACCCGGGTCAAGTGTGAACGGAATTCGGGACTAAATTTTTTTTTCTCTCTCTCTCTCGTCCTTTCTCATCCCTTTCTGGCTATAAATAATGCCGGAAAGAGGATTTTCAATTTTTTGAATTTTTTTTCTCTTTTTTTCGGAATTTTCTTGCCTGGGTCGAGTATGAACGAAATTCGGGACTATATATATATATATATATTTTTTTTATTTTTTTATTTTATTTTTTTTTTCGGTCTATCTCATCCCGTTTTGATTAAAAGTAACGCTGGAAAGAGGTTTTTTAATATTCTGATTTTTTTTTCTATTTTTCTCAGAATTTTCTTGCCCGGGTCGAGTACGAACGGAATTCGGGACTAAAATTTTTTTTTCCTTTCTCAGCCAATCTCATCCTGTTTTGGTTAAAAATAATGCTGGATAGAGGTTTTTTAATTTTTTGAATTTTTTTGCTATTTTTTTCAGAATTTTCTTCCACGGGCCGAGTATGTACGGAATTTAGGACTAAATTTTTTTTTCTCTCTTTCACGGCGTATCTCATCCCGGTTTGTATAGAAATAGCGTCAGAATGATGTTTTTTAATTTTTTGAATTTTTTAGCTGTTTTTTTTGGAAACGGAAACCCGGCGAGGGTAGGAACGGAATTCGAGACTAAAATTTTTTTCTCTTTCTTGGCCTCTCTCAACCCTTTTGGATAGAAATCATGCCGGAATTAAGTTTTTTAATTTTTTGAATATTTTTGCTATTTTTTCGGAATTTTCTTACCCGAGTCGACTGTGAACGGAATTCGGGACTAAAATTTGTTTTTCTCTCTTTCTCGTCCTTTCTCATCCCTTTCTGGCTATAAATAATGCTGGAAAGAGGTTTTTTAATTTTTTGAATTTCTTTGCTATTTTTTTCGGAATTTTCCTTCCTGGGTCGAGTATGAACGATATTTGGGTCTAAAATTTTTTTTTTCTCGTTCTCGGCCTATCTCATACCGTTTTGGCTAAAAATAATGCCAGAAAGAGGTTTTTTTATTTTTTTCATTTTTTTGCTATTTTTTTTAGAATTTTCTTCCCTGGTCCGAGTATGAACGGAATTCGGGACTAAATTCTTTTCCTCTATTTCTCGGCCTATCTCATCCCGTTTTGGCTAAAAATAATGCCAGAAAGAGGTTTTTGAATTTTTTGATTTTTTTTGCTATTTTTTTCAGAATTTTCTTGCCCGGGTCGATTATGAATGGAATTCAGGAAAAACTTTTTTTTTCCTCTTTCCCGGCCAATCTCATCCCGTTTTGGCTAAAAATAATGCCTGTAAGAGGATTTTTAATTTTTTGAATTTTTTTGCTATTTTTTTCGGAATTTTCTTGCCCGAGTCAAGTATGAACGGAATTCGGGACTAAAATTTTTTTCTCTGTTTCTCGGCCTATCTCATCCCGTTTTGGCTAAAAATAATGCTGAAAAGTGGTTTTTTACTTTTTTGAATTTTTTTAGTATTTTTTTTCAGAATTTTATTGCCTGGGTCGAGTATGAACGAAATACGGGACTAAAATTTTTTTCTATCTTTCTCAGCCTATTTCATCTCGTTTTGGCTAAAAATAATGCCAGAAAGAGGTTTTTTAATTTTTTGAATTTTTTTGGAATTTTCTTGCCCGGGTCGAGTATGAACGGAATTCGGGACTAAATTTTTTTTCTCTGTTTCTCGTCCTATCTAATATATTGCCGGAAAGAGGTTTTTTAATTTTTTGAATTTTTTTCGTATTTTTTTGGAATTTTGTTGCTCAGGTCGAGTATAAATAGAATTCGGGACTAAAATTTTTCTCTCTCTCTCTCTTGGCCTATCTCTTCCCCGTTTTGGCTAAAAATAATGCTGGAAAGTCGTTTTTTTAATTTTTTGAATTTTTTTGCTATTTTTTTCAGAATTTTCTTTCCCGGTCCGAGTATGAACGGAATTCGGGACTAAATTTTTTTTTTCTCTTTCTAGGCCTATCTCATCCCTTTATGGCAAAAAATAATGCTGAAAAGTGGTTTTTTAATTTTTTGAATTTTTTTGCTATTTTTATCGGATTTTTCTAGCCCCGGTCGAGTATGAACGGAATGCGGGACTAAAATTTTTTTCCCTCTTTCTTGGCCAATTTCATCCCGTTTTGGCTAAAAATAATGCCAAAAAGAGGTTTTATAGTTTTTCGAATTTTTTTGCTATTTTTTTTAGAATTTTCTGGCCCGGGTCGAGTATGAATGGAATTCGGGAATAAATGTTTTTTCTCTATTTCTCAGCCTATCTCATGCCGTTTGGCTAAAAATAATGCCGGAACGAGGCTTTTTAATTTGTTGAATTTTTTTGCTATATTTTTCAGAATTTTCATGCCCGGGTTGAGTATGAACGGCATTCAGGACTAAATTTTTTTCTCTATTTCTCGGCCTATCTCAACCCGTTTTTGCTAAAAATAATGCTGGAAAGAGGTTTTTTATTTTTTAAATTTTTTTGCAATTTTTTTTGGAATTTTCTTCCCCGGCCCGAGTATGAACGAAATTCGGTACTAAGATTTTTTTCTCTGTTTTTCGGCCTTTCTCATCCCATTTTGGCTAAAAATAATGCTGGAAAAAGGTTTTTTAATTAATTGAATTTTTTTGCTATTTTTTTTCGGAATTTTCTTGCCCGGGACGAGTATGAACGGAATTCGGGACTAAATTTTTTTTTCTCTATTTCTCGGCCTACCTCATGCCGTTTGGCAAAAAATAATGCCAGAAAGAGGTTTTTTAACTTTTTGAATTTTTTTGCTATATTTTTCGGAATTTTCTTGCCCGGGTCGAGTATGAACGGAATTCGGGAGTAAATTTTTTTTCACTATTTCTCGGCCTATCTCATCCTGTTTTGGCTAAAAATAATGCGGGAAAGAGCTTTTTTAATTTTTTGAATTTTTTTGCAATTTTTTTGGGAATTTTCTTGCCCGAGTCGAGTATACGTAGAATTCGGGACTAAAATTTTTTTCTCTCTCTCTTGGCCAATCTCATCCCGTTTTGGCTAAAAAAAAAATGATGGAAAGAGGTTTTTTAATTTTTTGACTTTTTTTCTATTTTTTTCGGAATTTTCTTCCCCAAGCCGAGTATGAACGGAATTAGGTACTAAAATTTTTTTCTCTGTTTTTCGGCCTATCTCATCCCGTTTTGGCTAAAAATAATGCCGGAAAGTGGTTTTTTAATTTTTTGATTTTTTTTTCTATTTTTTTCGGAATTTTCTTGCCTGGGTTGAGTATGAACTGAATTTGGGACTAAAATTTTTTTTTTCTCTTTCTCGGCCTATCTCATCCCGTTTTGGCTAAAAATAAAGCCAGAAAGAGGTTTTTTAATTTTTTGAATTTTTTTGCTATTTTTTTCGGAAGTTTCTTGCCCAGGTTGAGTATAAATAGAATTCGGGACTAAATTGTTTTCTCTCTCTCTTGGCCTATCTCATCCCGTTTTGGCTAAAAATAATGCTAGAAAGAGGTTTTTTAATTTTTTGAATTTTTTTGCTATTTTTTTCGGAATTTTCTTGCCCGGGTTGAGTATAAACAGAATTCGGGACTAATTTTTTTTTTTCGCTTTATCGGCCTATCTCATCCCGTTTTGGCTAAAAATAATGCCGGAAAGAGGTTTTTAATTTTTTTTGCTACTTTTTTCGGAATTTTCTACCACGGGTCGAGTATGAACGGAATTCGGGACTAAAATTTTTTTCTCTCTTTCTCGGCCTATCTCATCCCCCATTTTGCCTAAAAATAATGCCAGAAAGAGGTTTTTAATTTTTTTGATTTTTTTTCTATTTTTTTCGAAATTTTCTTGCCTAGGTCGAGTATGAATGGAATTCAGGACTAAAATTTTTTTTACTCTTTCTCAGCCTATCTCATCCCGTTTTGGCCAAAAATACTGCCGAAAAGAGGTTTTTTAATTTTTTGAATTTTTTTGCTATTTTTTTCGGAATTTTCTAGCATGGGTCGAGTATGAACGGAATTCGGGACTAAATTTTTTTTTCCTCTTTCTCGGCCTATCTCATCCCCCGTTTTGTCTAAAAATAATGCCAGAAAGAGGTTTTTAATTTTTTTGATTTTTTTGCTATTTTTTTCAGAATTTTCTAGCACGGGTCGAGTATGAACGGAATTCGGCACTAAATTTTTTTTTTTCTCTTTCCCAGCCTATCTCATTCCCCGTTTTGCCTAAAAATAATGTCAGAAAGAGGTTTTTAATTTTTTTGATTTTTTTTTTCTATTTTTTTCAGAATTTTCTTGCCCGGGTTGAGTATGAACGGAATTTGGGACTAAAATTTTTTTTTCTCTTTCTCGGCCTATCTCATCCTGTTTTGGCGATAAATTATGCCGGAATGTGGTTTTCTAATTTTTTTGCTATTTTTTTCGTAATTTTCTTCCCCGGTCCGACTATGAATGGAATTCGAGACGAATTTTTTTTTTCTCTTTTTCGGCCTATCTCATCCCGTTTTGGCTAAAAATAATGCCGGAAAGAGGTTTTTTAATTTTTTGAATTTTTTTGCAATTTTTTTTCAGAATTTTCTTGCCCGAGTCGAGTATAAATAGAATTCGGGACTAAAATTTTTTTCTCTCTCTCTTGGCCTATCTCATCCCGTTTTGGATAAAAAAAATGCTGGAAAGAGGTTTTTTGATTTTTTTTTCTATTTTTTTTGGAATTTTCTTACCCGTGTCGAGTTTGAACGGAATTCGGGACTACAATTTTTTTCTCTCTTTCTCGTCCTATCTCATCCCCGTTTTGGCTAAAAATAATGCTGGAAAGAGGTTTTTTAATTTTTTGAATTTTTTTGCTATTTTTTTCAGAATTTTCTAGCACGGGTCGAGTATGAATGAAATTCGGGACTAAAATTTTTTTTTTCTCTTTCTCGGCCTATCTCATCCCCTGTTTTGCCAAAAAATAATGCCAGAAAGAGGTTTTATAATTTTTTTGATTTTTTTTTATTTTTTTCGGAATTTTCTTGCTCGGGTCGGGTATGAATGGAATTCAAGACTAAAATTTTTTTCACTCTTTCTCAGCCTATCTCATCCCGTTTTGGCCAAAAATAATGCCGGAAAGAGGTTTTTTAATTTTTTGAATTTTTTTGGAATTTTCTTGCCCGGGTCGAGTATGAACGGAATTCGGGACTAAAATTGTTTTCTCTCTTTCTCGACCTATCTCATCCCGTTTTGGCAAAAAATAATGCCAGAAAGGGGTTTTTTAATTTTTTTGCTATTGTTTTCAGAATTTTCTTCCTCGGGCCGAGTATGAACGGAATTCAGGACTAAAATTTTTTTCTGCCTTTTTCGGCCTATCTCATCCCCGTTTTGGCTAAAAATAATGCCGGAAAGAGGTTTTTTAATTTTTTGATTTTTTTTTCTATTTTTTTCTGAATTTTCTTGCCTGGGTCGAGTATGAATGAAATTCGGGACTAAAGTTTTTTTTTCCCTCTTTCTCAGCCTATTTCATCCCGTTTTTGCTAAAATTAATGCCAGAAAGAGGTTTTATAATTTTTTTAATTTTTTTGCTATTTTTTTCGAAATTTTCTTGCCCGGGTTGAGTATGAACGGAATTCGGGACTAAATTTTTTTCTCTATTTCTTGGCCTATCTCATGCCGTTTGGCTAGAAATAATGCCGGAAAGAGGTTTTTTAATTTTTTGAATCTTTTTGCTATATTTTTCGAAATTTTCTTGCCCGGGTTGAGTATGAACGGAATTCAGGACTAAATTTTTTTTCTCTATTTCTTGGCCTATCTCATCCCATTTTGGCTAAAAATAATGCCAAGATGATGTTTTTTAATTTTTTGAATATTTTTTCCTATTATTTTTGTTTTTTGTAACTCTGGTCAGGTAGAAACGGACCGAAGCGGAAAAGAAGTTTTCTCTATTTTTCGGCATTTTCAGACTTGTTTCGGCTTTAAATGAAGCCTGTATGATGTTTTATAATTTTTTTAATTTTTTTTTGAATTTTCTAACTCGGGTCGGGTAGGAACGGATTGGAACAAAAGCTTCTTCTTTTTTTCTCTATTTTTCGGCCTATCTCGTCCTGTTTTCGGCTTGAAATGAAGCCAGGGTGAAGTTTTTAAATTTTTTTGATATTTTTTTTGAATTCTTGAACTCGGGCAGAATAGAAACTGCTCAGAATGAAAATTTATTTCTCTCTATTTTTCATCCTGTCTCGACCCGTTTCGGCTGGAAATGAAGTCAGGATGATGTTTTTTAATTTTTTGAATTTTTCTACTTTTTTTTTTGCATTTTCTACCCCGGGTCTGGTAGGAACGGATCGGAATGAAATATTTTTTCTCCTCAAACTTTCGGCTTTACCTGTCCCATTTCGGTTTGAAATGGAGCCGGGATGATATTTTTTAATTTTTTGAATTTTTTTACTATTTTTTTTTTTAATTTCCTTACTCGGGTTGGGTAGGAACAGATCGAACTGATTTTTTTTTCTTCTCTATTTTTTGGCCAGTCCCAACCTGTTTCAGCATGAAATGAAGCCAGGATGATAATTTTTGAATTTTTTTTCCTATTATTTTTGAATTTTCTAACTTGGGTCGGATAGGAACGAAATTTTTTTTTCTCTATTTTTTGGCCTGTCCCAACCCGTTTTGGCTTGAAATGAAGCCTGGTGGTGTTTTTTAATTTTTTTTTTAATTTTGTTGCTACTATTTTTGAATTTTCGAACTCGGGTCAAGTGGAAACCGATCGGAACAAAAAAAAAAAAAAATTTCCCTATTTTTCAGGCTGTCCAGACCCGTTTTTCTTGAAATTCTGCCTGGATGTTGTTTGTTCATTTTTTGAATTGTTTTGCTATTATTTTTTAATTTTCTAACTCGGGTCGGGTAGGAACGGATTGGAACAAAAGCTTTTTTTTTTTTCTCTATTTTTCGGCTTATCTCATCCTGTTTTTAGCTTGAAATGAAGCCAGGGTGAAGTTTTTAAATTTTTTTGATATTTTTTTTGAATTCTTGAACTCGGGCCGAATAGAAACTGCTCAGAATGAAAATTTATTTTTCTCTATTTTTCATCCTGTCTCAACCCGTTTCGGCTTGAAATGAAGCCAGGATGATGTTTTTTAATTTTTTGAATTTTTCTGCTTTTTTTTTTGCATTTTCTACCCCGGGTCGGGTAGGAACGGATCGGAATGAAATATTTTTTTTCCTCAAACTTTCGGCTTTACCTGTCCCATTTCGGTTTGAAATGGAGCCGGGATGATATTTTTTAATTTTTTGAATTTTTTTACTATTTTTTTTTTAATTTCCTTACTCGGGTTGGGTAGGAACAGATCGAAATGATTTTTTTTTCTTCTCTATTTTTTGGCCAGTCCCAACCTGTTTCAGCATGAAATGAAGCCAAGATGATAATTTTTGAATTTTTTTTCCTATTATTTTTGAATTTTCTAACTTGGGTCGAATAGGAACGGAATTCGGAACGAAATTTTTTTTTTTCTCTTTTTTGGCCTATCTAAGCCTGGATTGGTTAGAAAAAAAGCTAGAATGATGTTTTTTAATTTTTTGAATTTTTTTGCAATTCTCTAGCCCGAATCAGGTAGGAACGAAATTCAGAATGAAATTCTTTTTCTCTCTTTCTCAGTCTATCTCATCGCAATTTGGCTTGAAATAAAGCTAGAATGACGTTTTTTAATTTTTTGAAATTTTCTGCTATTTTTTTGGAATTCTTTAGCCAAGGTCGGTTAGGAACGGAATTTGGAACCAAAATTTTTTTTTCTCTCTTTCTTAAGCCTATTTCAGCCTGGTTTGGCTAGAAATAAAGATAGAATGATGTTTTTCTAATTTTTTGAATTCTTTTGCTATTTTTTTGGGAATTCTTTAGCTAGGGTTGGGTCAAAACAAAAATTGGAACGAGATTTTTTTTCACTCCTTCTCAGCCTATCAGCCCAGTTTGGATAGAAATAATGCCAGAATGATGTTTTTGAATTTGTCAAATTTTTTTGCTATTTTTTTGGGAATTTTTCAGCCGGGGTCAGATTGGAACGTAATTCAGAACTAAAAATTTTTCCCTTTCTCGGCCTATCTACCCTGGTTTGGCTTGAAATAAAGCTAGAATTATGTTTTTTTTTTTTAAAAAAAAAAATTCAATTTTTTTGCTATTTTTTTGGGAATTCTTTAGCCAGAGTCGGGTAGGAACGGAATTTGAAACAATTTTTTTTTTTCATTATTTCTCAAACTATCTCAGCCCGATTTGGCCAGAGATAACATCAAAATCATGTTTTTTAATTTTTTTAATTTTTTTGCACTCTTTGGGAATTCTTTAGTCAGGGTCGGATAGGAACGGAATTGGGCATGAAATTTTTTTTCTTTCTTTCTTGGCCAATCTCATGCTGGTTTGGCAAGAAATAAAGTTAGAATGATGTTTTTTAATTTTTTGAATTTTTCTGCTATTTTTTTTTTTGGAATTCTTTAGCCAGGGTCTGGTAGGAACAGAATTCGGAATGAAAATTTCTCTCTCTCTTTCTTGGCCTAGCTCAGCCTGGTTTGGCTAGAAATAAAGTTTGAATGAGGTTTTTTAGTTTTTTGAAAATTTTTACTATTTTTCTAAGAATTCTTTATGCAGGGTCGGGTAGGAACAGAATTCGTAACAAAATTTTTTTCTTTCTTTCTTTGCCTATCTCAACCCGATTTGGCTAGAAATAAAGCTAGAATGACGTTTTTTAATTTTTTGAATTTTTTTGCTATTTTTTGGGAATTCTTTATCCAGGGTCAGGTAGGAACGAAATTCGGAACAAAATTTTTTTTTTCTCTCTTTCTCAACCTATCTCTGCTCGGTTTTGATAGAAATAAACCTAGAGTAAGGATTTTTAATTGTTTTTTTTAATATTTATGCTATTTTTTTCGGAATTGTTTGGCCAAGGTCGGGTAGGTATGAAATTCAGTACAAATTTTTTTTCCTCTCTTTCTTGGCCTATCTCAGCCCGATTTGGCAAGAAATAAAACTAGATTGACGTTTTTGAATTTTTGAATTTTTTTTTTTTTTTTTGGGAATTCTTTAACTAGGGTCGGGTAGGAATGGAATTCGGAACCAAAAATCTTTTCTCTCTTTCTCGGCCTATCTCAGGCCGGTTTGGCTAGAAATTAAGCTAGAATGACGATTTTTAATTTTTATGCTATTTTTTTGGGAATTTTTTGGCCAGGGTCGGGTAGGTGCAGAATTCGGTGCAATTTTTTTTTTTCTCTCTTTCTTGACCTATCTCAACCCAATTTGGCAAGAAATAAACATAGAATGAAGTTTTTTAATTTTTTGAATTTTTCTGCTTTTCTTTTGGGAATTCTTTAGCCAGGGTTGGGTATGTACGGAATTCGGAACCATAATTTTTTTCTCTCTTTCTTTGCCTATCTCAGCCCGGTTTGGCTAGGAATAAAGCTAGAATGACGATTTTTAATTTCTCTACTATTTTTCTGCAAATTGTTTAGTCAGTGTCGAGAAGGAAAGGAATTCGGATCGAAATTTTTTTCTCTCTTTCTTGGGCTATCTCAGCTCGATTTGGCTAGAAATAAACTAGAATGACGTTTTTTAATTTTTTGAATTTTTCCGCTATTTTTTTTAGAATTCTTTAGCCAGGGACGGATAGGAATGGAATTCGGAACTAATTTTTTTTTTTTTTCTCTTTTTCGGCCTATCTAACCCCAGTTTGGCTATAAATAAACTAGAATGATTTTTTTTTTTTTTTTTGCTATTTTTTTGGGAATTCTTTAGCCAGGGTCAGGTAGGAATGGAATTCGGAACGAAATTTTTTTTTCTTTCTTTCTTGGCCTATCTCAGCCCAATTTGGCCAAAAATAAAGCTAGAATGATGTTTTTTAATTTTTTGAATTTTTTTGCTATTTTTTTAGGAATTCTTTAGCCAGGGTTGGGTAGGAATTAAATTCGGAACCAAAATTTTTTTCACTCTTTCTCAACCTATCTCAGCCCGGTTTGGCTAGAAATAAAGCTAGAATGATGTTTTTTGAATTTTTTGAATTTTTTTTTCTATTTTTAAGGGAATTCCTTAGCTAGGGTCAGGTAGGAATTGAATTTGGAACCAAATTTTTTTTTCTCCCTTTCTTGGCCTATCGCTCGGATTGGCTAGAAAAAAAAAAGTAAGAATGATGTTTTTTGAATTTTTTTGCAATTTTTTTTTTTTGAATTCTCGAGTAGGAACAGAATTCGGAACGAAAATTCTTTTCTCTCTTTCTCACTCTATCTCAGTCCAATTTTGGTAGAATTAAAGCTTGAATGACGTTTTTCAATTTTTTGAATTTTTCTTCTATTTTTTTTGGAATTCTTTAGCCTAGGTCGGGTCGAAACGGAATTCGGAACCAAAATTTTTCTCTCTTTCTCGGCCTATCTAAAGCCCGGATTGGCTAGAAAAAAAAGAAAAAAAGCTAGAATGTTGTTTTTTTGAATTTTTTTGCTTTTTTTTTTTTTTTTTAATTCTCTAGGCTAGGTCGGGTAGCAAAGGAATTCGGAACGAAATTTTTTTTCTCTCTTTCTTGGCCTATGTCAACCCGATTTGGGTAGAAATAAAGCTAGAATGATGTTTTTTAATTTTTTGAATTTTTCTTCTATTTTTTTTGGAATTCTTTAGCCAGGGTCGAGTAGGAACAGAATTCGGAACCAAAATTTTTTTTTCTCTTTCTTAGCCTATCTCAGCCCGGTTTGGCTAGAAATAAAGCTAGAATGATGTTTTTTAATTTTTTGATTTTTTTTGGGAATTCTTTAGCCAGGGTTGGGTAGGAACAGAATTTGGAATGAAAACTTTTTTCACTCCTTCTCGGCCTATTTCTGTCCAGTTTGGATAAAAATAATGCCGGAATGATGTTTTTGAATTTTTCGAATTTTTTTACTATTTTTTTAGGTATTCTTTAGCCAGGGTCGGACTGGAACGGAATTCGGAACAAATTTCTTTTTTTCTTTTTCTCGGCCTATCTTAGCCTGGTTTGGCTAGAAATAAAGTTAAAATCATGTTTTTTAATTTTTTTGATTTTTTTTTGGGAATTCTTTAGCCAGGGTCGGATAGGAACGGAATTCAGCACGAATTTTTTTTTTTTTTCCTTCTTTCATGGCCAATCTCAAGCCCGTTTGGCTAGAAATAAAGTTAGAATGATGTTTTTTAATTTTTTGAATTTTTTTGCTATTTTTTTTTGGAATTCTTTAGCCAGGGTCGAGTAGGAACGGAATTTGGATCCAAAATCTTTTTCTGTCTTTCTCAGCCTATCCCAGCCCGGGTTGCCTAGAAATAAAGCTAGAAAGATTTTTTTTTTTAGTTTTCTTGCTATTTATTTTTCCGAATTCTTTAGCCAGGGTCAGGTAGGAACGAAATTTGGAACGAAAATTTTTCTCACCCCTTCTCGGCTTATCTCAGCCCAGTTTGGATAGAAATAACGCCAGAATGATGTTTTTGAATTTTTCGAATTTTTTTGCTATTTTTTTGGAATTCGTTAGCAAGGGTCGGATAGGAACAGAATTCGTAACTAAATTTTTTTTTCTCTTTCTCGGCATATCTAACCCTGGTATGGCTAATAAACAAGAATGATATTTTTTTAATTTTTTAATTTTTTGGCTATTGTTTTGGAAATTCTTTAACCAGGGACGGCTAGGAACGGAATTTGGAACGAAAATTTTTCTCTCTCTCTCTCGACCTATCTCAGCCCGGTTTTGCTAGAAATAAAGCTAAGAAAAATTTAAAAAAAAAAAAAAAAAAAACTACAAAAAAATTAAAAAAATTTCAACCTGGCTTCATTTCAAGCCAAAACAGGTCGGAACGGGCCGAATAATAGAGAGAAAAAAAAAATTGTTCCGATCTGTTCCTACCCGACCCGAGATATAGAAATCCAAAAAAAATAGCAAAAAAATTCAAAAAATTACAAAACATCATCCTGACTTCATCTCAAGCCGAAACGAGTTAGGACAGACCGAAAAAGAATGAAAAAAAAAAAAATCATTCCGATCCGTTCCTACCCGATACGAGTTAGAAAATTAAAAAAAATAGCAAAAAAATTAAAAAACTTCAACCTGGCTTCATTTCAAGCTGAAACGGGCCGAAAAATAGAGAAAAAAATAATTTTCAATCCGATCCGTTCCTACATGACCTGAGATAAAGAAATCCAAAAAAAAAATAGAAAAAAAATCAAAAAAATTACAAAACATCATCCTGTCTTCATCTCAAGCCGAAACGGGTTGGGACAAGTTGAAAAAGAATGAAAAAAAAAAAAAAAAATCGTTCCGATCTGTTCCTACCCGACCCAAGTTAGAAAAAAAAAAAAAAAAAAAACAGCAATAAAATTCAAAAAATTAAAAAACTTCAACCTAGCTTCATTTCAAGCCGAAACGGGTCGGAATGGGTTGAATTTTCACTTTAGTGGTATTTTAGTAATTTTGGTAATTGGATAATTGGGTGGGTTGGGGTTTACCCATAATAATTAGGTTGGGTTAAATTTGGGTTAGAAATAATTAGTTAAATGAGTTTTAATGGGTAAATGGGTTTTATATACTCAACTCAATTATGCCCACCCCAAACCCACCCATTTGATATCCCTAGGTATATTGTAAAATGGTATGGTATAATTAGAAAAAGTAACTTTTAAATCAGTAAAATATGATATTTTTTAGTAACCGGGTATAAATGCTCCTAGGCACCAGCACATTTATCTAGTGTCAACCAGTTATATCTTCATATAAGTAATCATCTGTCAGCTTTTGAATCTGGAGGCCTTCTTGCAATTGTCCTTCCACCACCAATTTGGTGGATTGATACTTTGTATAGTCCACCTAATATAACTCGTCAATTTAATGTAGTTATCTGTTACTTTTGAATTTGGAAACTTGAAAGAATCAAATAGGTAGATGAAAACGGATTTTTTTTCAAAATAATCTAATTTCTCAAAAAATTTCATTAGTTAGCAAGGTTTTGAAACTATTTAGCAATCTAACAAATCGAGTCTATTAGACTCGATTTTGCTCTTTGAAATCTAACAAATCGAGTGTCTCACACTTGAGTTTCGTACTCGAGAGTGAAACACTCGACTTTTATAGCAGAAACTTAGCAAACCCAAACCTAGGCGAATCCTCCATCTGATGTTTTCTTGTTCTTTGGTCTGAAACCCAGGCGAATCCACCTACAGTAGCAAACCCAAACACCTAAGTGAATCCTCCATCTCTCTATGTTTTCTTGTTCTTTGGTCTGAAACCCAGGCGAATCCACCTACAACAGCAAACCCAAACCCTATGTTTTCTTGTTCTTTGGTCTGAAACCCAGGCGAATCCACTTACAGCAGCAACTCCAAACCCTATGTTTTCTTATTCTTTGGTCTGAAACCTAGGTGAATCCACCTACAGCAGCAAACCCAAATCCAGGCAAATCCTCCATCACGTCTTCTTATTCTTTGGTCTAACAGAGAAATCGAGTCGTGGAGGCTCGAGTTCTATAAAACTCAACCTCTTCACACTTGATTTAGCACAACAAAATCAAGTTCTCTGAACTTGATTTGTTAGATTGTTAAATAGTTTCAAAACCTTGCTAACTAATGAAATTGTTTGAGGGATTTGGTTATTTTGAAAAAAAATTCGATGAAAATAGAGGCTTACCTTTACATCATCCTCTGTTGCAAAGGTCACAAATCAAAATTCTTGTGATTAGTTAGAGACTATATGTCCATCAGTTGGCAAAATTAAGTATATAAAGCTCTACTTGATTGAAAATTATACTAGCTTAAGAGTGTAACTCAATGCCATTGCATACAAAAAGAAAAAAGTAAGTAACATTGAATATGCTTATGATAATCCTTTCTCATCAGTGTAAAATGAAAATCCTATAGCATTTTGAGAGGGGGGAGGGGGGGGGGGGGGAATCTTAAGCTGCTTCACGAAATGAGCAAAACGCTAATGATTCATAAAATGAGATGCCCGTTGCTTTCGTTCTTCACTTGCCAAAGCACCCCTATAAAAGCCCTATCATTCAATGTTTAGATGGTTCAATTAATGGAACCATCAAATGGCCTCAATTAGGCTCATGAATTTTGAAAGTAATATGTGCATCATATATGTTAGAAATACTGGAATCTGTAGTATTGTATTTCATAATGAAAGAATACATGAGTGCCTTTATATAGGAGGCATATGTATGCAGTACAAGTAAGAGTGTAGTACAAAAATGTGTGCTATACAAGTAATCTAGCTGGACCTAAAGCCTATAACACTATACACATTAATAGCCCCCCTTAAACTTAAGGTGGATGTGAAACCAGCTTAAGGTTGTCAACCAAATCACGAAGGCGTCCCTTAAGATGTGACTTGGTGAAGATATCTGCAAGTTGATCTTTGGAGGAGATTGAGAAGAGCTAGAAAGCACCATGGACAAGATGATAAAGAATAAAATGACAATCAATCTCGATGTGTTTAGTCCGCTCATGGAAGACATCATTGTGAGCAATATGAATGGCACTCTAGTTGTCACAATAAAGAGAAGTAGCAGAGGATGTAGACACACCTAAATCCTTAAGAAACCATCGTAGCCAAAGGAGCTCAAATGTGATATTAGCAAGGGCACGATATTCTACTCTAGTACTAGAGCGGGCCACAAAGGTTTGTTTCTTACTTCGCCAAGAAATCAAAGAAGAAACAAGGAGAAAGCAATAACCAGTAGTGGACCTGCGATTAGTGGATCTCCTGCCCAATCAGTATCAGAAAATGCACCGAGTACAAGAGGAGACTGAGTTGAGTAGAAAATTCCATGGAAGAGAGTGTCCTTCAAGTATCGAAGAATGCGCAGAACAGCAGCATAGTGAGTCAATCGTGGAGCAGACAGATATTAGCCCACCTGATGAACAGCATAGGAAATTTCTGGATGAGTAACTGTGAGATAAACTAGGCTTCCAACCAATCTTCTGTAAAGAGAGGGATTAGACAATGGTTTCCCCCCCGAGGGTGTCAGATGCGCATTAAGTTTAACAGGAGTGTCAACAGTCTTGTTGTCAATGAGTCCAGCTCGAGACAAAAGGTCAGAAGCATACTTGGCTTGAGTAATATAAAGACCATATGTGGAATGAGTGATTTCAAGACCCAAAAAATAGTTGAGATGTCCAAGATCTTTCATCTCAAACTGCTGACTGAGAAAATCCTTGAGTTCTTGAATGCCACTGAGGTCATTACCAGTTATGATCATATCATCCACATATAGAAGAAGCAAAATGGTGCCTTTATCAGTGCAACGAAGAAATAAGGCAAAATCATAAGTACTGGCAGTGTAACCCAAGCGAAAGATGGTGAAGCTGAACTTGGCAAACCAAGCTCGTTGAGCTTGTTTAAGGCCATAAAGTGCACGTCGAAGGTAACAAACCTTATTTAATTCAACAGAGAGACCAGGAGGAGATTGCATATAAACTTCTTCACTCAGATCCCCATTAAGGAAGGCATTTTTAACATCCATTTGAAAAAGATCTCATTTACTAGCAGCAGCAACAACTAGAGGGCACAAACAGATAAGATATGAGCAACTGGAGCAAATGTCTCTTCATAATCAATCTCATACTCCTGTATAAAACCTTTTGCAACAAGAAGAGCCTTGTAGCATTCAATGGACCCATCAGAGCGAGTCTTGATCTTATAGATCCACTTACAACCAACCACAGACTATCCAGGAAGGAGAGTAACCAGATCCCAAGTATGGTTTTTGATTAATGCATCAAGTTCCTCTTTCATTGCAATCTGCCATAAAGGGTTAGTGGAGGCCTTATGATAGGTGTGAGGCTCGTGGAGTGTAACAAGAGCAGTGTAACAATGACAATCAAGTAAATGTGCAGGAATGGATCTTACCCGAGTGGAGTGGTGAGGTGGAATGTCTTGTGGAGGATCTTTAGGCGGAGCAGGAGCAAGGGACCCAAGCTCAAGGTGGGGTAGCTCGTCATCAACCTGTTCATCTTCGACCTGTCTAGGAGAAGCATAAAAAATATCTGTAGAGAAGTCCAAAGGAGGATTAAGAGTATTTGTAGAAGGAACATGAGACTTATCTGGAAAGATTTTTAAAACAGAGGAGGTGGTCAAGGAAGAACGAAAGTGAGAGAGTTCAACAAACAAGTTGTGTTCCCAAAAGACAACAATACGGGAAACACGAAGACGATGAGAGACAGGATCATAACATCGATACCCCTTTTGAGTTTCACCACAACTAAGGAAACAACAAAGCCTAGATCAAGGCTCAAGTTTGTTGTGCTCATAAGGCTGAAGAAGAACAAAACAAGCAGATCCGAAAGAGCAAAGGTGATGATAGTCAGGGAGTGACCCAAAAAGGCGCTCATACGAAGTTTAATTATGGATGATAGTGCTTGGAATGCGATTAATAGCATGAATAGCATGAAGAACAGCTTCACCCCAAAATGGGGCAGGGACTTTAGCAGAAAGAAGAAGAGCACGAACAGTGTCAAGAATATGACGGAATTTTCTTTCGGCTCGTCCATTTTGTTGAGAGGTACCTGTACAAGTTAGATGATGTATAGTGCCATAGGAATGTAATAGAGCTTGAAAAGTATATTGAATATATTCAAGAGCATTATCAAATCGAAGAGTTTTGATACGTTTGGAGAATTGTGTTTCAACCGTTTTTGCAAAGTTACTGTATATTGGTAAAATTTCAAAATGAGATTTCATAGGAAAGATCCAAATATAACGAGAATAATCATCAATAAAAACAACAAAATATCAAGATCCACCAATACTAGCAACAAGAGAAGGTCCCCAAACATCAAAATGAATTAACTCAAAAATACTATTAGAGATAGATTCACTATTATTGAAAGGCAAAACTGGTTGTTTTCCTAACTGACATGAAGTACAATCAAAATTGTTTTTGGACACAAAATCTAACAGACCCTTAGAAGCTAATTGTTGTACCCGAGAAGATGGTGCATGACCAAGACGAGAATGCCAAAGTGCAAGAGAAGGTAAGGAAGAAACCACAGCAGTTGCAGCAGAAACAGAAACAGGAGCAACAGGTGGAAGATGAAGATTGTCCATAGGAAACATACGCCCAACTCTAGGACTGGTCATAAGCTCTTACCCCGTCCTCAGATCCTGCACAATACACCCAGAATAGTAAGAAATAAGGCGATATCCTAGTTCAGCTAATTGTCCCACAAAGCACAAATTATAGGATAGGCCAGGTACATGGAATACCCCAGGAATAGAGAGGTTGGGGGTCGAAACAAAACCTAGACTATTTTCATGCATGGTGGAACCATCAGCTATATGAATATTAAGAGGATGTGGTGTAGGGTCAAGTTTGGAGAATAAGGACAAGTGAGGTGTCATGTGATTGCAACAGGCAAAATCAAAAGGCTAAGTTTGAGACTTACTGGGTAAAACTGAGAGAGCAGTGAAAAGAGATGCATTACCAACCATACGAACAGCTTGAGCTATGATGTCCTGTAGTTTAGTGGGGGAGAGGTTAATAGTGGATCCAAAAGACTTGGACTTCGTTGAAATGGAAGGCATCAGCGGAGTAGGCTCAGTATTAGCAACAACAGCAGTAGATTTGTTGCGACGGTAACATGTCTCAATGGTATGGCCAGGACGCTTGCAATAGTTGCAGAACTTTTTGTTGGTCTGCTTGCAACGATTACTAAAGCCAAAGGAATTACCTAATTGCTGAGGTTGCTCTATGGGTGGAGCAGAAGGAGTAATAGCCAAAACATTAAGCTTATTTTGGACTTGAGGGTTGCAAGACGAGCTTCTTCTCTAACCAACTCGTTTACAGCAATATCAAGAGAGGGAGGAGGACGGCGATTAAGAAGCTGACCTCGGATGGGCTCAAAGTCCTTGTGAAGTGACATCAGGAATTCATAGAGATGAAATTCATCTCTAATGGTAGCATATTGTTGAGCATCCTTTGAGCATGCCCAAGTTGGATGTCAATTCGGTCCTAAATGAAGCGAAGCTGATCATAGTAGTCACTGATGGATTACCCTGGTTCTTGTCTGAGTTGATACAATTCAACCACTAACTGATATTTCATGGATCCATGAGTAGTGGAGTACCTTTTGACCAACATATCCCATGCTGATTTTGCATCATCAAAGCTATCCAATAGATTAGAGATGGAGGAAATGGAAGTGTTCCGAATTCATGTGAGGATCATGTGGTTGTGACTATCCCATTCAATCATGCGACTGAGGAAGGTAGCATTTTCTTCACTTGCCCCCTTGACAGGAATAGTGATTGCACCAGTACAATATTACTAGAGCATGCAACCCTTAAAAAAACTGTGCATAACTTGAGACCAAGATAAATAATTCTTATTCCCCTTTAATATAGTATTGATGGGGCGAGGAAGAAAAATATCATTTTTATCCATTTAGAGACACAATATGCAAAAACAGACTGCAAAAATGAAATCTTCGTGAAAAACTAGGTAAGGAGAACCTGGACTGCAAAAGTCAACCCTGGAGAAAAGTCAACGGTCAAAGTCAATGGCTCGATCAACGGTCAAAGGTCAGCAGAGATGACGTGGCACTGACATCAGCAGATGACTGGATGCTGATGTAAGATAGGGCTGACGTGGCACTGATGACATCACGGGTGATGTCAGCCTAGAGCTAATGACGTCGCATGGGGTGCGTGAGCTTTGATGCAGAAACTTTGGGCAGTGCGTGAGGGCATGTGTGGTCTCCGATGGCTGCGAGGCTTCCACCAACATGTAGATCGGCGCAAGACGATCTCAGTGATACTTGCAGAAACGTAATCAGAGTAATATTTGCGATGGTGATGACACGTGTAGTGGTCTTTGTGTTGTGGTATTTCTCAACGGCAGCGACTACAGGTTCGGAACCCAAAGACAACGGCTGAAAGACATCGGAGGTTCAACAGCAAGAGGCTGCGGCGACTGTTGTGACGACAGAAGTGATGTTGAGAATGGAGTAACACCAATAAAGACAAGACTGCTAAGAAAAGGTCAGAGTAGTGACTCTAATATCATGTTAGAAATACTGAAATTTGTAGTATTATATTTCATAATGAAAGAATATACATGAGTGCGATATAGGAGGCATATGTGTGTAGTACAAGTGAGAGTTTAGTATAATAATGTGTGCTATACAAGTAATCTAGCTGGGCCTAAAGCCCACAATCTTATACACATTAACAATATGTAACACTTTAATATACTGATAAGAGGAACATGAGATATGGAAACACTAATAAGCATTAAAAATAATGCTAAGATTTGGCTTCGAGCAATCATGTCTCTGTCTTGTTTACAGATGATTAAAGGCATACACATGTACAAAAAGAATCTCAAGATTAGTTATTTTATGACTGACCAAAAAGTAGATAAGGCAGGACTTGAGTACACATACTTCCACCACTTTATTTGGAAATAAAATCAAACTACACTACACATGTATGTTGATTACCGAAAAAAAAGGTTTTGAAGCGCATATAACCAAAAATTAGCAATATGGCCTTTCTAAGACACATGGGTGTGCCAAGTACATATTTTACGCTACCATCCCTACCATCAAAGTTTTGAAAGTCAATCTATGAAACATTCTTTGGTAGCAAAGATGCTTCATAAGTTAATAGGTTCCACAACCCATCCCCGTGCACCTTTGACCTTTTCTGTTCATAGCCCCTACTCCATCTACAAATCAAATATTATTGACCATCCTGTTACCAAAATAAATGAAAAATTGAATTATCCCACATGAAACAAAAATCTGAATTTCAGAACCTCTTTGTGTATAAAAATTTGGAATCCTTCATCAAATCCCCCATAAGAACTAAAACCTAAAATTTTAGAACCTTTTTGTGTATTATTAGCTGGTGATAGTGATCATTAGGCAATTTCATGCAATCTGTTATATCAGAGGAAAAATAAAGAATAACTAACTCTGACATACCTTATCTTGCTCAACTATGTCAGTAAAAATTTTTAACTTCAATCATGCAGCTACATGTTTAGCTAGAATATACAAGGATTTTTGGCATTTAGCCTGATTTTGCAAACAATGTTGTTAGTTGACAGGTTTTGCGTAGCCTCTCGAGTCTGTGAGACTTAAGATCAATTAAAGAACTGGAGTCTCTAAGACTCGAGTTCCGTAAAATAATGAAACCTTAAGTTGTAGTCAAAGTTGGGAAGGATTCAGGTCTGTTTGGGGAGGACGGAGCAGGATTGGCCAGAGCGATTGCGGTGAACGTGGATCTGAGATCTGCTACGTGTGAAGATAGGGGGTGAGGGTCTTTCAAGGGATGGGATTTGTTTGGTAGATGCTTCTTTTGTTTGCCTCTTCTTCCATGTGATTTTTGTGGAACTTGAGTCTTTAGCACTTGAGTTCACTCACTGATCGCAGACTCAAGATGTTATTTACCAAATATGTTTAGTTTTCTTGTCAACTAACAAAATTGTTTGCAAAATTAGGCTAAATGCCAAATATCCCTTAGAATATACAGTTAATTAAAACATTGAGTAAACGACCTAGATGAATCTTTTCCATAGAGCTAGCAAAAATAAAACTAAATTGCGATTAATTTGTTACTTTAAAAGTAATCACTATTCACACTGGCACACCCCTAAAACTAACCCGCCATAATTGAAACAATAAAGCCAATTCTATTGGCATAGAAAAACAAAATCATATTATTGATTTAATTCACAAAAACATAGACTTTAAAACTATTTGCAAGATCTATTCCAATAAAACAACATAAACCCACATACACATGCATGCTACTTCAATAGAACAAATAGAATCAAATTCAAAAATAATGGAGAAGATTGAGGAGTCCTCCCCACCCACAAGATAATCAACACAAGTCATTTGAAATCATATATATATATATATATATATTCTAACAAATGTGTTGCCCTAAAAAACAAACAAAGAAAAAGGGGAAGCAAACAATGACACTTTTATCATTTTGAGCCTTACCTTTAAAAATATCAAAACTATTTTGAGTTATATTCACTAGAGAGAACAATGAGAGATTTGGAAGACTGGAACAACGCCAAAAAGGCAAAATTTGCTCTATAGCACAATTTAAGAAAAATTTTAGGGGAATAGCACCCAAACGAAGTTATTTAGTTATGTAGCACATTTTTGGAACTACATAACTAAATAACTTCGCCTGTGTGCTATTCTCCTAAAATTTTTCTTAAAATGTGTTATTTGGCAAATTTTACCTAGAAAGAACACTAGAGAGAACGAGGAGAAGAATGCCAGAGCTAAGAGAGAAGCGAACACTGTTTTTTTTTTTTTTTTGGTTAACTATTTCAATAACTGTTATCTCATTAAAATTAAATGAAGGTTCAAGATTAAAACACCACCAAATTTGCGGTTGAGATTGAGAACCTTAAAGTAATTATGCTTGAGAAATTGTCTTTCATCATTCTAATTATTGGATAATTATATATTTTTATGCATATAATCCAAAATATTCAATTTAAATATATTTACTTTTTTGCCAAATTTTAAATATATTTAAATTAACTATGACGAATAACCAAATATATACTTTACAATTAACATTTGCAATAAGAATGACGTGTGTTTGGATTAAAATTTTACTAAAAAATCCATCAATACCACTATACAAAATCCCCACATCACTCTTCTTTCTTAAATTTTGAACATTTTATTAACAATACCATATACTCCCTCTGTCCCAATTTATTTTTCCTATTTGAAAAGTCAAACATTTAAAGGAAACATAATTTATTATCTTGTCTACTTTATAAAAATGTATAAGTTTACAAAACTACCCTCAAATAAATTTATCAGTTTTTTTTTTTTAAAGAGTTATTCCTAATGAGGCAACTGTTGAGGGCCATTTGTGAGAGCCCAGACAGAAAGAAAGAAAGCCCAATAATAAGGGTAACAAGGAATTGACAAAATAGATAGCAAAAAACCATTAGGCCCAAGCAGCAGGAATAATGGATCACAGGTTCAAGAAATAAACAAATGAGTCTTGAAGAAGCAAGTGGGCTCAAAGAAGCCTGGAAAGAAAGAAATAGCATCCCATGGACAGTGTATGAGAAAGAAAAGCGAGAAAGGGCCGCCGCAGGCCCAAGGCAATGCAAATTAAGAGAGCAAGGGGTTTATAGTAGGCCTATGAATCCCAAGGATGAGAATAAAGTTATTGGGCCAGGGAAACCCAATGAAATTAGTAAAAAGCTCATGGGAGTGTGGAATTAGCAAATGGGCCGAGGAAGCCCAAAGAAAGCAAATGGGTCGTGGATGCCCAAAGAAAGCAAATGGGCCGTGGATGCCCAAAGGGACATAGGAACCCATAAGCAAAAGCAAAACAGTGGTTATGACAAGCCACTGAGAGAAGGAATAAACGGCTGGCCCAAAAGAGGCCTAGCAGGATTAAGTTATTACAGCAGGAATAACAGTACAACATTGCAAGAAATAAAGAAAGCTAAGAGTAGGCCAAAGAAATGTAAGGCCCATCATCAGACACAATCCAGCTCTTAAATGGAGCGGGAAAACAAAGAAAAGCCCACATAAGAGGTCAAAAAACACGGACGGTGAGCCTCTAAATCATGGTAAACGCATGAGTAGCAAGCAAATTTTTGGACATATCTGAGAGGAAAGCACGCGCAAGGCCCAGGCACCACCAGCCTGTACCTAGCCAATATGGGACGTGATGGGGTCATGGGTCAGAGGTAAGAGGTAAAGGGGGTATGGTTTGGTGGTGGGGAGAGGGGAAAAGACCTATTTTGCGGCTCCTACCCAAACCCTTTTGGAAGGTACGTCCTACTGGGATGACAGACCACCCAAAAGAGGCAAGATTGAGGGGGGAACTGTTAGATGCATGCTTTGAGGGAAAGAGAGAGAAAGCATTTATGTCGTGGCAGGTAAGAGTGCTATAGTGGATTGAGAAATGAAACAAACCTGCCTTTATCTGGCAAGGGTGAATGTCACATACCTTTGGTGGTCGGCAAGTACGCCCAGACCAGACAAAGGCGGTTAAGGGGCAAAGTGGTAAAAAACTGGCCACGGCAGGCACTATAAAAGGACCCTTGCCGTGCCCTAAAAAAGGGATCGAAAAACAGAGTATACTCACGGAGTAAAAAGAAAGCAGAGTAAAAGAAAACAAGAGAAAGAAAAGAAAAAGATAAGAGAGAAAACAGGGGAAAGAAGAGAAAATTGAGGAAAAAAGAGAGATAACACAATGGGCATGCACCAGTAGGTCGATTTCCCTCTCTCCCCCTTCAAATCTTGTTCTCTTCCAAAACATAACAAGGATTCCTTTTGGGCATTAACCATTCAGGTCCGACTCCTTCAAAGTCATTAATCCCCACAGCAGGATCTTTTCCTGGGAGATTATTTGCATTGAGAGGAGGCATTCTCTCCTCTTTGGTTTTGCTTCTGCGGACCAAACTTAAAAATTGACTTTATGCTCGTTCTTGATTAGCTCATTTATTTTCTTTCTCCTTTACTTTCTCTGTAAATGACATTATCACGACTGTAATCATGTTTTATAAGTAGGGATTACTTGGCAATTTTTGTTAAATAATCAGAGTACTCTGTTTTATTATTATTATTATATCTGCCTGTCGTAACTCATTTGAAACAGTTCTGCTTGCCGTAAGTCTACTCCTGGTAGACGAGGCATAGTTTGTGCACAAACCGGCCCAAGTTGAGTTACAGTTGGACCGGTCTCGACTCCCTTACTCAGAAACATTCAAGCCCATTACTGCAGGAGGCAGCCTAGCCCGACGCACAATACGCAAAAAAGGCCCCTACAGCAACTAAAAAGGTGCCCCAATTAGATTGATTTTTTAAATATTTGTTAGTTTTCTTTTCAAATAGTTTTGAAGATAAAGTAGGGGTGTAATATGAATATTTGTAAATTAATTATTTTTATTTTTAGAAACTGGACAATATTTTGAGACATTCCAAAATGGAATAGATAACAAACAAACTGGGACGGAGGGAGTACTAAAAAGGGTTTTTATTTCATAATTAATTAATTTTAATGAATTGTTGAAAAATGTGATTAACCATTAAACATCAGTAGTCATCAAACTTTATCATTTCAAAGAAATATTTGCCCATCATTGGATGTCAAAAAATTTAAAATTTCTCGTAGGACAATCATTTAATTCCCACTTTTGTGCTATTTACTTGAATACAAATGATAAGTAGTAAGTGCCATTCAATACACAGATTATAAGTCAGTGAAAAACAAAACTAATTAATCAAGGGACTTATAGCATAACTAGTTTTTCCAATATAATCGTTTAGTTTTCAAATTACACTACCCTAATTATTAAATTATAAAAAAAATAAATAAGTAAATAAAAAGAGAAAATTTTTTTTTTTTTTGAGAGTTATAAACACCAATTTTTTGGAATGGCAGGTATAGGACCTACAGATGCCGTTAACCACTTGTCCTAACAAATTTCGACTCTCTCCACCTGTGTCTCCCTAATTGCATTTTATTATAATTATTTTTTAAAAAAATAACCACATATATATATATATATAATATATATATATATATAATAGAACTTAGAACCTATACAACTATACCCATCAGGAGATATAAAAGCATAGTTATTAAACCCAGTCCAGACATTGACCCAGTCTATGAGTTGGTTCACTAGGTCACCGGTTCAACTAGTGAGTCACTAGTCGAACTGCAGGGTCATAAAAAAATAAATATATATATGAAAATAAGTTAGAGAAATCATAACATAAATATGTAACTTCAAAAAATAGGCATATGCTTAAATTAAATTTGAAATTATAATTCAAAATCAAGGTTTCCCAATAACATAGTAGTCTTTTGATAAGATGTGAGTCTTGGAAGTAGTAGACAGACAAAGAAGTGCATTTTTTTTTTTAATTCTTTTAAGTTTTCTCCCCTTTAAATTACCATATTATAAAGCATTAAACAACAAAAAGTCAATAAAGTTGACCTATAAATGTAATTTTACAAATTTTAGAAACCCAACTGTGTTATATAAACTCTTTTGGGTTACCTAGTCACCACAAACTCACCAGGTTTGATTGGGTCGTATGCATAAACGGTCCATTTAAACACCCAGATTGGTCTAGATGCCGGGCCACCGAGTTACCGGTCCAACTGGCTAGGTCGGTCCAGGTTTAATAATTATGTATAAAAGACTAACCAAAATAAATAGTTTATCAAAATCTAGATAAATCTATTAATTTGTTTTCGAACAGGCTTACCTAAAATCTTTCAAGTTTTGATACTCTATAGTAAGATTCATGATACAAATACCTGTTCCCCTTAATCCTTCCCTAGATTTTGATCGATAAGTGTATACGTATATGCGAGTAAAATTCCCATAAAAATACATAAAATGCTACCCGCACAGGTAGTACTCTTACCTTCATTACCAAAAACCAGGCATCATCTCCTTAATCCTTGGGATAAATCAATTAAGACATTGTGATCCAATTAAACACTGAGACTACATTGTTTTGTTACATTTGGAATGTCATACAACACACGCTTAGTAAAATATCATACCTTAGTAACTTGGAAAACGTCATTAGTTTTTCAACAGCCTGGAAAGCAAGCAATTGGTTGTGCAGCACATTAAATACAGGGCTAGCTTCTACAACAAAGTGTTAATACTGGTTTATCAGCAAAATGTATTCTACATTCTTATAGCTACAAGTCTACAATCAGTCCTGACAATTACAAGTTCATGGTAATGCATCTGTTAATGCAACTTATACTATAACCCTCAGTACATTCCCAACAAACAAACATTGATTTCACATACAGCAGGGAAAGAAGAAAAAGGCAAAAGCAATAGACATGTTACAACGGAGTCAATGTTCCTTTCTCAATTAACGTTCTTAAATTTCTCCTCCCTTTTCCAATTCATACCAGCAGCGGCTACAAACATGTTTACCTTATTAGCCTTCTTGTCTAGGACTCCTAACACTAGCATTACCACCATCAGAAAGCTGGACCCACAAACTTCGACTTCGTTCCCCTCCATTTTCCCAGGTCTGTTGCCTTACACTCCTATCATTTGTGTCACCACCATCAGAAAACTGAGCCCAAACACTTCGACTCTTCCCCCCTCCACTGAATTCCTCTTCACACCCTGCCACTGTCTTAAGGATTTCAGATTGAAGCAGTGGGCAGTTCTCCTTGAGATACTCAAAACCGTCAGAGCGCATAACGGCTGTGTCAAACAGGGAAATTAAAGGATAAGGATATGACAAGCAAGAACACGGGGAAAAATAGACAACAAGGCTTATAAAATTAATGAAAACCTTAGGCTCCATTCTTGATTCCCATGTTTTCAATAACTTCAGCACCTCCTGAAGAGCAAAAGATTTTATAAACAGGACGTGCTGCAGTTGTTTAATCATGAATTTATGACATCATCATGTTCACTCATGTGCCAAGCTTGACTAGTTTTTGGAATTTGAATAACTAGATTAAATGATTGCGACACTCATAACCACTTCCAGTAAAGCCCAAGCAATTGTAAGAACTAACAAGAACATATAACTTCAAGGGCAAAAGGCAAGGTTGCTTATGCTGTGGATAAGTAACCAGAGCAAGAAAAAAAATGAACTATCATTATTCCCAATTATGGTGTCGCATGAATAACTTGAGAAAGCATGGTTCCCAAGTAATTGAACAATATTGGAATGACATAGATGCCATGCCCATCTAGATCAAACGACAAGAAAAAGCAACTAAACATATTAATACCACATGAAAGCCTTTAAAATGCCAATACGAATACAGGTCACAAGCACATATATTATGAAAACAAGCAATATTAGAGCACCACCTGACCAAACTGCCAGATCCGACACCAGCCGACCCAAAAACCGTCCAATCTGAGTGGTGGTTTGGTCGGCTGCAGGTTGCTGATGACAGCAACCGACGATATCGGTTCAAGTGGCGGGTTTAGTTTGAAAACCAATGGACCCGACCCATCCGAAACAGGTTGCAAGTTAGAATCTTCTCTTTTAAGCTTCAGTTCCTCAACTTAGCCGTTCGTCAGATCTTGGGTCTTGAGATCCTCGGATTGCGAGTCTTAGGTCTTCAGATCTGTCATTCTACCACCATCACAGGTTGCCTACTCGCCTTTGTCACAAGGTCGCCAACTCATATCCATCGCAGACTGAGTGGAATTTCTCTCTCTCTCTCTCTCAGGTTTGATTTCTAGTATCCATTTGGTAACAACTCTCTCTCTCTCTCTCTCTCTCTCTCTCTCTCAGGTTTGATTTCTAGTATCCATTTGGTAACAACTTATTTAGCTTTTTGTTGAAAATGTGCTAAAGTATACTTGTACTTTGAAAAACAGAGAAAAAGTAAAAAACAAGTGAGGTTTTAAAAATCTATACATAAGAGCTAAATCGCAAAAAGATGGCTTATACTCCAATGCAGAACAAACACTTAGTCTCACCTCTCTCTCTCTCTCTCTCTTCGTTTCAAACTCAAAGATCTAGGGTTTGTGATCTTGATTGTGCTGTTTTGTTTGTAGTTATGCGTTGTTTAGGTTTGTTCTTTGGGTTTGATTTCTCGGGGTTTAATCTCTCCATGTCTGGGTTTGTTCTTCTCCTTCAGACCAGAAAACACCTGCCGAATCCAACCACCGTCTACCCTAGCCCAATCCAACTAAACCCATGGTTACTAGCAGTAGGCGGCGGGTCTCTCCTTCCACCACCCGACATGAGAGGGTCGGTTTCAGGCTGAGTCCAAAACTGACCCGTGGACAACCCTAGGTAATATGTTGATTCTTGAAGATCTAGGATATGATATAACAGTAACATGTGAATTGCATTTGTAATATAGAAATAAATATTATTAATATTTGTTACATCAATATTTTATAAAGATATAAATATGAAATGCCAAATGGCATAAAATATATAGAACTAGTATACTAATTTGGAAGATAAAAATAACAAGAAAAATAAAGCGACATGATTGATGATCCATGTTTGACATTCACAGAAGTTAGGAAATTTAATATTTTCTTAATTTTGTAATACATGTACATGTTAACTCATACCTCAAGTTTTAAAGTTATACAGATGTCCCTGAATTTCACATTTAAATCCCATTTTTCCTTTAAAATATTCAAATTTTACCCCAAACTTATGTGATAAAGACCAATTTCCTATTTACAGCTTTTCTTTGGTCTATCTGTACCTTACACATTTAAGATAATGATATGGTTGTTATGTTGAAAAATCTGCACTTCCTAAATGCAGACTATGAGGGAAATGACTAGGAAATCCATAATGAACAATAAAATTGTACTTTGCTTAGCACATAACAGCAATGTCGAAATAGTTTGACATAAATTAGAAACCTAAGTGAAAAAAAAAATCAAGCAGGAGGAACATACCGACAAGGTTTTCAGCAGCAAATTTTAGGCAAACTGATTTTAAATCTGAAGCATGATAACTGTCAGCCAGGGCCAAAATATTGGCAACAGAATCTACAGATATATCCCTACAGAGTACAGACTCGCACATCAATCTAAGTCTAGGCAAACCATATTTTTCCGCTGCAGCTAACAATTTCGCAGCAAATGTGTCAGATAAAGATGGCATGCAAGATGAACTCAACGCCAAGAAATCCTCATCTTCAACAAGAGTATCCCTATATATGTAGTGAAGCAAAGCCTGCTCAACAAACATGCAAGAAATTATTACAAACATATACAAATATATGGTAAGCTCTACCTGACACAAAAGCCAGAATAATTCAAACCATGCTGCATTATATCCAAACAGGAAGGAGGGGGAAAAAAATGTTTTTGGGAAAGGCTACCTTAAAAACATTGGGTTCCATATCTGTAACGACTATTTCTTGATCATCTTCATCCATTCCATTGAAAAATTCAGTTTCAAATACAGGAGAGCGAGCAGCCAGTACCAGTTTGTGAGCATGAAACTTTTCTCCAGACACATTAAAAGTAACATCAGAACATTCCTTATTCTCCAATAGCATACCAAAATGTGCTCCAATATCAGATTCAGGGACATGAATTGAGTGTAATCTTGAACAATCCACCGCAGAAACCACAACACCAACAGTACAATTAATTTTCAAACAATCATCCTTAAGGAAAACTGATGATTCAAGCATATTCCGTCTGAAAAATCGCTTGTAGCCCCTAAAAACCAAAGAAAGAAAAGGTAAAATAACTAGAATAGCGGAAACACTGATAAAAGAAGAAGATAATAAAGTTATTTTTTCGATAATTTATAATGGGAGAGGGGAGATTTGAACCTTAGATGCCTCCATTGGAAACACCAGAAGGTGCTAGCTGAGCTATACAAGGCTCTTGGCAAGAAAACGATAATAATTGATTGCAAAATACAACATGGGAAAGAAAAAAAAAATAGAGCTACTGGTCACTTGAAGCAGTGGACAAACTATTAAAGCATTTCCAACAGATTTATGCTGGGTCAGGATTCAGGAAAGGCAAATGCAGATTAGCATATGTTAAAACCTTTATCCTGTATTTCATGTTTCACAACGCATGAGGTGACGAACGTTGGAAATATTCCCCATTTTCAGATTTAAAAATATTGAGTTCATTATTATTATTGGGGGTTGATGGTCCACATGAAACGATACTACACAAAAATATGTGATATTCTAGTGATAAGAATTTCTCCCAAGCACAAGACCACCATATTGCAAGTTTGCAACAAGAGTTAGAGAAAAACATTAGAAGCTTTCTTTTTATATGACTTTGTTGCTGCTCCTCAAGAATGCTGGATCTAACAGATGAAGCTATGAAGTAAAGGCAGGCCCTTGAAAGAAGAATTCATTTTGATGAAGGAAAAATTAGAGAATTTGTCTAAGAGTACCTTTAGAAAAAGAAGATTAAGAAAAGAAAGAGGAGAGAGAAGGAGAAAGAACCAACAAAGGTCAACATGACTATTGCTCAATACACTTAATATTATTAATCGACTCACTTTACCTCCTTTTGAATACATTGGGCACAATATACATAAAAGACCCTCTTACTTGTACTAGCTAGTAGTAATAGGATTCCTACTAGTACTAGAACTCCTAGTTTAACTAGTAAACCAAACCTAATAAATATTTAACTTGGACCCAAAGAAAATAAACCTAAGATACTTAGAATACCCTAGAAGATCCTAGACTCAACTAAATTACCAAATACCCTTAATTCACAGGAATTGCAGAAATTACAGATTCGCCCCTGAATATAAAATTGACCATAACTAATAAATAAAAAGCCAAATTAAAAAATATTTTAACCCTAAAAGACTTATACTTAGTCTATTAAAATGACATGATTTCACTTCAATTGGACTTCAGACAAGGACCCAATAAAATAAATCTTGAATAGGCAAATTTGCAAAGTAATAGCAAATTAATCTTCCATGGCTTCATCACATTTGCTTAGCAGAAAAGGAAATTAGAAGCTACCAAGTCATTTCTGTCAAGTCTCGGGCACAAACTTAAGATGCATAGAAACTCCTAGAAATTTCTAGATTTAAATCAATAACCAAAATACCTTTAATGTGCATGAATTACAAAAGAATCCAACCCTTAGACTCCCAATAACTTTGACTTTCAAAAGCATATAACACTTGACCCAATATTCAAAAGACTACTTTATGCATTAAGAGCACAAAGTAAACCAAAAATTACAAAGGAAAAACAAAATAGAAAAGAAAACAATGAAGAAAACTAATTACAAAAGAGGAGAGAACAAAGGAAAGACGGGAGAGAATCACTAGATGGGAGTCCCCAAGTCCGAGACCAGTCGAATAGAGATCCACTAAAGAAAGCAAGCAGCTGATCTCCAAAACTATCCAAATCCTCAAAAGTCTGCCTACTGCGTTCCTTCCAAAGAGACCATAGTAAGCACAAGGGAACTAAATTAGAAATGTTAGACGAGGGCTATCTGATTTAGCTTGAGTCACAATATAAGTCTTGGAATCTACAAACTTGCGAACTAACGACAAATCAATCTTTCTACAGATACATCACTCTCTCTTAATTGGAGAAAATTTGACCTCAAGTTTTGTAATGTCAGTCTCTTGTACTTGCACCATTGGAATAGTTTATATCTTGAGCTAATACCATTTTTTTTGTTATAGGAAACAGCATGGATGACAATGGAATGTCTTTATTTTGATCCTCGTCAAAATTTAGTAGGAATCACAAAATCAATGGCTTGAATAGCTTTCAATTCAAGAATCAAAATCCTTTTCTAATTTATTTTTTTGTTGGAAACAAGATCAATCATATTGCCTTCTTTGGACTTGACTTATTCATGATTAGAGTTGTGCTCACCTTGCTCCTTTGTCGTCTTCCAAAATTCCCCTTCCAGAAGGAAAATAAATCCACTACCCTCTAAGGCATAACCCAATAGATCCCAAATAAGCACAACACCATTGACCACAAATCTCAAGCAATGTCACAATGAAGAAGCAAGTGATTTATGAATTCCCCATTTTTCTTGCACATGCAACACCACTCCACTATAATTACATTCCTCATCCGTAGGTAATCCATCATAAGAATTTTTCCTATTGCAGCTGTCCAAGTGGAAAAAGCCACTTTTATCAGGCATTTTGACCCTCCAAATATATATATATATATAAGGCTACCAAAGGTGTGAACATTTCCGCGGTGTGAAACTCTACCTCAAGCATACTACTTCTTGGTAGCATCCAAAAGATGTGGTCTTCTCCCACACCTCTTAACTTGATAAAGTAGATGAAAAGGAGGGAAGATGTTAGTACACTACAACTCCAGTCATGTGCAGCTCTCTAATTAATTAAGGTCATATTATCCCTGTGAATATTTCCATCCTTGTAGACCACATATAAGAAGAGACTACAAATTGTGCAATTCAAATACAACTGCCAACAGCGAATACCAACCTCGAATCTGATGAACCTAGACAATTAAAATTTGCCCCCAACCACTTGTAATTAATTATGCTTTTCCAGAGGGTTACACCATATGGTTGATTATTTATGTACTTGCATACTAATCATCCTTTCAGATCACATAGAAATACAATTCCAGTTCCACACAACACAACATAAATAAAAGGGTGATGTTAGAATTTGATAATAGAAAGAAACGATGAAGAGAGAGAGAGAGAGAGAGAGAGAGGGAGAGAGATACCACATGCTGCCACGGTACTTGAGGGTGTAGGGCCCACTCTCGAGAGCGCGATCGAAGTGGCTATGAACCTTGTGCTTGGCAGAGCCAGTCTGGTCGAGGAGGGTAAGTTCAAAGAGAGCACGGACGTCGGTGCCTTCGCTGGCGAGAGCGATGAAGACAGAGACATAGGTGGAGTTGTCTTCGGGGTTCTTCCCATCAGGGTAGAAATAGATGGCCCACTGGTAACCTCCAACCGTGAAATTCTCGCTCGCTATGTGCTTTCCAACTCCGATCCCCTTCGCCAACGAGTACCCTCTTATTGTGAAGTTGTGTGACCCGTTCACCGTTTCCGTCACCGACCTTGATCGAGATGACGACGAAGACGAAGACGACATCATCATCTCACCACCACCACGCATCTTCTTTTCTTTTCTTTTCTTTTTCTCACTGATTTTCCTTTTTTCTCCAACTCAAATTTTCATTCAATTTTCTCTTTACACTGCACCTTATATATATATATATATATATATATATATATCATCATCATCATCATCATTAACTCTAAATACTTACTTACCTAATTTGAATTGAGACAAAAAAAAAAAAAACAAAAATAAATAAAATAAAATAAATAACTTTATTTTCAAAAATTAATGTTTTCTTATTGTAATGATCACTCGAGTATAAGTGCTTGTAGGATGTGGAGGGTAAGGTTTGGGATTTAAGTCTCTAGAAGAGAACTTCACATATACATACCTAGATTAGATTAAAATAGAATTTCTATCTTATATAAAAATTAAAAAAAAAAACTTAAATTATTTAAAATAAAGCTAAGAAAAAATAAACATTACACCTATATAAACAATACATTATAAAATAAGCAAAAATCTATAACTAAAGTGTTAGAAAACACAATTAAAAGCTCATAAAAATTGGAGCTTCTAGCATGGGTGAAAAGTTTGGATCCCTTGGGTGGTGGAAAGTGGAGGTATTTATAAGCTTGGTGGAGGCTAGGGTTTATGGTGGGACGTTTTAATCAATCAATGGGCCAAATCGATTGATCAAAAATCCCACCAAAAAGGAAAAATAAAAAAGAAAAAAAAAAGCATTTTTTAGGCTTCTGACTAAAAGAGTGCGTACACATTTAATTAAGTGCATACACATCCTTTGGGCTTCAAAAGGGAGAAAGTTTGAATCAATGATCTGGGAGTCCCACCAACCAGAGACTGGGTGTATCAACTCAGCAAACTAAGGCGTTAGCTGCTAGAGACATTCTAGGAGATATCACTTTCCCCGATCCTTCACCCGGAATCCAATTATCACCATAGATCCGTATGCACCTACCATCACCCACACGCCATTTTGCTCCCATAGTAATCACCCTTCTAGCCTTCAAAATACTTTTCCATGCGTATGACCCATTAGCAAACTTTGCTTCGAAAATGGTAGAGTTTGGGAAATATTTTGATTTGAACACCTTGTAGAATAAGGAATGCTTGTTATGGATTAGTTGCCAAACTTGTTTTGCAAGCATTGCATCATTGAACTTGCACAGGTCTTTGAACCCCAAACCTCCTTCTTTTTTTGGTTGGCATAAAGTGTCCCAATTTTTCCAATGGACTTTTCTTCTATCCCCCCTTTGCCCCCACCAAAACTTTCGGATCATTGTTTCAATGTCCTTACACAGTCCTATTGGGAGTTTGAAACATGCCATCGCAAAAGTGGGAATGGCTTGAACCACAGCTTTGAGTAAAATCTCCTTTCTGACTTGGAATAAGATCTTTTCCTTCCACCCTTGTAATTTCCCCCACACCCTTTCTTTAATATAGTTTAGGCTCTCCCGTTTATTTTTCCCAATCACCGCTGGTAGGCCTAGATACTTCTCATAGGCTCTTATTTCAGGCAGCCCCAAGAAGGCTTTTATTTGATTTTTTGCATCAAGGGAGGCGGACTTACTGAAGAAGAGGGTAGTTTTTTGCTTGTTTATTTGCTGCCCTGATGCTTTCTCGTACTTATCCAAGATCTCTTGAATGGTTTTCACATCTCCCAATTGAGCTCTGCAAAACAACAAACTGTCGTCTGCAAAAAACAGTTGAGATATCTTATTAGGCCCATTACGACAAAGAGAGTAACCTCTAATCTTTTCAGCATGGACAGCATTGTTTATGAGCTGTGTTAAACCTTCAAAACATAAGAGGAAAAGATAAGGGGATAGTGGGTCCCCTTGTCTAATCCCCCTAGTAGGTTTAAAAAAATTTGTGGGTTCACCATTAACCAAAACAGAGTAGGAAACTATACTAATGCATTCAGAAATAAGGTGGATCCATTTTGGACTAAAACCCATCTTTCCCATCAACTGTAAAAGAAATCCCCACTCCACCCTATCATAGGCTTTGCTCATGTCTAACTTCATGGTCATAAAGCCATTTTTTCCTGATTTATTGGTTTTCATGTGATGTAAGGTCTCAAAGGCTACAAGAATATTATTAGAGATGGCTTTGTCAAATTGAAAGGCACTTTGTGTTTCAAAAATAATCAAGGGGAGAATTTTTTTTTTAAGTCGATTTGCAAGGACTTTTGAGACTAACTTGTATAAGACATTACATAGTGCTATGGGACGGAATTCTGTGACTTGTTCAGGTTTCTTGACCTTAGGGATGAGGGTCAGGTAAGTGTGGTTTAAATCACGAGGGAAATGACCATTTTGGAGACAAAAAAGCATAGCCCTAGCTACATCATCACTAATAAGATGCCAATAGTGTTGATAAAAGATAAAAGGCATACCATCGGGTCTAGGGGCCTTAAGAGGGGTCATTTGTTTTAAGGCATGAACCACTTCTGCCTTTGTGAATTCTCTTGTTAGGTCTGTATTCATCTCTTCAGTAACTACATGAGGAACAACCTCCAAAAGAGGGCTTGTTCAGAATCACTCCCCACGAAGCAAAACCTATGGAGAAGGAAGATTACAGCTTGCCCGAAGTGTGAAGCTTGCAATTCCTTTCCAGAAAATACTATACATGCTCTGTGGGAATGTGATGAAATTAGGGCTGTGTGGGTGCGGGATTTTGACTGGATTGACAGGAGAAAAGTTGCTAGGGGAAGCTTTGTGGACTTGTGGGAATTGCTCGATAATAGACCTGATACTAGAGAACTATTTGCAGTAACAGCATGGTTCCTTTGGACTCGCTGAAACAAGAAAAGGATGAACCAGACCATGTTTCCACTACAACAGGTTACGGTGGAAGCCCATCACTATCTGTCTGAGTATAAGAAGCACAATTGTCCAACGGTGACGTAGCAAAAGCCTCGGAGCATGAGATGGACACCACCAGAAGCAAGTTACTTCAAAACAAACTTTGATGGAACTTTCCTCGCAGAAAATGGAGCGGCAGGCATCGGAGTGGTGATACGGAACAGCACAGGTCAAGTAAAAGCTGCGCTCTCTGAAAAGATCCATGCTCCTGCCTCGGTTATAGTGCTGGAGATGCTTGCTACTAGGAGAGCAGCTGCCTTCACAAGAGAGATGGGGATAGAAAGCTACATCCTGGAGGGGGACTCTCAGATAGTGATAAAAGCACTACAAGATGGAGACAAGGCCTTCTCAAAGTTTGGTCATCTACTACAGGACACGTTGTCCCATTTAAATTCTTTTAAGAATTGGTTGCTCTCTCGTACCCTTAGACAAGGCAATGCGGTAGCATATGCTTTAGCTAGGAGAGCAAAATTTTCTTTTCCATTTACCATTTGGTTGGAGTCTGTTCCACCAGATTTAACAACTTTTGTAAATGCTGATTCACCTGTAGTTTAATAAAGTTATCCTCTGATGGAATTCTCAAAAAAAAAAAAAAAAGTGCATACACATCCATATGCATGCGTACGCACTCTTTTAACACACTTTTTATAAGCCTTTTGGAAATTGGGCTTAAAAATAAGGATTTTGGGCTTCGAACTTGGTTTTTTGGATCACATTTTAGGCTCTATTAACTATTTAGTCACTAGGCTCCACACACAGTGCTGATGATTTTGGTAGCGATTTGATTTCTAATCATTGGAACCAAGGGGCTTGGATATAAGTCCAAAGAAAATTAGGTGTCTATAGTTGCCTTTCTTTTGGCGTTGTCATGCACGATGATGCCAAAAGACTATAGAGACGATCTAGGTGTTGCGGTCGATATCCAAGCCCTACCCATGCACGCCTCTTCAAAAAAAAGCATACAATGGGAAGAGCTAACTTACAACATGGGCTTATCGCTCGTTAGCATCTAGGTAGGGCTGTCCACAGGTCGGGTTTGTGCCCAACCCGGAACCGACCCACCGGAATCGGGTGGGGAAAAAATGCACTCGCCACCGACCCGCCTGAGTAATCGGGTCGGGCGGTTCAAATTATGAACAGATGGCGGGCGAGTCGGTCGGAGTCGTAGATTTGGGAAGACGACGAGGAAAACGGTGAAAAAAACACAGATCCGGCGAAGAAACCCATATTTCGGCGATAGTTTTCCAGATTCCGGAGATATTTTCCTTAGATCTGGCAAAAATCTAACTGGATTTGATGAGATTTCGCAAGATCCGGTCAAAATCTCACTGGATCTAAGGGAAATGTCGCCAGAATCTGGGTTTCTTCGCCGGATTCTGGAAAATTCTTGCCGGATTCTAGATAATTCTCATCGGAAATTGGAAATTCTTGCCGGGATCTGGAAATTTTGGCCGGAATCTGGAAATCTTTCGGTCGGTTCGGGTTTTAGGGGAGGAAAATCGAAACGACCCGCCGGAATCGGTTTCTGGTGGTGAAGATCTGCCGCCAACCCGCTGGAGCAGTCAGGTCGGCCGGATTCGGGTCGGTTCCGGTCGGTTTTTCGGGTGGGTCGGGTTACCGAATCAATCTGGACAGCCCTACATCTAGGGACTGCTTCCCTAAAAAGGGTGGTCTCAAAGTCATAGACTTCGAGACCGATGGTCATCTGAAAAAAGTGTGTGGACCGTGTCATAAATCCCTGGGGGGTAAGAACCCAAACATACTCATATGACCGCCGCGAGGGGGTAGGGGTTGAGGCGGTTCCTTAAGAATGGGAGAAAGCAATGTATCTAAGTTTGATTTACTTTATAGCAGAATTGGCAAAAATGGTGATGGTGTAAGCCTGAAGAGATAGGCGTCTTTCTAAAAAGTCAATGGATCAGTGGGACCACATGACAAGAAGTGTGTGGGTTAACTGAGATTATGGTATGATGCATGGAGAACATAAATGCGCAAACAAGATGCAAGAGACACAAGTACGAAGCGTGCAAGAAAACTGAGTCGGATGGCATATGCTATGCAAAGATGGACTGATGGTGGACACATGATGCAAATGGCCTTTCTAAAGAAAGAAAGGCATGTGACCGATTATGGATGCATTAGGCATGTGAACAAGTGTGATAGGTGCAATGGTAAGAAAAGGTAAGATGTTAATGAGCATGTATGTAAAGATGCAAATGTATGCGAAGACAAAAAGTATGAGACAGAGATAGCAACATCAATAAAATTAGCAAAGAGCACTATGGTGTGGGTCGATCAATCAATGAGATCAAACAACCCACATATGCATGAGGCGAATCAACAATATTGATGATGCATAAAATCGTTAGTGAGTTGATTGTCCATACTTGCGTTGAATGAGGTACCTGAAGAACAAAGAAGATGAAGAACCTACAGAGAGCATCGGTGGGGTGCCGACCAAAAAACCCTTCAAAGGTTAAGTTAGTGATAGAAGAATCTCCAATAACTCAAAAGTGTAAGAGCTAGGAAATTGCACGTGCCTTAAGGAAGAGGATGCCCAGCGCTTATATAGTGGTGTAGAGCTAACCAAGATCTCTTGAATGTAAGGTTTTTTCTTATAGAGAAGATTTGGAGATAAGGCCTCAAGATCTTGGGCTTTTCTTCCTATATAGGGAAGACATGAGCGTGGTGTAGGGTCTTTGGACGTGGCGTGCAAGTTCTTTCCTTTTAGGCATACATGAGTGGAGAATATGTAAAGGTTTGTGGGACCCAATTACTAAACAATCGGTATGACCATCCGTCCATCGGTATGAATACGGAGGATAAGACATGACCATCCATCAGGTACATATGCAACCATACGTGGAGCACTGATTCCCAGAGACTTCAAGGGAGTCAATTGAGGAGTTCATCCCAACGAGTGCGTAGTTGTCGAGTCCAACCAGAAGAGGCACATACCTTGACAAACCATTGATACGTGACAATCATCAGGGCAGAGTGTGTCGCATGGTGTTAATGAAGGTACCTGACAACTCCTTGATACGTGACAACCGCCAGGGTGGAATGTGTCTCGTGGTGTCAGGGAAGGTACTTGACGACCCCTAGGTCCCTAATGACCTCTTGATACGTGATGACCGTTAAGGCAGGATGTGTTGCATGGTGTCAGGGAAGGTACATGACGACCGTCATGGCAGAGTGTGTTGCCTAGTGTCAAAGAAGGTGCCTAGAGGTCCCTAATGACCCTTAGGTCCTTGATGACCTATTGGTCCTTAACGACCCATTAATACGTGGCGACTGTTAGGGCTAAGTGTGTTGCCTAGTGTCAAGGAAGGTACTTGACAACCCCTAGGTCCCCAATGACCTCTGGGTACCTAACGACCCATTGATACATGACGACTTTCAGGGCGGAATGTGTCGCCTGGTGTCAAGGAAGGTACCTAAAGACCCCTAGGTACTTGACAACCCATTGATATATGACGACCCGTTGATACGTGACAACCATCAGGGTGGAGTGTGTCGTATGGTGCCACACTCCCTTTATGACTAACGATGCTTTTGGTGATCAAAGAATCTTTTGGTAAGCTCATGATGCTTTTGGTGACCGAAGATGCTAGGGTGTTAGAAAAAATTTCTGGCTACTAAAAATATTCCCTATCAAATATGATGAATGCTTGGGTGACAAAGAAACAAACAGAGGTATGCATGAAACAACATATGAATGCATGGACATATACAAGGAGTACAGGTGCATGGCACACTAAAACAAGCATGAATGAGAAATGTACATAAGTATGCATGAAACAACATGTGAATGCATGGACATGTACAAGGCATATGGGAAATGGCATAGAGAAAACTAAAACAAATATTATGAGAGATGTACACGTTGCATGTATGGGGGGTAGAGGAACAAAGGGAAGTATGCATGAAACACAAGGTAACAACATGTGAAGCATGGAGCATGAGCAACCCAATAGATACATGAACTGGAGATAGGCAAGCAAGCAAATAGACACGTGAAACACAAAAAAATAGATGGACGCAACTGAGAGATAGATATATAGCATATAGACAACAAGCGAGTGAACATGTGAAGCACATATGGGTAGACAAAAGCAATCGACAAAAGGATATACAACACATAGCATGAACAACATATAAGGCATAAGAAAACAAGCAAATAATTGACAAATGGTTTGGGTGCAAGCGTCTACAAACGAGTAGTTTCCTCGTGGGAAGTATGCCTTAGCCTGGAGTGGACTTGGTATAGGGTGAAAAATGGAGTTATCATCTAGATTAGGTCTAAGAACCATATTGGGCCTCTTGGACCACTCATTTAGATGTATAGGTCTGCATACCAGATTATAGGTCTGAAGCTTGGGTATGGCTTGGGAAGGTGTTAGGCACCAAGAACACCTAGCTTGTGGGCTGGCCTCCATTATGTGTTGCTAGACTATATTTAAAAAATAAAATTACTAAAAGAGCCCTAATCTTAAACCTAAACATACATGATGTAATTAAATAAAATGACACACACAATATGCTAAATATCGCATCACAACATAAAAAGAAACACAATAAAACCAAATTAAACAAATATTATACTAAAAAGGAAAAGATAACAATTAAATAAATACAAAAGGAAAAAAAAATCACAAATAAACCAAACATGCCAAAAAGACCAAATAAAATATGGAGAGCAAATAAACATAAATAGTTAACCTAAAAAAGAGTCGAGCAGAATCAAATAATATGTGAAAAATGATTAAAATAATAAAAACAAGATTTTTGTCAAATCTGGATTTAGGGTGCATACGCATACTCAACTATGCACACACATGGTCGAAACCATGTGCACGCATACTCAATGAAGCACACGCATCCTTTAGTACAGATCTAAAAAGTTACATCTTTACAAATTTAATCATTCAAATATATAAACATAGAAATCAAATAAGTATATTAGAAATGCTAAAAAGTAAACTAGCATAAACCAAATAACACAAAATATTATCATAAACAAATAGCCATGAAACAAATCAAACAATTATACTAAACTACATTAAAATTAATAAACATGTCAATCTTCATATAAAACCAAAATAACAACCCAAAAACAACAAGAACTTATTAAATAAACTCGAAGTCAGATTTAACACATATTAAAGGGTCATAAGCATCAATCAAATATAACAAGAACACTTAAGATAATACCAAACAAAGAATCATGTGAATCCTATGTAACAAAGTAGAAAATCATGGAAAAAAGACTCGCCTTGCTTTAGAATCACAGATTTAAGATTGTTTAACCGACCCTTAGTGCCTACAACACAAAGATTATATTGAGAAAACAAGAACAATAAAAAAACACAATATTTTTTAGGAATCACAACTCAAGAATAAACTTTAATTGAAAAAGTTTTAGAAAACAGTTTGGAAAACAAACTTTTTGCCTTAGAACTAACTAAAAAGAGATTTTGAATCTGTAAAAAAAAGTGAAAACGTGATGTGTGGGTCTTTAGAAAAGATGAACTAGGATTTAGAAAAGATGAAAGCACTCTTTTTAGCTAGGGTTTTGATTAGAGACATAAGGTGAATATTTATACATTAAAACTAGTGTTTGCGAGGCTTTTTAGAGACTTTTGGACGTTCTCAAGGGTTTAGGGACTGGCCCCCATCAAAGAATGATGTTTGGGGGCCCAAAAATCATGTTTTAATTACTTGGGAATGAGCCTGCATACACAGGTTTTGAGGGTGCGCACGCACCCTTGATTCATATGTACGCATGCTCCCAAAAACCCTAATTTTGACTATTGTGTTGGCTTGACTTCAAATGGTCATAACTCACTCAATATAAATCCAAATTAGGTAAATTTTATTTTTAAATTGAAGCCTCGAATGTCTACTTTCCAATGAAACAAATCCCACTTAAATATTCTTTTTAGATAAAAAGTTAGGGTCAAAATAGTGAGCAAATGTCATTTTCAACATTGTTTTCAAAGCAATTTGAGCACTTTCGAGTTGTGATTACTTCCAAACTATTGTGATCTCTTTAACTACCCATAGTTGACATATGTCAAGCTCATCATTAGGGCTAGGGACCAAAATTTATCAATGGGTACAAAATGAAGTTTCTACGGTTTCCCCTTTTTTAACTTTGCTTGCACTACAAGTATAGTTAAGAGCTTGAAGAGACAAATGTTTTGTAAGTTAATAAACTTTGAGTCCACACACACTATACACAAACACACAAACAGGTAGGCAAATGCAAACATGGAGCGTGCTTAAAAAAATGATTACTGCACTTCCAACAAGAAGTGTGAAAAACCACATGAGACATAAAAGAAAATCTGGGATGTTTTCAAGTTTTAAGGACTCTACCTTCGAGTATTAAGGACTCTACCTGATCATGACACACATACATGCAAATAATAATGCGAACAAGAAATGTATCATAAGAGACATAAAAGAAAATCTAGGATGTTTTCGAGTTTTAAAGACTCTACCTGAATTAAGGGGATCACTCAACCAAGCAGTTTACGTTCAAACAAAATAGGCCACTCAAGAATGAGCATTTATGCCAAATAGGACCACTTGACTGAGCAATTTACGTCCAAATACAAATAGGCCACTCAAGAATGAGCATTTATGCCAAGGGTGTAGACACCGCATTTTGTACCCCTTACGACTCGGGTCCCTGTTCCCCAATGATGTTGGAATTCTAAAGCCCAAGGTTTGTTTAGGACCCGATCAGATTGAAATTGACTTGAGGAAAGTATTTTTGGGGAAATATAACTCTTTTATGAACTAAATAAGTTATTTTTAGAAAAAGAAAGGTCACAAAAACCTTAGGGCATGTGTGCGTATACACGCATGATCCAACTCTACGTACTCATGCTTCATGCATGCATACAAATACATGGGCATGCGTACACATGTTAGGGTTCTAGAAACTATGAAAGACAAGTTTTCTACATTAAAACTTGGCTTTGGAACGAATCCCACATCATCTGGGAGCAGTTCCAAGCCCCCATTTTTCAATTATAAAAAGTCATACATGGTACCTTTTGAAAAACACAGAAAATCCTAAGGGAAAACACAAGATTAACTAGAAATAGTGAGTGTGAGTTTGGATAGCGGCAGACCCAGCGTTTTGCGAGTCTACGTTTTTTTGGTTGGGTCTCACACACTGTTCACGGGACCCGTAAGTACTGATTTCAGCAAATGTTAAGTTAAAACTGGGTCTCACGGCACTATTTACATATTTAAATATTATTTTGCTACAGTGTTTTCAGTTTTCAGCAATAAACAGTATCCAAATAGACCCTGAATTATAGAAGGAGTTTTTCACAAAAACATTCTCAAGTCAATATTTTTCTGATTAAGGCCTTTTTTGGCTTTGATCTTCGAGTTTCAAATTTACTAATTACTTCTTTGTTTGATTGTGAATAGATTAACTGAGGGGAACGATCAAAATCAAGCTAAGGAGCTTTGTGTTTTGAGGTATAATGTTCTAAGTTCTTTTCTTTTTCTCTTTATGTTTTGATTTTCTTTTTCTTTCTTTTTTCTTGTTTGTTTATGTTATAATATGTTTGTTTAGTTTAAGTTTACATAACTTTTCTGTTAAGCATGTTAGGTTGTTAGATTTAAGCATTTTGTTCTATTGTGTCTTGTGTTTCTGGGTTAGGGTTTAAGGCATGCATGGGTATGCATGCTTTCTGCACGTGCACGCATAGTCAAAGTATGCGTACGCATACAATTGGACTACATACGCAAGCCCTATGTATTGACATGCATACTCATGCCCAGAAACCTTAATCCGAACCTTTTTACTTCTGTTTTTATTTTTATTTTTATTTTTTTAATACGCTTCCATCCTGGTTTGTTTTCATATGTATATGTCTCTATCTCCACGTTTTGCTAATTGTTTATTCTTCACATGCTAGATCAGGGTTTTATCTTCCAATTTTGTTGTTTTGCCATGATCATGCATATAACATGATCATGCATTGAAGCATAGATGTTGTGGTGCAGTAAGGTAAGTCATGCATTCATATGAATATGCATTTGTTTGAGATAGGATCTTGATCTTACTTTGATGAACATGAATGATATTTGCAAATGCTTGGCCTTAGATATGATAACATGTTTGTTTGATCTTACCATGCCTATGTTTCTACTTTGGGGACGATATTTACTTGTTTGTTTGCTGCCTTGGATATGATGTGATAAGATGTATGATAGGTGCATGCTAGGGTTTAAGAAATGGTGAGTTGCATGATAGATATATGTTAGGGTTTTGGGATGAAAATGCCATGTTGATTGCTAGATGTATATGCTAGTGTGTGTGTGTGTGTGTGTGTGTGTGTGCGTGTGCGTGTGCGTGTATGTGAGTCTAGAATGACAATATTGAATGTGTCTCATAAGACACAATGAATGGAAGTCGACCCACAGGTCGAGTGGGGTTAGGTGTCTAAAACTTTCCCAGTGGTGGAGTCAGGAATTTTTTCTAGGGGGTCCAAGGTAAACATAATAAAATTCTTATGTATAAAAAAATGACTAAAAAAATTCTTATGTTTATAATGATAATTTAATTTAATTGTCCAAGTCATTACTCATACTATCAATTAAAAAAATAATTGAAAATTTATTATTTTCAAATTATCATAAGCCTTTCTTGGAAACACAAACTTTGACAAGTGACAATTAACCAACATAAAGCCTATTAGTAATTAGTATAGTAGTATAGACCTAGACCCTAAAGTGTGTACAGATACCTAAACCCTATTCGGCTATTCTATTAAGCTTTTAACATTTGCTTATTTCTTTTTTCTTTTTTCTGATTCAGCTACTTGCTAGACACCACAAACATAAAGCATATTCTAGTTGCTATTAGAATATGCTTTACTCCTTTACTCTTCTTCACTTGAACGGTCGAACAACAAACACTTGACATAGAGAGACTCTGATAGAGGCATAGAGAGAGTGAGAAACTTACCAAACGTTCATAGTGAAGATAGATCGAGACGGCACCACAACGGAGGCGAAGGTAGTAGTGGCAAAGGCGAATGGAGCTTGACTGCTTGTTGCTAGAGAAGTTTAGATCTTTAGGTTACCAGGTTGGGAAGTTTAGGTTGTGTTTATGATTTTTTTTTTTTTTTTTAACCGTGTTTGTGAAGTTTAATGTTGTGATTTGTATCTATTTCTTTGGATTTTATAGTCTTGATTTAATTAGAATTTGGATTCCTAAATAAATTAGGAATAGGAATTTGACTAACAAATGGGGTTTTTTTTTTAAAGCAAATTTTTTTATGGGCCAAAGAATGCGCTGGGTTTTAACTAAATTGCTATGTATTTTTTGTCAAAAAACCGGGGGGGGGGGGGGGGGGGGGTTCTTGCTATTTTTTTTTTTTTTAGTACTATAATTCTAGGGATTTTTCAAAACTCAAGGGGGGCTATGGCCCCCTTGGCTTCGCCATTGCACTTTCCCATCTTCATACTTAAACTACGGACACATGCTTTAGTAGTACATCATTCTTTCCAAGAAGGGCGCTATATTTATGATTCTTAGACCTAATCTAAGTGGCAACTCCATTTTTTCTCCACCCCAGTCCACTCGGTCGAGGTGTACTCCCCCCCATTACGCCCACAAAAGGGACCACTAAACTGAGCAATTTACGTCCAAACACAAACAAACCACTCAAAAATGAGTATTTACATCAAAGGGACCACTTGACCGAGAAATTTATGTCTAAACACAAATAGGCCACTCAAAAATGAGCATTTATGCCAAAGGGACCACTCGACCGAGCATTTATGTCCAAACACAAAAAGTCACATATGACTCACACAAACACATAATCACATAAGGTTTGCAAAAACAAACACATGACTCATGCAAACATTAAAGAAACATGCAAGGATGCAAAACACGAACACACATGACTCACATAAGTAAGCGCACACAATCACACAAGATTTAGCCAAATAAACACACAAGACTCACATAAACATCAAAGAAACCTGTGATAACAAAATATACTACAAACAATCACACAACTTATGTGAACAACAAAGATGCATGCAAATGTTTAATAGCACAAAACATGATCTCACAAGACTTAAATCAAGCACCAAAGATGCATATGGTCACAAAAGATTCGCACAAAACATCAAGAATGAACACAACAACGTATGGGTCACACAAACATAACAATGCATACAAACACACAAGGTGCTAAACAAGATAGGCCTAGGGCCCAAGAAAAAAACGAGAATGAACCCAATGCCAGATACAAAACAAGGAGAGGCCTAAGGCCTAAATAGAGTATGAGATGGGCCTAAGGCCCAAGATGAAATAAGGATGGAAACAAGCAAACAAACACATGAAAACCACACAAGACAACAAACATGCAAACGAACACACAAAACATAAAAGATCAACTACAAGGAAGCAAACAAACAAGAAGACACCAAAGACGAGGATAGACATGACAACTTCTAATGAAGCGACAAACACAAAAAACCATACAAAACAAAGGATGATAAAGATGAAAGGAAGGAACACAAAAATCAAGGTAAAACAGACCCTTTGAAAAGAAAACACAAAACAGACCATCCTAATGAGCATGGTAAAAATGGGAACCAAACACTTGATTCATTATGGATAACTTTCAAAACATTCAATCATGGGGACGCATCCTTCTTGTGGGATCCACCTTGCCCCTAGCTTGAGAATTCACTTTCTTTTCTTTTCTTTTTTCTTCTTTTTTTTTTACCCTAACTTTTGCCTAGGCCATCCTTACGGGTTTTCAACCTAGTGAGCATTTTTTTAGGCCCTAACTTTTGCCTAGACTGCCCTTGTGGGTTTTTAGCCTAGCGGGCTCTTTTATTTTTTACAAGAAACAAACAAACGGTAAGCAATGAGTAAGTGCTATGACTTATTCCCAAAAAATCTTGTTGATTCAAAATCTCAATACATGAGTTGCACAATTGACATGATGTGATATGGCTACACCTCACAAGGTTGCCTACATACCCAAAAGGGATCAAGCCTAACATAGTTCACACAAACAACTTCAATTGATCAGAGAGGACTTTTACTTTGCTTATAATGCAGGCTTTGGTTCTTGGCTCACAAAGAAATGGATAGCAAAGGCTCAAACTTACTTTCTTGATAGTTATAACTTGGTCAAGGATTACTTTTCATTATTCTTGAACTTTCTTCACTTTCACCTTATTTATTTATTTATTTCACTTCACTTCTTTTTTCTTTTTCTTTTTCTTTCTTTTTTTTTTTTTTTTTTTTTTTTTTTTTTTTTTTTTGCATTTCACTTCATGCTTGCTTACTCCCAAGTGCAAGAGATCGTAGCAATATAATTCTCGGTGTACCGAGATCAAACCACAAGGAGCGGGGTGAATTCAAAGACAATGTAATTAAACAACAATTTGGGTGAAGAATAAAAGTACGTTTGCTTGGTGATTGTTAACAAGAATAATAATAACTAGTTACTAACCTGTGTGATGCACATGAAAGCTTATTATGTTGTATTCGTCTTTGTCATCATCTCTTTCAATTCTCTGTTCATTTGAATCTTCATGCTTCTTAACATGGCTTCAATTTGCAGTGTGTTTTCTTTTTGTGAAAAATTTTTGTTGAAATTTTTGTTATTGAATTTTAGTTGAAGTAGAATTTTCAAGTTATTGAAACATATATCTAATAGAGTTTTACTTAAACTAAACTATTGTAACACTTGATAAGATAATCACACGTTGAAGAGAAATAATAAATATAAAAGATATAAAACCTAAAATATAAAGAATCTAAAATAAAAAGAAAAAAAAAATAGTGATATGGAAAATTGTGGGAGTTTCAAAGGTTTCGGTTTTATATTGATATATAGATAACTAATTTAAATCAATAATGTAAATACTAGGGCATCGGGGTATTTCCCTATATCGATATGAAATTCTTTGTGATCTAAGAAAATATATATTTCATAATTGATTGTTCTTATACAATTAAATACTTATGATTCGGTTGAACTGAGACAATTCAAAAATGCATGATAAGCTGAATTAATAATGCGGTTAGAATAGTTTTCAGGAAAACTCATTCACTTTAAAACCTAATTTCTATTTGAAACTATTAGAAAATCATCTAAACAATAAGAAAAACATGATTGAACTTATTGAAAGTATGAAAGAACTAATGCATCAAAAGAAATCTAATTGAATAATCAAATATGTTGTCTAAAATCTTTAGAAAGAATCACATTGAATATTCATACGTATAGAAGAAACATAACACTTCGCCCTAGCAAAGAGTTTAGTCTGCCATTAGAGAAAGGAAAATACAAGGTTTTCTCCGCCAAATTCATTCTACACAGCCTCCCTTCAAAACCCTAACGTAAAAGTGTCCAAAGAAAATAAAACTTTTACTATTTTCAATTTTCGTCTAGATTTACAGTAGTAACTTGTGAGTTAATTTGGACTTTCAAAAATTGTGAATTTCGAAAAACTCAAAACTGGAAAGTTGTAGATGTTTCACGGTTCCAACCCATCCAGCCTTGTGTCAATTGGATTTTTGAGGAGAGAGATACGCCCAAAACACTGATCAATGCTCAAATCTGATTTTTCATTTTTAGATTCTATCTCTTTGATTTCTTTCCTTATTTGAAGCTTCCAAACATGATAGACGACCCAATCACTCCAGCTGCACCTCCTTAGACATTTAAGCATGGTTCTTTAGCTCCTCTTTAATTCTAGTTTGGTCTCCATTCTCTTAGAAACCCCTATAAACTCATCTTTTTCACATGATTTCCTGAAAGTCGAAAATTACACTCAATGAATGACATCTTATTCAAGAAATAATGTAAAGATAAATAATAGGGACTAATGCAAATCCTGGCTTAATTATACAAATTAAGCATAGTAATAAGAAGATAATGCTCACATAAATATATAACACGTATACATTTTAAGGCGTTATCACTTCACTTCACTTCACTTCACTTTGCCACTTTTTCTTTTGTTTACTTTTGATTCACTTCACTTTACTTTTTTTTCCACCACTTTATTTAATGCATTGCCCCTAGGTAATCCTTGACAATGGTTACTTTGAAAGAAAACAATTTTGAAGGCTTAAAAGGGGTGAGCAAAGGGAAATGTGTTTAAGATAGCAGGATAATGACCTCTCTTCATCCCAATTTTTATTGTTCATTTTGGCAAATATGCAACATCATATGTTGAGAATCAAATCAACTTGGAAATTTTGAGAACTTATCATAAAACTCAAACCATTTTATTGATGAATTAAAAGAGTACATGAAGTGAAAGATTCACTGAATTGAAACAACAAAGACATACTGAATTGAAATAACAAAGACACACTAAATTGAAACATACACTAGAAAGAAAGACTTTTGCGGAATGCAATAACAAAGACTAAACTTCTCAATCAATCAACCCCAAGTACGAGGAGGCACACCATGGTAGTCGGGGAGAGGATTAGTCTTGATGTTTGGGAGATTGATGGGTGGCTTAAGGATCTTGCCAGATTGAATGAGGTCTTCAATGTCATGACGAAGACGACTGCACTTATCAATAGAATGACCATGGCTCTAATGGTACTTGCAATACTCACTTGCATTATAGTTTGGAATAGAGGTGTTTGGAGAATACCTTCCAAGATCCAATGGCTTAATAAATCCTTTGGTTGACAAAGTTTCAAGTGCTTGAGATAAAGTCAATCCCAATGTAGTGAATTCTCTTTGAACATTAACAGCATGAACTTCACTTGTTTTACCTCCATTGTTACCATTACTACTTGAATTTCCTACCCTAAACTTCTTTTGAGGTTTTGCATCACTCTTCTCAATAAGGTCATTGTTGATAGCATCCTCAACTTGTATACTAACATCAAACAAATCAACAAAAGTCTTCAATGGAATTGGTGCAAGTTGGTGCCCATAAGTAGGCAATATATTCTTCATGACCATCCTCACTTGGTCTTTCTCACTTGGACGATTAGGCATTTTGGAAGCTTTTCCTCTCTACCTCATCAGAAAATCAGAAAATAACTCATTGTTCAGCTGCTTTGTAGTTTCCAAATCTCTAAGGCTAACATCCAATTGAACACTGTATGAATATTGTTGTGCAAAGGCTTCAATCATCTTGTTTCAATCATTCATCTTAGCATTTTCCAATGAAAGATACCATTGTAGGGCTACATCACTAGAGTTCGAAGAAAACACAAAATGATTTGCTCCTTGGTAAGATCTAGAAGTTTTATGGCAAGAACATATTGCTTTAAATGATTCTTGGGATTTCCAGTTCGATCAAAAGAATCCATCTTCGGCATCTTGAACTTTGGGGGAGTTGGATATCGGGAAATTGAAACAATCCCTCAATATCAAGCATGTAGTCCTCCATACCTTAGGACCTCTTAAGCATACCTTTCATCTTCTCAATTTTTTGTGACCTCTCTTTGGTTTGCTTTGACTTTTATTTCTTTTTAGGTTTCTTGTTGATCTCAGCCTCTTTTTCCTCATGACAATCATCACTAAAGATAGAGTTTTCATCTTGAGATTCTTGCACTACTTTCTTCTTCTTTTCTTTAGCACTCTCAAGATGGTGAAACCTCTCAATGATAAGAGAAGTCATCATTCTCAACATTTCTTCCATCTTCTTCAAAATATATTGGTTACTTGATGCCATTTGGTCAACAGAAGTAAGATCAGTTCTTATGAGTTGATTATCAGAAGTTCGAGACCAAGAGGGTTGTGTAAGAATCTTTCTAGAAGCAATGATGGGTCACCTATGATAGATTTATCCTTATGAGAAACATTTTATGAAGATCACCAACAAAAAATTTATACACTCAATTCCCACTTAACCATGCTCTAGAATGAGAACACAAAGATTAGAAAGTCCTAAGAAGATAAGACCCAAAAGGAAGAAACTTGAAGACACAACAATGAAGACACTAAAAGATGACAAACCTTGACAAGACATGGGCCTAATGCCCCTAGACAAGCTAGAATGGACCTAGGGCCCAAACAAAGGACAAATTAAGGTAATAACCCTAGACAACATGACATGGGCCTAAGGCCACAAAACAAATAACAACGAAAGATCCAAGCGTAGACACAACCAAAGATGGACCTACGACCCCTAGACAAGACAAAGGTGGGCCTGATTCTCTTAGACAAAACAAGGCTGGGCCTAAGGCCTAAGACACAACATAAGATGTGCATAATGCCCTTAGACAAGACAAGAATGGCCTAAGGCCCAAGACACAAAAAGGCAGGCATAATGCCGTAGACAAAACAAGGATGGGCCGAAAGTTGAAGACAAAACAAGACAAGACACGGATGGACCAAGCCCAAGACATAACAAAGGAAAGACTCAAAACATCAAGCAACAAGGGGCTACCAAAATACGCTAACTTTTGAAAAAAATTTATTAATAAAAATACTCAAAAGATTTTTTTTTTTTCAAAATTTTTATTTTGAAAGAAACTCTTTCTTAAAAACTCATTTTGATTTTTTTTAGAAAGAAAGAAAAAATTATTTACAAAAAACTCAATTAAAAAAAAAAACTATTTTTAGGAATTTATATATATAAATATCTCACTAAAAAACTCACTTTTTTAATTTAAAAAAAAAAAACTTTACTTTGAAATAAACTTTTTCTTGAAAATTTTATTTACCAAAAAATTCAATTTTTTAAAAATTTATTTGATTTTTTTTTTTTTTTTGAGAACTTCACACTTTTTTTCTTGAAAATTTTTGTTTAACAATAAAAGAACTTGAAAACTTTACTCTTTTTTTTTTTTGGGTTCTTTTAAAATATAAAAAGATTTTTTTTTAAGAGATTGACCCATCTTATTAGCCCAACAAATAATTCAAACAAAGCACACACACAAGTGTTAACCCTACATGGTTGAGTTTTGAGCTTATCTATATGTGAGTAAACCCCTTTAAGTTAAAGGAACATATCAATAGGTTACTCACAACTAGGTGGGTAATAATTCCAACTTTAAGCCTAAATGGACCCCATATAGATTGGGGACAAACTTTTAACATACTCAAAACCCATCATAGGTAATGACACAAATTGTTCCTCAAAAAAAAAAAAAAAGTAATGACACAAATTGTAAGTTGGTGGGATGAATTTCGAAAAGTCTTGACCCTAATGCTGCCTCCACTTTCCCACTCATCTCCAACCAAGGTTGTATGGGTACAAAGTCCATGTGTGTGAAAAACAAAATAAAACAAGATTGAGCTCAATTAATAAAATCTTTATTTATTTATAACCTAACAACATGTTGGAGTTAAACTTCTCTATTCCCAATGGAGTCACCATTGTGGGCACAAGCGCACGCAAATGAGTGGTTTCCTCATGAGAAGTACGCCTCAATCTGAAGTGGACCGGGTAGAGGGTGAAAAATAGAATCGCCACTTATATTAAGTCTAGGAACCATATTAGGTTATGACAATCCATCCACCAATAGCTTTTAGTAGTTGCTTTAAGAATTCTAGCATTGATGTTTGAGATTTCTTTCCGGTGTGACATGTATCCCTGTTTTTATATGAATTTCATAGGCAAAAGGGATGGATGGCATGGCAATGAGATTGGTAGTAAATCTTCAGATTTTGCTACCTAGAATGATTTATCGTTGAGTGAGAGTTGCAGAGGAGCGAGCATTTAGAGAATGATCCACCACTAAAGGGAAGAGTTACAATAGAGCCTTTCAGTTATAATTTCACCGTTCCAAGTTCTCACCGTAATATTTGGTCCTTTTCAGTCACTCACCAAATCTGGGTAAAGGGCTATTTTTCCCATTTGATACCATCGCAGGGTAATGGATACTTTTGTTGATCCTAGGCAGGTTTGATCATTTGATGTCTTTCAATTTGTCAACTTCGACGGTGTCAGTTGCTTAGCACACTCTTTATAGTTATACCGGGTAGCAAAATCAAACCAATACCAAGTTACCAAAACAATATATTGCATGGAGCAATCTGGGATTCAAGAGCAGCTTTCAAGGATTTGAGAGAAAGATATTAAGAGAAAAGGGCTTACATTCTATCCAGCCATAATCAACCTTCAGCACCTAACCTGGAATAAATTTCATAACAAATAATTTAAAATGTCACTTTCAAATTCTCAACAAAATATCAAGCAGAAAATAACTGCTAGTTAAAACATTTTGCAACTTTTAAACAATTTTCTTTATATATAGCACAGGTATACATGCAGTTTCAACTTGTCTGGAAAAACCCTCTTTGCTTGGCTGAAGGGAATTGAAATGCCGACACTCAGTAAAATGTAAGGTCAAATACTAGGGAAGACTAACATGTATGGATCTTTCAATGTCATTTTTCTTGAGGAATAAATTTTGGAAAATAACTTCAAAAAGGATAGTTTATTGGTTCACGCTGCACGGCTTTCTGAACAAGCTCAGTCTGTTCCTTAACGTGAACTGAATAGAAACCAGTGGCTGAAGCAGCAGATGGAGCACGCCCAACATACTTAATGTCATCAAAAGTTCCTCTCCCCAGTACTTTCATGGCAGTGCAGAGGCGGGGTGCAACGTAATTGTATGCACCCATGTTCATTGGCTCTTCTTGGCACCAAACAATCTCGGCATCTAACAGAATCCAAGAAAAATTAGCAAGCTTCAATAAGTCAACAGAACTTACAGTACTCAATTAATGAAGAAACAACAGAACCACCTAGCTACTAGAATGTGACCTATAATGAAATTCACCTATATTCTGGTATGTTCATACTCCGTTTTTTTTCTCTGGTTTAAAAGATTTGTAAGGATATGTTCATACTCCGTTTTTTTTCTCTGGTTTAAAAGATTTGTAAGGATCATAGATTGATCAAGCATCATCTTGGATGACCAGGTATGGCTATATCATACTATTTTAGGGTAAATTACATTTTAAACCCTATACTTTCAAAAAAAAAAAATTCAATTCAAACCATAAACCTATTATGTGTGATGTTGATAGAAAATGATTAAATAAAGCGATGTTGTATGACTTAGAGTGAAATAATGTCCATATATAATAGATACATGTTAAATTAACTACTGTGCATGTGTTGTATAAGCGTTTTTTTTTATTAACGGTGTCACATAAATGAGTACATGGTTTGCTTGAAAACATTTTTGAAAGTGTAGGGTTTAATTTGAAACTTCTAGAAGTATGGGGTAATTTGAAACAAACGCAAAACTGTGAGGGTGAGGTTTAAAATGTATTTTCACCACTATTTATCTATGGGGAGTGCCTGCCACCAATATGAAAAAGAAACCTATTATCCATGGGAGACATTGGACTAAGTGCCTGCCACAGATATGAATAAAGAAGCCAGGTAACCAATGTTAGATCTAAGTTTTGCTTGCATAAGGACATCCAATTTTTACATTATTATGGGGAAATATAACTAGTAAATCACTTTAAAAATAATATGGCCAGTAAGTAGAAAAGAAAAGAAGGGGGCGTTTGAAGGGCTATTCAACTAAACCTAATTGATTATTTCTCTAGATGCAAATTCAAAATGCATACTTGGATATCGCTTCAGCTCCCGTTGGATAAGGTCATATGGGAAGGGGCAAAGCTGCTCCACCCTACATATTGCAACATCCTTAGCATCAACCTTTTTCCGTTCCTCATCAAGCTCATAATAAACCTGCAACAAACAGATTTGCATTAAAGGTCAGCATCTAACAACCAGGGAACAAAAGGAAATTGTACCAATGGCAAAACCAAACCATCTGAAATCAAAATCCCCCAGGTAAGATTTATAAGAAGCCCTAACACTATGTTTACATGGAGAGAGATGGAAGAAGGGGAAGAGGGGGAGAGTGGAAAGCAACTAGAATGTACTAATTATTAATTCTTGCCACCTTCCCCTCTACACTCCCGCCATCTCTCTTCATTCCAAACATACCCTAAAGTAAATTAACCATAAGAAGCTAAATATTTGTTTGTATTATTTTATATAGAAAAAAAAAAAAGATTAAAACAAAAATCCAAAAAAACCTATATTCAGATGGAGGGAGATTGGGCAAAAGCACAGGAGAGGAGAGTTGAAGGCAGCTGAGATGTTTTCAGTTCCAGCCACCTTCCCCTCCACTTCTCTCCCATCTCCCTCCAAACATACCCTAACTAATTTAACCATAAGAAGCTGAATATTTGTTTATAGTCATTAAAAAAAAAAAAAAAAACCGCAGCAGTAAGAAGCACAACCTTTCCAGAGCAAAGAACCAGTCGTCGAATACCCTCTTCAAGATTGGAGTGGTCATTCTGGTCCTTTACAAGGCGCTTAAATCTGGTTCCCTGTTTGTCAAAACCTGGGTGGCCCTGGACGTCATCAAACTCAGACAAATTTGATTTGCAGTCCTTGTGACGAAGCAAGTTTTTAGGAGCCATTACAATGAGAGGCTTACGGAATTCCCTGTGTATCTGGGTAATGAAACAAAAAATCATATGAAATTATTAAAAAAAAAACAAAAACACAAACAAACAAACACAAAATCAAAATCAAAACTAGAAAGTAAGTCATATTCCAATTAGTTGCACTCACTTGACGCCGCAAGACATGGAAGTAATTGGCAGGAGTTGTGACATTCACAACCTGCCAATTGCATTCCTGAATTTGTGTTCGAAGAGTTGGGTCCATCTCAGGAATAACATAAGGATTGTCATCACTCATCTGCCATAAAATTTAAGAATAAATATAAGCACAGGAACATCCTAGAGAATATTGACAATAATTTTATGAAGGAAAATCCTTAATAAAGAGAAATAACAGGAACACAATTGATATACATATATAACAACACTTTGGGCAGAGTACCTGAAGAAAACGCTCCAACCGTGCACTAGAATGTTCAGGGCCCTGGCCATCATAACCATGAGGAAGCAGCACAACAAGCCCAGTTTGACGAAGCCACTTAGACTCCCCACTACTCAAAAACTGATCAAATATAACTTGGGCCCCATTAGCAAAATCGCCAAACTGAGCTTCCCAGATTACCAATGAATTTGGATTTTCCATAGAGTAACCTAACTCAAACCCAAGAACACCAAACTCCGAAAGAGAACTGCACACAAGAACATATATTGCTCATCTAGAAGAAGTTAAAAACCACAAAGCAAGATTACTCGGTGTACCAAGAGTTATATGGAAGAGTATAACAGTCTTTTAATATTTGGACTGACAGATAACTGTCCTGTAGTAAGGAGTTTGGGCAAGAAGAAGTAGATACTGTCTCATGAATTATATCTATGTATGTAATCTATGGGACAGATTTTCCCTTCATCCGACCAACTATGTGGCAATTCAAACAATCTTCCACATTTACTTATAATCATATGACCTATTAGTAGTCATGTGAACTTGTTTAAATCACTTAATAAGACATTTTTTGATAAGTTACTTAATAAGACATGCGATTAAAACACAGGCCAATGATCATCTTATCTCCACAAAACAGGTTGAATGAGATTCCTCCAAACCGGTTTGGTGGAAAACTTTGTCCTAATCTATATTAGCATACAAGTGCACATGAAAAAATACAGAGGATTTTTTTTAGTTCAAAACACCCTATCTAAGGTCCTAAGGAATAATATAATCTAATTTTATCACATTCTTAACAAATAAGACATTAGTGTGTAGATGAAATGAACCAATATCATCCCTCAGATTATTAATCAAAAAATAACATACAGTTTCATAAGGACTGAAATAGCACAACATTATATAATTAGGACATGGACCTTTAAAGGTTTATTAAGACCACAAATGCCAAAGCTTCAAAAGTCCTATATAAATTTCAAGCATAAATAAAAGGGGGCAAAAAAAATCCTCGCTTTCAATTAGGAAAATACCAAATCAAGAGGCATAATAACAAAGCAAGCACAGCAATATAATGTTTCATGCTACGAATTAATTAATGGCTTAATGCTAAAGTTGACAATAACACATAAATTTTACATAATTTTGATGTTATTTTTTATTTTGGTAAGGGAAAGCAGTTACATCTACACCTGTGATGCAAAAACCTAACAGCATCCCTATCACCATCAAAATATGGACATGCATTCAGATATTGGGTAAACCCAAGGCACATTATCAGACATAATATATCAATGCATGAACTGCTAATAAGTTTCTTCCTCTTCTTTTTTTTTTTTGTTCTTCTCAGCAGCAAAAGGAGTTAGAACCATAACACATAAAGCTCATGCACAGCAGAACTTGTAGTAAACAAAATTGTGAAAACAACAATTTTGTTAGAAACGAAGGGTAATATTTGTAACACCCGCCTCACTTAAATTTAATTTAAATGTTTCTAGAGTGGAATTGGTGAATTATTTCATTTGTCTTGAAGGTGTTATTATTTTATTTTATGATCACTACTGAGAAAATAAATAAAAGAGATATATTGATGCATGGGATAGTTAATATGAAAGACATGGTCCAATTATAAATTGATTACAGAGATATCATTATTATTTATTTGGAGTTAAACATAATGTTTATGAGTATGGTGGGCTTCTTGGGGACCAAGTAAATAAGATACAGGGGGCTATATGCTTTTAGCCCAAGCCAAAAAGAAAAGAAAAATGTCGGTGCTTAACGTTTAAGCTTAAGAGTAGAGAATTAGGGCTTCTCTACGTTGAAAAGAATAGAAGACCGTGGCACTACTAGAGGCAGCCAGCAAAGTTGTAAGTACTGAGGTAAACGTCTATCTATGCATGCTTTATTGAAAATTGTTAAACGCGTCTTTGACTTTGGAGCCTTTGTCTCATAGTCTCATGGAAGTCTTAGACTTATACTGATAGTTTCATAGGAAAAGAGGTTATCATGGATGTATATAGACATACATTATTTTATTTATTTTGAAAGTCAGTTAAGAGATCTTTTTTTTTTTTTTTTGATAAGTAATAAAGATTCATTGATATAAAAAAGAGAGAGACACCCAAGTACACTAGGGGTATATAGGGGAGAACAAATCAAAAACGAACATTACAAAAATCAAGAAAATCCAAAACAGAAGAAAAAGGATGGTTTCTCCACACAGAGAACCAATCAAGTAAGGTTCTAAAGAAAAGAAGCTTGAGATCAGGCATGGAACGCTCCTTGTCTTCAAAACACCTACTATTTCTCTTCTTCCAAATACACCACATCAAACAGTGAGGAACAACCATCCAAATATCTCCATTACAATGGCGGCAAAACGACCTTGCCAGCAAGCCAAAAGCCCAACAACAGAGAATGGCATAACCCAGCAAACTCCAAATAACCCAAAAACCATATCCCACAACTCTAAAGCAACCGGGCAATGAAGGAAAAGATGGTCAATAGTTTCACTATTACACTTGCACATATAACACCAATCCAAAATGCAAACCTTTCTTTTCCTTAAGTTATCAATTGTCAGGCATTTCCCCAAGGCTGCGGTCCATACAAAGAAAGCCACTCTAGAGGGAATCTTCTGCTTCCAAATGCATTTCCAAGGGAAAAACTGCTCACTATGGCCAACTAGAAGATGGTAATAAGCACTGACCGTGAACCCCTTACTCTTACAAGGCAGCCAACATCTCTTATCTTCCTTGTTCCCCCTTACAGGAGTGCAATAAATGGAATTGATGAAGCTTCTAAAAGCTTCCAATTCACGATTATGCACCTCCCTACAAAACTGAAAATCCCAATGGAGGACTCCATTGGTGAACCTCATTAGATCCGCCACACTTGCCTCTTTGTTACAACAAATCCTATATAAATCAGGATAGTGGTTTGTGAGAGGAGAAGATCCACACCAACGATATAGCCAAAACTGCACTTTTGATCCATCTCCAATTTCATATAGAATAAACCGAGATAAAGAGTGCCACCCCCTTCTAATATTTTTCCACAAACTAACTCTATAAGGACCAGAGAAAGAGCTAGAACACCAACCACCTCAATCACAACCATACTTCACCTCTATCACTTGACGCCATAGAGCATCCCTCTCTTGCCCAAATCTCCATAACCACTTCCCTAATAAAGCTACATTGAAGGTTCTCAGGTTCCTAATCCCCAACCCACCTGAAGAAAGCGGAGTACACACTGTAGATCAATTAACCAAATGAAATTTGGGCTCGTCTCCTAGGCCAACCCATAAAAAGTCCCGCTGAAGTCTAGCAATTCGGTTGGCCACAGAAGCGGGAATAGGGAATAAAGAAAGAAAATAAGTAGGGAGATTAGAGAGAGTGTTTTTAATTAAAGTGACTCTACCTCCCTTGGATAAATATAATTTTTTCCAACTTGTTAATTTTCTTTCCATCTTCTCTAGAATAGGATTCCAAATAGACTTGTCCTTAAATTTTGCCCCCAAAGGAAGACCCAAATATTTCATTGGGAGAGACCCTTGCTTGCAGCCTAAGACAGCCACCAAAAAATCCATGTTATGAACTGCCCCCACAGCCACTAGTTTAGACTTATCCAAATTTACCTTCAGACCAAACACAACCTCAAACCAAATGAGCACCATACGGAGAATCAGAATTTGATCAATATTAGCATCACAAAAAATCAGAGTATCATCAGCGAAAAGGAGATGGGAAACCATCAAAGATCTTCCAAAAGAAGCACCTACACTAAAACCTAACAAACGACCTTCATGGACAGCCTTATTCAACATTCAACCAACGGCTTCCATAACCAACACAAATAACAAGGGGGACAAAGGATCATCTTGCCGCAACCCCCTAGAACTTCCAAAAAACCCATGGGGAGTACCATTAATAAGGATAGAAAAACGAACAGTAAATAAACAAAAGGAAATCCATCGCCTCCACTTATTAGAAAAACACAACGCTCAAGCAAGTTAGAAAGAAATCCCCAATTCACGTGATCAAAGGCTTTTTCAATATCCAATTTACATAACAACCCTGGCTGACCAAACTTCAATCTACTATCAAGACATTTGTTAGCAATAAGAACGGAATCAAGAATCTGCCTATTTAGAATAAAGGCGTTCTGGGGAGCTGAGATGATCTCTCCTAAAACCATGTGAAGACAAGTAGCCAAAACTTTAGCAAGAATTTTATAAACCCCCCCAACAAGGCTGATAGGCCGGAAGTCCTTTACCTCCACTGCTATAGCTTTTTTTGGAATGAGAGCAATGAAGGTTGCATTCAAGCTTTTTTCAAACTGACCTGTAACATGGAAATGGTGAAACACAGCCATGAGGTCGGATTTGAGAATCCCCCAGCAGGCTTGAAAGAAAGCCATTGAAAAACCGTCAGGCCCAGGAGATTTGTCCCCATTAAACTCCTTGATGACTTCAAAAATCTCAGTTAAGAGATCTTAATATATATGTGAAGTAGTATTACCATTCTATATAAGTAAAGCCTATATATACGTCCAAGGGTGGTGTTCGAATGGTCTATATATATGTAGGGCAAATTGTAGTATTAGAGATAACACTACAATTCAAATAGAATCTAGTATAGACATGATGTCTATTAGAAGGCTATGTCAAATTTAATATTGTGAAATCTTCACAGTCAGATTTAATATTGTGAAATCTTCACAGTGACTAAGGAAAGTTTTTGAGGTTATTTGAAAACCTATATGCCCTTATTGAATTATTTGATCCTTAATTAGGTTCTAGTTGACATCATCCCAAACAGCTGAAGTGAAGCTTGGTTTAGCGACTAGAGGTAAGCGGACTTCAGAACATGTCGTTTCTCAAGACGTGTATATTTATATACATACATATTTGCAAAAGTGAAGTTTCAAAATCTAAAATTATTGTCAATGCTTTATAAATACCTATATATTATTATTTCTTGTTTGTATGTTTGTTTGAAGCTGTTTGTGTTAAGAATGATTCAAAAAATATATTTTGAGAAAGGGTTCATTATATGATATATGATTTGTATTGACAATATTGTAATAGTGTTGGTCTTTGGCTGAATTAGTGTTATTGTGGTGTGGTGCAGTGTTTTCGTTTACTCTTTGGAGTCAGTGTTATTGTTTGCTCTTTGGAGCTAGTGTTGCCTCTCTGAGGTTATTGGTATTGTTTCCCATGGGAATCACCCACCAAGTGTTTAACAATATATGTCTATTTTTTTTTATAAGTAATAAAGATGTATATTCAAAAAAACCTCATGCATAACAGCATAAGGCATATCAAAGATTACAGAAAGAGAAAAGAAAAAACAAAGAGAAAACAAATTACAAAAGAGAGAACTAAGAAATATGGGGAGAGAATCACTAGAGGTGAGTCCCCAAGCCCTAGACTAGTCGAAAAGGGAGCCATTGAAAGAAGCAAGCAGCTAGTCATCAATGATTTCCATGTCCTCAAACGTCCGCCAATTTCGCTCCCTCCAAATACACCACATTAAGCACAACGGAGCTAAATTCCAAATGCTAGACGAATACTTTCCCAACCAATTCCACCAACCAAAAAGAATATCTGCAACCGATCTTGGCAAAACCCATGAAATTCCAAAAGATCTAAAAACTAAACTCCACTACTGATAAGCCTTTCCACAATGAAGTAGCAAATGATCCACCGTCTCCCCATTATAACGACACATAATGCAACAGTTAACAAAATCAAACCCTCTACCTCGCAGATTGTCACCTGTAAGAATCTTGTCCCATACGACGGTCCAAACAAAGAAAGAAACACACCGAAGAGCCTTAACCTTCCAAATACCTTTCCCAAGAAAGATAATAGGCAAGGGACCTCGTAGTTTATTATAAAACGAGCGGATATCAAAATCCCCATTCTTCGTTAACTTCCATCTCATACGGTCTCCATTCTCAGTTGGAGGTAAATTAGAACCCAAAGTACGAAGAAAATCATCCACAACACCTATCTCCCAATCATTTGGTGTCCGAATGAAGCAAACATCCCAGCTTCTCCATTCCTCTATTACCAACCGTTCTAGACAAGAGGCCATAGAGGCTGCTTTATTGGAAGCAATCCCAAATACAGCCGGAAAGGTCAGTTGGAATGGTGAATCCCCACACCACCTATTTGTCCAAAACTTCACTCTATCCCCCACCCTACCTCAAACTGAATATTTTTGCTGAAAACCTCCTAACCCATCTGGATACTTCTCCACAAACCACCCCCATGTACACCTTTACCTAGCTTGGATGTCCATCCCCCCCACTCTTCCCCAAACTTCAAAGCTATAACCCTCCTCCAAAGCCTTGTCTCCTCAACCCCAAACCACCATAACCATTTCCCTAGTAAGGCTTTATTAAAAGTAGTTAATTTCCTTACTCCTAACCCACCATTATCCACAAGTGCACATACCTTATCCCACCCCACCAAATGTGTCTTGGAATTTCCCCACAAAAAATCTCTTTGCAACTTCTCAATTTTGTTGGCCACATGTGTAGGGATAGTAAAAAGAGATAAAAAGTAAGTTGGAAGGCTAGATAACGTACTCTTGAGCAACATCAGTCGTCCACCTTTTGACAAATATAGCTTCTTCCACCCAGCCAACTTACGCTCTATTTTCTCTAAGATAGGATTCCAAATAGTAGGGGACTTGTAGGAAGCCTCCAAAGGCATACCAAGATAGGTCATAGGCAAAGACCCAATACTACAACCCAAAATCTCTGTCAAGGCATGGACATTATGAACCTCCCCAATGGGAACCATGTCACTTTTCATACCATTAACCTTTAATCCTATCACAGCTTGGAAACAAAGTAGTAGCATCCGAACATGTAGAATCTGCTCCACATCTGCATCACAAAACAGAATCATATCATTCGCAAACAAAAGATGTGATACACATTCCCCTCCACCTTGCCTACCATCAGCCCTAAAACCATGAAGTAAACCAGCACCTTCAACTCTTTTCATCATCCTACTAAAAACCTCCATCATAACCAAAAACAACATAGGAGATAGCGGCTCCCCTTGTCTCAATCCCCTTGAGCTTCCAAAAAAGTCAGCAAGAGACCCATTAACCAAGACAGAGAACTGAATTGTAGATATACAAGTACGAATCCACCTACACCATTTCACCCCAAATCCCATTCTCTTTAGCAAATCTAGAAGAGTCTCTCAATTCACATGATCATAAGCTTTCTCAATATCCAGCTTACAAATAACCCCCAAAATCTTACTCTTCATCCGACTATCAACACACTCATTAGCAATAAGAACTTAATCAAGTATCTGTCTACCGCCCACAAAACTATTCTAAGACTCAAATATCAGCTGATCCAAAACCTCTTTCAAGTGATTTCCCAAGATCTTATATACACTTCCCACCAAGCTAATAGGTCTGAAGTCTCGAATATTGGAGGCAACTTTCTTCTTAGGGATTAAAGCTATGAAAGTTGCATTAAGAGATCTTTCAAACTTACTATGTTGATAAAACTCTTCAAACACAGCTAAAACATCACTTTCCACAACTCTCCACCAATGGTGGTAGAAGGCCATAGAAAAACCATCAAAATCTGGGGCTTTATCTCCTTCTAGCACTTTGACAACTCAAAGAATCTCCTCCTTTTCAAACCTCCGTTCAAGCCATTCCCTCTCCAACCCCTCAATCTGATCAAACTCCAGGCCTTCCACAAAAGGCCTCCACTCCTCTGTCTCCGTATACAATTTTTTATAAAAATGTACTACTTGGTCTGCCACTTCTAAGTCTTCCTCATAAATAACCCCATCCACCTCCAACATATTGAGATAATTATACCTTTTCCGAGAATTAGCTACCTTGTGGAAGAACTTAGTATTGTTGTCTCCTTCCTTAATGCAAAGCATCCTCGATTTCTATCTCCATGAGATTTCTTCCAAAGAAAGAAGGTTCTCTATTTGAGATCTCACCACAACCCTCTCACTCATCTCCACTTTAGAAAGGCCAAACTCTCCATCCTTAGCATCTAATAATTTCAAGGCCTCCAATAATTCTTTCTTTATTTGATCCGCATCCAAGGCCACCCAGTCCACATAAGGACAACTCCACAGGCTACAAACCATCCGTCTATTCATGCCTGCAAGCTTAGTTTCTTGAAGGCAGACTACATCACAATTCCACTCTCGTAGTCAATATGTCTTATTTGGCTAATGTTTTCCATATTGAACTACTGTTTTATTGTTGTTGGCTTTATAAGTGGAAAATTTGTTTATTACTATATTATATTGTTTCTACCTATTTAGGGTATTTTGACCAACTAAGTGACTACTATTTTATTTAACTTATTTCATGATTTCAATGTTATAGTCAAATGTTTACTTTTTGACAATTTTACAGAATATATTCTATTACTGTTAAAACTATATGTAAATGTTTTGTAAAGATTATATCTTGTCAATGATACTATTATTTTGTTTTGAGAGACATCCTTATGTTATATAGTCTCTTATTTGTCTTTTAGCTGACTCGCTTTCTCCACCCTTTCAAATTAGAACAGTGGAATCTCTTTTGGTGGATGATCATTGGAGCCATAGATTGAACACTTCATTAGGAGCTATGTTAGTTAATTGATTATGTTATTATGTTTCCTTAGGATAGTGAGCTTAGTATTTCTGAAACTATTTGAGATTGTATTTGGGGACTTTATTGTTAAAGTTTTAGTCTAATGGATTTTATAAGAAAGACTTGATGGTTTGATTTCTTATTTGTGGATATTTATATTCGCTCTGTTCCATTATTTGAACTTTAGTATATAAGACAAGTGTATCTAAATCTGGGTTTTGGATTTGGGTCGTGACAATATTGTTTTGAATTACTTGCACAAGAAGAAAGTTACCACAGATTACCTGTTGCTAACAGTAAACATCTCCTCATTTTGGTTCATGATAACATGGTCTAGAGGGCAATACTTCTCCCCCGTTTCCTGATCATGAACTACTGCATGGCGATGACTAAATGTACCCCTTTCAACATCCTGACCACTCAATCGAACATGGTTACCCTCTGCAAGCAACGTGGCAAAAGCAAGTGCTTCCCCAACTGCCCAGTCTATGCCTTCACCTGTTTCAATCATTTGTGCACGTTGGTCATAGACCTTCTTTACAGCTCTGTGAGGCTTAAAATTATCTGGAAAAGTTGTGATTGCCTTGCCAACATTCTTCAAAATGTCTGGCTTTACCCTGTATATCAGCAAAGAAATTTTATTATATATATGCATTTGTATTTATACACACACACACACAAACACATAAATATATTTATAGTCAGAAACATCAAAATAGAAGTGAAAATTGACAACTCAACTCTACCTTAAACTAAGCCTTGATCCCAATTATATTGAGGTTCACTACCAATCCTCATCAACTAATTGGAATCGGCCACATATATTCTTTTTCTCGATTCTATCCTATATATAGCCCATACCATACGCCACCTCTCTAAGTAGCATATCCTTCTTCACTGCTATCTATGTTATTTAGGCACTTTAAAAAAATACTATGTTATTTTAGGGCACCCTCTACAACTTGACAAAAAATAGAAACACAAACATACCCAGTGTTCCGGATACGTGAAAGCTGTTCAGGCGATTTGAACCCAGACCAATGAGATGCAAGCCAGTCCCTTCTTTTTGGAACATAATCTTTGCTAGCCAAGAATTCTTCATTGAGTATTGTATTGACCTTATTGAGCAACTTATCAATGCCTTCCTTTGTCACCTGCCCGGATTCTAGAAGTTTATTTTGATAGATCTCAAGAGTTGATGGATGATTCCGGATAACCTGTTAGCCCCAATCAAGTTAGACATCTAAGCAGTTTGGTTGACTAAAGTCATAAGCAGCAATCAGTAATCTATGTGAAACATCAGCAGTAAGAACAAGTGAGGATCATCTTGGAGGAAAAAAACGATAAAAAATTCAGTAAAAATGTAAGTCAAATCAAACAGGAACAAAAAACTTCAAGGAACTGTAGAGAAAGGGCTAACCTTGTACATTTTGGGCTGTGTGAAGGAGGGCTCATCAATCTCATTGTGCCCGAAGCGACGATAACACACTAAATCAACCACAACATCTGAATGGAATGTCTGGCGCCACTCAGCTGCAAGCTCACAAACATGAACTACTGCCTCCATATCATCACCATTTACATGGAAAATTGGGGCACTCAACGCTTTGGCAACATCAGTGCAATACTGTGAAGATCTCCCTGCCCTTGGATCAGTAGTGAACGCAACTTGGTTGTTCACCACTATGTGTATAGTGCCACCAGTAGCATAGTTTGGAAGAGCACTAAGATGTAGAGTCTCATATACTACTCCTTGTCCAGCAAAGCTACCATCTCCATGAATAAGAATACCCATATTCTTGGTCCTGTCCATATCATTTGAGTAATACTGCTTTGCTCTAGTTTTTCCGACAACAACGGGGTCCACAGCTTCCAAGTGGCTTGGATTTGCAACAAGAGACAAATGAATTCTCTTTCCACCTCTAGTTGGTCGATCATAAGAAGTTCCTAGGTGATACTTAACATCGCCAGTTCCTGTATAAAGCCCAACTTCATCCACAGGCTTTGTACCACCACTAAACTCACTAAATATCTGACGCAGTGGCTTCCTAACCACATTACCCAATACATTCAATCTTCCCCTATGAGGCATTCCAATAACTATACTCTCAACACCAAGATCGGCTGCCCTATCAAACATCTCCTTCATGCCTGGAATCAGAGTCTCCCCACCTTCAAGCCCAAACCTCTTTGCCGTTGTCCACTTAGTAGCCAAGAAGTTCTCAAACTGTGTACTCCATATAAGCCTATCAAGAATTACCTCACGGCGCTGCCGGTTGTATTGCATCGATGTGGGGGTTTCAATCTTGTCTCTTAACCAATTACATTTATTACGATCTGGGATGTGCATGTACTCATACCCAATGCTCCCACAGTAAGCCTGCTCAAGCCGGGTCAATATGGATCTAAGGGTTTGCACAGGTCGGTTCTCAGACAAAAACCCAGCCATCCTCCACACACCCAAAAAGAATTCTCTATCAAGATCAGCTTCTGTGAACCCATAAAGTGCCGGGTCCAATTCTTCTGGGATTTCTCGTTCTTCCAAACCCAAGGGATCCAACTTGGCTTTCATGTGACCATTAACCTGGTAAGCCCTCACAAGCAATAGCAACCGCATACTCTCTTGAATTGTTTGGCCTGAAATTCCAGGGGACGTGGCAGCCTGACCCACGAAATTCCTAAAGAAATTGTCCCATGACTCATCCACACTATTTGGGTCAGCTTCCCAAGCCCTTTGAAGCTCCTCTAAGTAGACACTGCTTGTCCCATCTAGGAAGCTGTCAGTTAGCCTAGACAAGGGCACAGGACGAGGTACAGGTGCTGCTTGCGCCTTTGATCTGAATACAGTGGTGTGAAAATACCGATTCTGTGAGGGAAGTATCCGTGTTCGTGATGCATTTGACCCACCTTGAGATAGAGTTCTCCTAATAGCAAGCTTTGCTACCCCAGAGCCAGCTCTAAACCAACCCATCTCTATCGATCCAAACTATAAAACAGAAAACAGCAGTGACTTAAGTCTCTCAAGGCTCAAATGGACATAGAAGCCTAATTCTAACTTGTCAGAATCCAAGCATTCACTAGAAGAAACAAATAGACCATGGAGCAATAATAACAGGAATAAAAAACAGCAAACCAGCAAAAGAACATCATAAACATTAAACCAAAATTTACACCTTGACATGTATCTAAACCCAGAAATGAGCATAAAAGCCATTAAGGATCCAATCAATTACAACCTACTCTTGATATAGAAAACCCAAAATCTCAGAATTGCTAGAAAAGCCACAAGCTTTACATCACTATTATATAGCAAACCCAAAATCATGCAATTATCCAACGAAATTACTCTAACCAGAACCAGAACAATGCAAAAACCAATCAATTATATAACACGCAAGCATCTAGTTGCTGACAAAACGTAGTAAATTCAAAACCCAAAAAAAAAAAAAAAAACAAGAAGCATATGAAATTTTATTAATATATAACTCTAACCCTGTTCACTTAATCAGTTATTCGATCAGAAACCCACTTTTAGATTGAAAATGCTCATAAGCCAAAAAAGAAACAAAACCAGAGATCGAAATATAGAAAGCTTGCAAGAGAAATCCTAGAAGAGCATCGTACAAAGTATCAAAAACTTGTTCAGGATTTTGTTTCGTTTAGGTTTGGAATCCCTGTCCTTACCGTTGGAAGAAGCAGAAAGAACCGACCACGCCAAAGTCCAAACCAAACCAGACAGAAAACTGAAACAGTGCTTTTTTTTTATATTTAAAAAAATTACATATTATTTTTGAGACAGAACAGAAGTTACAGAACTGTGTGTTTATCAAAAAATTAGAAAGAAAGAACAGAACTGTGTGGAAAACCCTCGGGCCTATGTTTGATTTACTAATTTACCCTTCAGCTAAGGCTCATCGTCTACCTTCTGCGGTAAAAAATATATAAAAGGCTCATCGTATTTATATAATCACGGTGGAATCCACATTTTTGTCCCACGCAATTTTTACTTTGGTCCCTAACTATTTTTTCCATTACTTTTAGTCTTTATCCTGAAAAATGTGTTTTATTTTTGTCCCTACCATTACATCAGAGACGGAAATTGCACAAATGGCAAACAAAGTACACTATTGGCACACTAAAAGCTGACGTAGCTATTAAAATAATAATAAAAAATGTTATTTGTCATTAAAAAATGCCACGTCAATATCTAAATTTTAAAAAAAAAATTAACTAAATAAAAAAATAAAAACAAAATTAAAAATCAAAATTTACATGAATTTAGATTTAGAAGTATATTGAACAAGAACATCAACCTAGATTTAAGAACTCAAAACTAAAAACCAAAAATCACAAATAACTCAAAAGATAAGAACACAAAATTAAACATCAAATCCACAAAATTTAACAACAGCCTTAGCAGTCTCAAGGTCCTCATCAAAGAACATATCCCATTTCCCATCCCACTTGATGAAAAACTCAGTATCCTCATAATACTTCACTCTATGCACATCCCCAGGAGGAGTAAACAAAAAATCCCCAACACCCAAATCATACCTCTCCTTTTTGCTCAAATTCCACACACTCTTCTTCCCCTCCATCACCACCAAATCATGCCCAAAAGTATGATAATGAGCCGGCTCCACACTCCCAACTTTAAACCTCACAATAGCTGATGTGGGAGTCTCTCTCAAAATCTTTATAGACCCACCTGGGATTATATCGATCGGATTCAATTTCCTATTCTTCACCAAACAACAAGTAGCACATTTTGTAGATTCATCAGACTGAGAAGAACCAGTCCACCAGCGTTGACGGGGTCCACACTCTTTGGATCGGAGACCTCCAATACTAGATGGACGAGAATTATCTCTAGATCGGAGACCCCACATCACTTTTCTACGTACTTTTTATTCGTTTTTGGTTTCTGGGTTTTGATCTGTGAGATTGTGTTGTGTGTTTTGTGTTTTTTTTATGCGGTTAGGTGTTTGATTTATTGTCTCTAAGATTTCTTTGTCAGAATGGTTGTTTTGTTGCATACCCATTTTTTGTTTTTCAATCCTGTTCATGTTTCTGTTATCTTTTGGTTGTGAAACTTTGTGGCCTTTACATTATGTGTGTGTGTGTGTGTGTTTTTTTTTTTTTTTTTTTTTGTTTTAATTTATGTATTTGTGTTCTTAAATCTGGGTTGGTGTTTTTGTTGTTCTTGTTCAAGACACACTTGGATCTCAATCCATGTGATTTTTAGTTTTTAATTTTATTTAGTTAAAATTAATAAATTAATTTTTTTTAATTTAGATGCTGACGTGGCATTTTTTAATGCCAAATAACATTTTTTCATTATTATTTTAATGGTCACGTCAGCTTTTAGTGTGTCAACAGTGCACTCCGTTTGCCACTTATGCAATTTTCGTCTCTGATGTAACGGCAGGGACAAAAACGTGACACGTTTTCCAGGATAGGGACTAAAAGCGAGAGAGAAAAAAGTTAGGGACCAAAGTGGAATCGCGTGAAAATGTAGGGACGAAAAGCTGATGCACGTGCTCTGCGATGATGCACTTTTTTATTTTGAGTTTAATATAATTTTTCAATTTGAATTTATCTATTATTAATGAGGTTACACATGAAGAAATTTTTAAAAAACTAAAATTTAGAATTTGAAATTGAGTAAATGGCTAGGTTTAGTGTGTGCTAGTTTTTAGGAAAAACTATATTAAACGTGCATGAGATATATTTAAATATAGAGTGTGCTAATTTTTAGGAAAAAAGTTTATCTGGTAGTTTTTTTTTTTATTTTTTTATTTTATTGAATTACAATTTTAACCCAATTTTTTTTTTTTTACAAATAAGAATTATCTAATTAGATTAGTGGTGTTTTTGACATTTTTTGAAGTCATAACTAATTTTCTGAATCTTCTTAATATATAGAGATGACTCTTTTTAATCCAAGCCCGGCTTAATGCAAGGTCAACTGATAAGACCATTCTAGAGTTTTTCTTTTCTTTTCTTTTTTCACCAAAAGTTGGGCTCAGCCTCTTCTTTTCTCTTTTTATTTTCCAGGAAAAAATTTAAGAGATTAGAGCATAAGCATTAGGACTTGTAAAAAAAATGTCATTTTAGCATGCCAAAAAAATATTTTATTATTTTAGAATACCATTTTACAATTTACCCTGGATCAAGTCCTCTATTATTCAATTTGATACATTAAAATAATATTAAAAAAAAAAAAAAAAAAAAAAAAACTCAGCTTAATGCAAGGCCACCATCCAACAACCAAACCACCACCACAACCAACGACCACCAACAAAACAATCACCACATCCTCCAACAAATTAAAAAGCCAAAAATCTGCAAATAAAAGGAAAACCCATATCCTCCAACAAAAGAAAGATTTAAAGGGAGAGAGGAGTGTCGTGAGTTGCTAGTCGTCATTATGGGTCACCTTCTCAATAACCACTAGCCTAAAACTCAACCAACAACTGGCCCAAAACCCTAACCCAATCGACCCATCGACTTCCTCAACCATCCGACCCAAAACCCCAACCCATTGACTACCAAACTTAACCAACCACCAACTCAAAACCCATAACATCACCGCAACCAACCTCTACCCACAACACACAATGCCGCCAACCTAAAACATCGACCCACAACGTTGCTATAATTAACCTCGACCCATAACCTAAAAAACACACTTGATGTTGACCTTAACGCTGCCACTCGAAAAGAGTGAAGAAAGAAATTTATTTGAGTTTGATCTAAGGTGTAGAAAGAGGGAGCCGTTTGATGTTAAGGGTGAGGGATAGGCTACAAATGTATATGAAGAAGAGTGAGGGAGAGAGGGAGAGAGAGAGACAACACGTGGAGGTAAGAGAAATAAAGTTGAATAAAAAAGTTATAACACATCTATCTGTACCGTTATATTATTGGAACGGTACTGTAGCAAATGCCAAACTGATTTGACATTTGGCACATCTCATGAGAGTTAGTTTTTGGTATTTGGTGTGCCAAATGCTAAAAATATAGCATTTGGCACACTTGATGCCAATGCTCTTACAAGAAAAAGTTTGGCATCTTTCTTGCTATTCTAACAACTATTAGGAACCTTCAAAATAGTAGGAACCTTCAAAACTTCTTGCCAGCATCTTAGGGTCACCTCTAAGAGGTCCCTCCCTGCAATGGTGTGTGTAGGACGAGGGACTATATACACCTAAGGGAATAGTTAGATACTCGAAAAGATCTGAATACCCTTATTTGTTAAAAAAAAAAAAAAAAACATTAAAAAAAATATGATTTCCTTATCTTCTTTGTTAGAATGAGATCATCCATTATACTTATGAAAACTTTGTAGAAAGTACAAACTAAAGTTGGGAATCTTGTACCATATAGAGTAGTACAATAAGTATTTATCATGATTTAATACAACACTCTATAGACACCCCATTTTACAATCCACAATCTTCCTCAATTTATGGCAAAATTATATTTTCATATCTCAAGGGTGAAATCATAATTTTGACCATTAGATTTCTAAAATTTCCATGTAAAACATATATTGAAGTCTTAAAGATGAAAGCGATGTGTCAAGAGTTCCAATTGGACCACTGGATCAAAATTTGAGGCTAAATCAAGTTTTAACCTTTGATATGATTAGTTTTTTTTTTTTTTTTTTTTTTTTTTTTTTTTAGAGATAGTTTTTAACCTATAGATTCAGGACCTGATGATTGCTATTTATCATCAGATCAAGACATCAATTGGTTTTTGGTGTAGGTAGGGATCGAATCCTAGATCTCTTATTTAACGATAAGAGATTTTACCAGTTAAGCTAATTGAAACTTATTATGATTGGAATTGGAAACATGTGATTATGGTAAATTGATTATTATTTTGGTCTTCTAAAGGATTGATTATAATTAAAGAGGTGTTATAATAAAATTGATCTAGACTTAGGACAAGGGTGTTCAAGTGCACAAGGGATTATGTGATTGTAATAAATAGATGATCTTAATTTTAAATTGGAATGGGCTTGGGTCCAATGCATAGGCACTAGACCCACTCTATATATATATATATATATATAAACTAGTGTGTAGTCCCGTGCATATGCACGGGTACAATTAAAAACAATCATAATTATTTTTTTTTAAGAAGAGATTCAAATTATATATAGTATTAACTTACACTTTTTTAAAACCATACATTTCTAAAAAAATATGTAATGGTTTCTCATTATTTATATATATAACTTAGAATTTAATTAGATTTAGACTCTTCGATTTTTTCACCTAATAATTCACTTGCTACAAAAATTAAAAAAATAAATGGACATGTGGCAGAAAATTGGACTCCAACAATTGAAATCCAATTTAGAATCTAACTAGAAGGTTTCCCGCGCGTTGCGCGGATAATGCTATAAGCTTTTATGTAAAATGGTTTTGGAAATTTTTGTACATATATTATAGCATAAATAATATATATTTTCATTGCTAAAATCACCTAAAATTATAGGAGAAACTTCAGAGCATGTAGGCATATTTTGTTGCCTACCATCAGTTGATCATAAAACAATTAATTGCAAGCATACATTATGCATAATTGCATATCAAACTCCTTGAACCTATCCCTTATCATACGAAATGTCTAACGAAGGTGTTGATCTTATGAAGCATTTTCAAAAATATTTTAATTATAGCTGTGCTAAGGTTGCATAGTGATTCATGTCTAGGCAAAGCAACAAACTCACTTTGATATTGTCAATGCTCTCTTGGACAGCCGTACATGATACTTGACCAATTGATAAATAAATAAATAAGAAAGCAGCTTCAATGATGATTGAGCTAGACATGATTAGCATATTTAACAATTTTTTAACAAAGGTGTATCAGTATAATATATTAAAAAAATTTTTAATACTTTTTTGAGCTAATATAGAGTATAGGCTAACCTTCAAATAATGGAGACACCACATAATTTTTTTTGCCCACCTAGTTCTTAATTTGTACCTTTGCGGTTCTCATTGTTTCTTTCTTTGTTCTTATTTTTAATAATTGAGTTTTTGTTATATAGTAGGACATAGAATATGTGTAGATTGTGTTGATTATTTTAAAACTTTGCGTCCAAATAATACTTAACCCCTCAATAGGCAAAAGAAAATTATTCACCTAAAAATAATAACAACTTTCTAACTCGTAGTTAAGTTTATTTGTTTCACTCGTGTCAATTATATAGGCTGCTACATCATACAACCAAATAAAAATTATAAATTTTCTTCAAGCATTTTATCAAACACTACGGATTCAAAATAAAATATATAATTACTCCTAGGCTCTTAGCACTTTGAATCCCACAAAAGTTTTCCCATTGGCATTTTGAATGTGACCCAATCCATATAGATACATGGGTATGTGCTCCAACTACATGTGGCGTTGGGGAGCTTGATTTGTTGATTGAGCTTCTTCCTCATTGATCTTTCTACCTGCCTAACAAAACCGGATAATTTACTCAACTTAACTTTGCCCTAGGGTCTAAATAGTACCCAATTCAGCTAATTTTCTTTAATCACATCCTCATGTAACATATTCAAATCACTCACCAAAAGCCAAATTATAAATTACAAAAATGGTGTGGCTAAGTAAAAATCTCAACCGGTAAATAGTTCAAATGAAAAGAAACAAACCACCATGTAGTTTGATTATCAAAAACCCATTACCTAAGGGTATGATAAATTTGGGGCCGGTGGCTTTTTCTCCTTAGGTTTAGTGACTTTAGTCCCCGACCAAAATAGGAAAAGTTGAAGCTTCAATCTCCTAGAGTCTGTCTTCCCTCAAACATTGCAAACCACAAACACAGTACCTAAAATAAAATAAATAAATAAATAAAAATGAAAGAAAGAAACAAAGAGTGAGAGTCGGAATATTTATTTACATACACTGAGAAAGGAGTTTTTGTCCATGAACTTGTAGAGGAATCGTTGATCCATCAATAGAAGGAAGGTCCATCAATATATAATTTCCAAAAGAAACAGGTACATTAGTGTGCGTTTAAATTGAAAGGGGAAGTGAAAGAGTTTTCATTTTTATTTTTATTTTGCTAGAAGGACTGAAGAGTTAAGAGAGATAATAAGTGAAAAAAAAAAAATAAATAAGATGGGTTTGATCTCAGCGGAAATATATTAAAATTTAACAGTGCAAAGTTTTTTTTTTTTTTTTTTGGTGAGAAAGTAACGGTGCAAAACTTGGTCTCACTTTGCCAAGTGCTTATCCGTAGTGTGCATTTAAATTTGAAAGGCAAAGTGAAAGAGTTTTTTTTTTTTGTTTTTTGTTTTGTTTGTAAGAAGTGAAGAGTTTGGAGAGAGAAATAACTAAATTGATTTTTGCTGAAGCAATAAGTGCTAAACATAAAAGCTACCTTGTTTTAATTTTTGAGGTTGGAATGAAACAACATTGTTTCTCAAAAAAAGAAGATTGCAAAGAACTCATATAGAGCGCCACATGGCAAAATTTCATGCACTCTTACATGAGGTCTCTGCTTTTATATATACTAGTTGTATACCCGCGCGATGCGCGGGAAATTTTGACATTTTTTTTAACTGATAAGTGAAAGAAGAAATAAATACGTGAAGCTTATAAGTATTAGTCTTAAACTCAAAATTATATAATTATTTTTCTAATCGAGTATGATTGGATATAATGTATTATATATTTTGTAAGTTAAGTGGTCAATAACTTTTAACTTGAATTATGAAAAGTTTGCTATAAACTCCATTTATAAACAGTTTGCTTTTAAGACAACTGTTTATAAATGTCCATTTTTAAAACCTGAATTGTTGTAGGAAAGAGAAATGACACCATGATTTGAACATGATTTAGTTTGCAATTGATCATACAGTTTATCCTTTTGTAAAAAAAATTATGTAAATATCTAGATCATGCATATGTTCATATGCTAAATCTTGTTTGAAACCAATATTTGTTTTTGTAATATCATGGAATGATGAAGAATCTCTATGTTATGCTGAGGTACTACTTGTAATATCATCTTAATTTCTAAAAATTCGCATAATTGGAATATCATATATGCAATAGGGAAATAAAAACTCTTAGAAGGCTGATTTCCCCTGAAAATTTGTAACTATATGCCAAATTCCCTTCTCATTAAGAAGTTTGAGGGAAAAAGTAAAAAACAGTGACTTCTTATGAGCAGAAAAATTAATACTTTTTACTCATTGCCAATTGAACTTTAGTTACATGGGCATTGATTGATTCTAAGAAAGTCATTGTTCTTCCAAATCAACTTTACTACTCCTGTTCTCCGAAGGTTCATGCAGTAGCTTTGGAATTGTCTATCTTTTCAAGGTCTATGGCTTTCACCCAAAGCAGAACATATAAACCAATGATTTTAGAAAAATAACCTATCAACTTAGCAAAGCTGAAGCCAAACACTTTTTTTTTTTTTTTTATTACATAAAAGGCAAATTGTTACATTGACTATGCATAGAGAGTTGAACATTGTTGAGAAGAGGGGGACCTCTTTGTGATGCACCAAGCTTGATAAAAAAAGAGTTAACGGCAGATCCAATTCAGCTTTGGCAAGAAAATTTTTAAGTAATCAAAATGGGTACATTACAATGAGTCATTAGAAAACATCCAAGTAAGGCCATGAAAAACTGATTACTGACTTCCCATCAAAATGCCTAAGGGAAAAAAAAAAACACCAAAATTCAATAGTTAAATGCAGATACAATTTTCTTGAGTCATACCCCGATAGTATTGCAGCAATGATTGGTTTGCTAACGCTAAAGATCATCCCTATTATTTTGGCAAAACTTCTTGAGCTTCATATATTGACCTTATCCATTCTAATCAATTTAAATACTTTTAGAATATTTAAAATGTAGTTGAATATAAAGAGAGAGAGAGAGAGAAGAAATATGCATTACATTGACATTTTACAAAATAGATCAACATTCTATTTTATTTATCTATGTTATTTTTATCACATTTTTTAATATTCCAAGAGTATCAAGAATTGAACAATAATATATCAAGCTGCGAGCCTTGTCCAAAAATGATAATTTATTTTTGAAAGACCCATTACACTGGTTCACTTTAGCAGCGAGCTATAACAGATTTTTGTAACATGCAAATCAAACATTTAAACTTCTGCATAATGGGAGAAAATGCAATTTGCACCAAACAAACTGAAGATGAATGAGGGAAAACAGAAAAGGAAAAACTCACCTCAAAGAGACATTCCAACCCTGCTTGTACTTTGGCAACTTCTACGGAGGTGGAAGGAGAATTGAAAATCTATATATAAATATAAAAAACCAAATTAATGGGTTTTAGTTCTGAAGAGGCGGGCATTGAAGTATTTGATAAAAGGAGGAAAAGTCCAAACAAAGAGAGTTAAAGGAAGGCCAAAACAATGAATTTGATTTAATGGGTAAGTAAATAACGGAGAAATGTTAACCATTTTGTGTTTTAATGGGACATATGAGGAGTCTTGTGAGTTGGATGAATAATATGACACTTCAATAGAATAAATAGAAAGTAGAAGTAGTAAATGAGGAAGGATGTTTATTGGAAATATTAAAGAGGGAAGTCATAGATTTCTACATGCATTAAATAATTGTAATAATTAAAGCAAATTTGGGAGAAAAAAGGAGAAGAAAAAGAAAGAGACAAAAGCTAAATGCAAATTACTAATGGCATTCACTAATTAGTTACATGTTGCATCAATACAGTTTTCCATAAACATTACATCTATCCTTGGCTTCAGAAATTGTAGATGACTTCAATAAAGAAAAAAGGAAGCATCAACTCACTTGAAGTTATATAGGGGCAGCGCTAATTGTCATTGAACCAAAAAAATTGTAGTTACATGCTCCATCAATACAATTTTCGATTAACATAACATTTATTCTTGGCTCCACAAATTGCAAATGACTCCAATAAAACAAAAAAAGAAGCACCAGTTCAATTGAAGTTAACTAAAGACATCACTATTTGTCACGAAGTAAAACAAAAGAAAAAATGTGTTGAACTTTGGAAGAACTGACTGCATATGCTACTTGTGATTCTCTTTCAATGTTTTAGAGCATTAAGCTCCACCACAAGAGATTTATTTGTATAGAAACAAAAGAAGACGGATCAAATGAGAATTACAAAATAAAATACTTACTGGAAAAATAAACACTTGGAAAATATAGTCATTTGTTTTTACTGACATAATCCTTATGGAAAAATAAACAAAAGAAATGGTTTAATAGAACCTAAATATTATCACCCAAGACAAACCCTATAGTTAAGACCAAATGAGTTCATAGCAAAATGATCAAATGAATGGGAAAGAGTGGAGACAGAAATAGCAAATGTCAAGAGGTTAGAACAGATTGTGTAGCAGTTCAGGCATGCTAAAATATAGGTTGAAGAGAGTAAGCTAATGTGGCACTTAATAGGAAAGTCTTACTGGCTAAAAGAATGTAGCAAGTCTTTCAATTCTATGCGCCACTTGGAAAAGCCTGGTTTTTAAAGGCAAAATTTAAGATATTGAATTGCTATAGATACAACAGAAATTTACTGAAAGCCAAAAGCACTTTTGCTAGCTTTAGGAACTAATATATCCTCTTGCAACAAACCTTGCATACGACCTAAGCTGCATAAAAGAGGCATAGAGTATTACAGCATCAGTAGTACCTTTTTAAATGTAAAGGAAGAGCAAGTCAAACAAAGGAGCTTGACTGTCCTACACAGATTACACTTGTAAAGCAATACCAAACCAAAAGTTTTAATAACACAGTTTTATAGCCATTATGCCTGAAAAAGAAATCATTAATAACAATCATTAGTGAAACTAAATATAACAATCATTGCAATATATTGTCTTTTTCTTCAAAGTAAAATACAATCATCATATCCATATCGCTCTTAATTTTTGTCATCCTTAGCATTAATGCACACACTTTACACTTGTCACATGTATTCTTAGGTTGAAGGACATGACTCTTAAATATTCCCATTTAGGAAGTTATTTTCTACTTAAAATAAATATTACTGGATAATATGGGGTGTCACTTTAGAGGCTTCTAAAGAAACTTGAAGATAATTATTAACCCTAAGCACATCTCATTTCATAGACTTAAGATAATTTGCTTCCATCTACATGGTAAAAGTCTACAATAAGCAAGACATATATAATATGTGCAGATTATGGTAATTGTTTTAAAAATTCACTTCTAAATTATCCTTAACCGTCAATAGTTAAAAACAAAGTATATCTTTAAAGAAATAACCGCTTTTTTATCCAAAGGTAAGTTAATTTGTTTCCACCTGTGTCAATTAGAGGCTGATACATCATACAACCAACATCAGCATGAGCAAAAATAAAGAAAACCCAATGAACGCAAGCTATGTATCTGTAATTGTAAGTTCTTTCAATCAACTTTTCACAAATTTAATTGTTTCTAGTCCCAAACAAAATACTGAAGAAACGAAAATAAATTATAAATTCATCAAGATAGAAATATAATTAATCAATTTTCTTTCAAGCATTTTATCAAACATTATGGATTCAAAATAAAATATATACCTACACTTGGGCTCTTTGCAATTCGAATCCACTACAAAAGTTTCACCTCCACTGGCACTTTGATCCAATCCACATAGATACATGGGTCTATGCTGTGATTGCATGTGACATGAAAGAGCTCAATCCTTTAGTTAAGCTTCTTCCTCACGGATCTTTCTATATGCCCAACAAAAGCAAATTATTCAATCAACCCAGTCTTAGCCTTAGGATCCAAATAGTATCAAATTTGACAATTTCCCTTAATCACGTCCCCATGTAACATATTTAAACCACTAACGTAAAGACCCAGTTATAAATTATAAAAATGGTGTGGGTCAGAAAATATCTCAACCAATGGAAACCTGAAAATGTTAGAGCATCAATTCACAGCAACGTAGCAACAGGAAAAAAAATGTAATTTATTATAGGCAACAAAACACCAATCGGTGGGAAAAATTTATTTGAAACGGTTTGGTTAAATAAAAGTAGATAATGTTAAAGAAGATGGATATAGATATAGATTATATTTAAGAAAGAAAAAAATTAACCCAAAACATAAATCTAACCCAAAAACCTAAATCAAAACCAACCCAACCAAAATACCCAAAACTAACTCATAAGTTCATAACCAAATTGAATGGAAAAAAAAACATGGCAGATTTCAGAAAACAAAAACAATATTTGAAGAGGGAAAAAAGTTTACATACCTTCAAAATATGCTGTTGCAGAGACGAACTCGGCCAGAGAACGAACTGGGAATCAAAGTCACCGTTGAGGCTGTGATTGAATGGAGCCGAAGATGGGTGGTGCTGGACCAAAAACGTAACCCTAAACCAAAATCAAGTCCTTCAAAAGCCTAAATCATATTTAAAATTGAAAAAAAAAAAAATTGATAGAGAATCCAGAAACCCAAAACAAAAACGAATCAAATCTAAACCTATCCAACAAAAAAACTCAATCAAAAAGTAACATTTCATACCCAAATCTAAAAAATGGAAAAAAAGCAATGTATGGTGCCCAATCGATGCAGTGTTAACCGTTCTGCCTCTTTCTCTGTTTCTTTCTCCGTGTCCCAGGCCTCATCCTCTCTCTATTTCATCGCCTCTCTCTTTCTCGGCCTCTCTCTGTTTCATCGCCCTTCTCTCTATCTCTGTCTCTCTATTCCTCACTCATTTCTCTCGATCACTCTCTCCTTTCTCCGTGTAGCAATCTTTGTTGTATTTTTTTTTTAAGCGCTTAGTACCCTTTTATACCAAGACGGTTCGAAACAGTGTTTTAACGCAGAGGAGTAACGGGTTTTAATTTCAGTTTTTAAGAAGAGAATTGGGTTTTGTTTTGCGGTAAACAGTATTTTGGGTCTGCAAAAAATTTTTTGAAGGTTTTTGATTTCATCGCCTCTCTCTTTCTTTATTATTCTCCGTGTCCGCATCGCTCCTATCTATTTCTATTTTGGCGCACATCTAATTTCAACCGGTTAATTTTTTGATATTTATAATGAGAAGCTTTTAAACGGTGCATAGCATTGCCAAACAATATAATGTATCGCTTTTTAAAGTTACACATGTCTGAATTTTAGATAGAGACTTTTCCTATTTGTCATTACCTCCTTAATTCTAGGAACTCATTTTCTCTCAGCTTCTGCTTTTATATATATATAGATATTTTTTTTTTTGGTAAACTGGATATTGCATTCAACAAAGACTAAAGAACAGCAGATACAGGACAAAGCCTGATCTTAGATAACCCATACAAGTCTGCCATGTAAGCATCAAGGATAGAAGGGGGGGGGGGGATAACTGAAATACAAAAAATTAGAAGATAAAGAGCATCCTATTCTAGCAAGGCCATCCGCACAGCAATTACCTTCCCTATAGCAGTGAATCACCTTCACTTGAGGAATTTGGGAAATCAACGCTCTACAATCAGCCACAATAGCATAGTTAGTAGCATTCGGGCTTCTAGAATTGTTCATCAAATCAGAAATAACTTTAGCATCCAATTCCACTTCAAGAGCATTAATATGCATCTGTTGGCACATTTGTAACCCATCCCTAAGAGCCCAAAGTTCAGCAAGAAAACTGGTAGTATTCCCTATATTCCTCGCAAAAGCTTTAACCCAAATACCAGCATCATTACGGATAATTCCTCCTCCACCCGCTGCCCCAGGATTGCCTAAAGAAGCGCCATCCGTATTCAATTTGAACCAACCTCTACCTGGTCTCTCCCAACGGATGAGTCTTTCAACTCTTGGATTCTTAGAAGAAGATGTTTTTGCACAGAAAGTAAATTCAGCTGCTCTTTGAATAATTTCCTTGTGAATGGACAAGCTCGGGGGAGTGTTCTTAAAGACCACCCTGTTGCGATGATTCCACAAGATCCAAACGCCAAAGGAGAAAAGAATGCTCCAAGGAATTTGAAGATGGCTGGAAGGTTTGATCTGCTTGCAATTTTCCTCCAACCAATCATAAAGATCTGAAGAATAAAAATCAGGCCCAAGATCACCCATTCCCAGATTCTGCCAGCAAGTAGAAGCCACATGACAGTCCCTTAGCAGGTGGATGATGGTTTCTGGATGTTGGGAGCATATCGGGCAAGCAATGTTCACTTGAATACCCCTAGTAGCAAGACGTTCCCGAGTTGCTAAACTATTATGGCAGCACATCCAAAGAAAAAACTGAATCCTTGGTAAAACCGGGATTTTCCAAATCCATTTGCCATTAAAGCAAAATTGGCCTTCCTTATTCGCTATGCTATAAGCACTATTTAAGTTAAAATCCCCATTGGGTGAAGCTGCCCAAATTAATTTATCTTCGTCATTAACAATACACGCTCGAGGCATAGCTTGAATCTCCCTGCACACATTGGCAGGTAACACCATAGAAATCTTTCCCCAATCCCAACCATTCACAGTAGCCATGTCCTTGACTTTAAGGTCATCTTCGCCCCTTATGAGAGGACCATGCATCAAAGATCGAAGAGATTTATGAGAAGTCCAACTGTCATGCCACACACTAAGATTGCTATCTCTGCCTAAACTCCATCTTGTTCCTTTTTGAAAGGTATCCATACCCTTCTTCAAAGCTTTCCAAGTCCGAGAGCTTGGGAGGGAGTTTTCCTTGTTGGACGAGGTCCTTCTTGGGTTAAGATACTTCTTTCTCATCACTTGGGCCCACAAAGCATCTTTTTCAGAATGTAGTCTCCAGTTCAACTTGGAAAGATAAGCAAGATTCCTTCCTTTGGCAGATTGGAGACCAAGACCGCCTTTAGTAATTGGTTGAGTAATTTTCCCCCAACCTACCCAATGCATCTTCCTTTTAACATCGCTCGATCCCCACAGAAAATTCTTATTTAATCTATCCAGATTGTCTAGAATTCTATTGGGCAAATATGTGGTTTGCATCACATAAGAGGGAATAGCACTAGTGGAAGCTTGAATAAGAACTCTCCTACCGGCAAAGGATAAAAGATTTGCCTTCCAACCAGCAAGTTTTCGGCTAACTTTATCCAAAACAAAATTCAGATCCTGATTAGAAGACCCAGCATGCCTTATGGGAAAACCCAAATAGGACCCCAGATTATTGGTAGGTTGAAAACCAAGAACCTCACAATATTCTGTTCTAAGATCTTCATTGATGTTAGGAGAGAAAAAGACCTTGGACTTAGAGGGGTTGATCTTTTGCCCAGAGATCAAACAAAATTCATCAAGAGCTTCCCTCACAGCTAAACAATTCTGAGGGTCCACCTTTGCAAAAAGGAGAAGATCATCTGCGAAAAAAAGGTGGGAGAAGGCCGGACCACTAGTAGAAGCTTTAACTGGACACCAAAGCTTGTTGGAGCACTTATCCTCTATAATTCTGCCTAGAACTTCCATGCACAAGATAAAGAGATATGGAGACAAAGGATCTCCTTGGCGAATGCCCCTAGAAGGGAGGAAAGGATCTAGAACACCGCCATTAAACAAAACCGAAGTAGTGGCAGAAGATACACAGCTCATTATTAGCTGAATGAGATCAGGAGGAAAATTTGCTGCATAGAGAACCTCACGGATGAAGGACCATTCTAGCCTATCATAGGCTTTTTCCAAGTCGATTTTAACTACCATGTACCCAACTTTGCCTTTTTTCCTGCTGATGGTGTGAATAAGTTCTTGGGCAATGACAGCATTATCCACTCCCTTCCTACCAGGCACAAATGCTGATTGGAAAGGAGAGACCAATTTATCCAATAGAGGTCTAATTCTAGCCACAATGATCTTGGTAATGACCTTGTAGATCGTGTTGCAAAGGCTGATAGGTCTGAAGCTCCCAATGGATTCTGGCCCTTTAATCTTAGGGATTAAGGCAATGTGGGTTTGGTTAAGAGTCAAGGGAATAGTTCTCTCCCTAAAAATATTCTTAATTTCTTCAGTCACCGATCTGCCAACAATTAGCCAAAATCTCTGATAAAACCCAGCGTGCAAACCGTCGGGACCTGGGGATTTAAAAGCCTTCAAAGACCAAACAGCATGCTTGATCTCTTCATCCGTCACAGGGAGATTGATGAGGTGAGACTCATCATCTGAAAGCTGAGGACAAGCGGAATCATTAAGAGTAGCAGCAATTGGGGAAGATGAAAAATCAGTAGTAAAAAGATTCAAGAAACTATTCCTGACAAATTCCATGACAGCAGGAAGATCATTTATCCACTCTCCTTGGGAATCTTTGAGATTGAGAATCTTATTATGCTTTCTTCTAATGAGAGTAGACACATGATAGAAGGACGTATTCTGGTCACCTTGAATCATCCAGTTAATGCGGGATTTAAGAGCCCACAACTCTTCCTCTTGGCTAAGAATGTTCGAAAGGTCCATCTGAAGCTGCTTTTCCAGATTAATGAGAAATTCGGAAGGCCTTTCTGCCATAACTCTCTGAATACCGCCAAGACGAGCAAGAACTCTCCTCTTTTTGACAAATATATTACCAAAATGAACCCGGTTCCATTCTACTGCATTTGTAGAAAATTTTTTAATTGCGTCATAAAGACCAGGATTGTTAGACCAAGCTTCTCGAACCACATTAGGAAAAGAATCATCTGCCAGCCAAAAACTTTGAAATCTGAAAGGCCTGTTGAGTCTAAGATTAAGATTTGGTTGAATTTCCATTAGGACAGGGCAATGATCAGACGAGCATCTAGGCAGGTGGGTTACTTGAGCTTCTGGATAAAGAAGGCACCACTGAGGATTAGCAAAGTATCTATCCAACCTTTCTTGGATGAAGGTACCAATATCATGCTTATTTGTCCAAGTGAATCTAGGGCCGTTAAAGCCAAGGTCTGCCATATTACAAGAATCAAGGCATTCTTTGAAGAGGTTAGCCCTGTATAAGCTAATCGGCCTACCGCCAAGTTTCTCATCATTGGAAAGCAACTCATTAAAATCACCAGCAATAATCCAAGGTAAATTATGTGAGTTAGCAACAGTATTTAAATTATTCCAAAGTATGCATCTTTCTCTATGTCTCGGGCTAGCGTAGATAGCAGTGAAAATCCAGTTAAGGGAAGAGGAGTTTACCTTCACCAGAGTGTGGATCTCCTGCTCCGTGCTAGCAAGGAAAGTGACTTCAACTCTATCCGGGTCCCAAAGAAACCAGAGCCCGCCAGCAAAACCAATTGAATCAATGTGGATAGCCCCTTGGAAAGGCAGCTTGTCCGTAATTACTTTTGCCCTCTCACTACCAATGCGAGTCTCCATTACAACAAATATAGCTGGATCATGGTTAGCAACCAAATCACGAAAGTTTGCTTGAAAGGAAGGCTTGAGAGCCCCTCTGCAGTTCCAAATAATAATGTTCATCATTAAGGAAAAAAATTGGAGATGGGACAATCCTCAGAAGGGACTAGAAGCCTCTCCTCCTCCCTCAAACTCCATGCTATCTGGTGCGGCGTCTCCCTGGCGAAGCCTTTCCTTAGTATCAGTAAAACTCCCATCCCCATCTCCCTTGGATGCAAGAGGAGATTGAGCACGGTTGTGTAAAGAAACGCCTGAAACAACTTCACGACACTCCAATTCCCCATCACTGAGATCGATATTAGGAGAAATACCATCAATCTCCTTACCACTAGATGTGGTTTCGGGGCGAATTCGCATAAGATTAGCACCGGTGATGGCTGCAACACACTCTTCCATGCTACAACTCTGATTACCATCCTTTCCTGACTGATCGTTTTGAGAATCCACCAAGACTGCCTTAGAGCTATCTTCCCCGATCTTACGCTGAGTTCCGTTACTATTACTATGATCAAAATTTTGATGATGTTTCCCTCCGCAATTATCACCCACGTCCCTCTGGTTTTCACTGGAGAAGGTGAAACTTCCATTGTTGAATTGGCAAGGAGCACCAAAGCTGAAATCCGAAGACTCAAAAACAGGGGCTGGCCTAATTTGTGCGGCGTTGGACTTCTGGTGTACTGCAAGAGAGCTAGCCCTATGCAAAGGCTTTTGTGATTTACCTTTGTGACCACCAGTTAACTTGGATTGTCTTCCACGTTGGCTGGATAGCGTAGAAATGGATGGGTCTTTAGCATTGGGTTCTAGAGGCCCAACAGCTTTTCTTTTTCCCTCCTTTACAAGGCCTAGGCCTGTTTTGTATGATGAGCCCAGCTTCTTGGCATATGACCCATTCCGGTTATCTTTTGGAGATTCACTCTCACTATTCCTCCTTTTGTCTTTAGCCCCGTGTTTTTTACGTGTCACAACGAGCCAAGGCCCGTACCCATCTGCATCCAGCTGTCCAGCAGTGGATTTGTTGGTACTAACAGGTACGTGGTGTAATTCCCCACTATCTGGTACGTGATGCACCTCAGTACTATTGTCCTTGCCATTCCCATCCACCTTGCATGCTGGTACGGATCCATCTGGCTTTTCAGGTGAAGGAGCTTTGACCGTGTAGTGGCAGTCCTCACGGCGGTGACCAACGCGGCCGCAAGAGAAACATAACTTCTCTATTCCCTCATATAACACTGATTGTTGGAAATTTCCAATCAAGATGGTGTAAATAAGAGGCTTATTGATGTCCACCTGGACACAAAACCTTGCATAGCGAGCTCTAGCTTCCGATGCTGTATGGGTGTCAATGCGGAGGACTGTGCCAATAGCTTTTCCTATTTCCTTCAAGGCTTCGGCATTGTAATATTCAATGGGAAGATGAGGAAGTCTAACCCATACTGCCACAGAAGCAATGTTAGCTATATCTGGCCTGAAGTTAGGCACCCAAGGTCTGACAGATAGAAAATGGCCCCCTATAAACCAAGGTCCATTCTTTAACACCAGATCATGATCTTCTCTCACCGAGAAACGGATGAGATAGAACTCACATCCCAGGTCTACACAATCAAGCTTACCTGTTGGTTTCCATAAAGCATGTATTCTGGAATTCAAAAAATTGAACCCAACTGATCTCCCGAACACCTTAATAATAAGGGCATTCGTCCAAGGGGCTCTGATGAGTTGTTTAAACTCTCTCGAAAGATTCACAGCAGCAAAACCTTCACTGATACTCTCAACATTTGCTTCTTGCTCGACTTCCTTTTCCACATATTCCGAGAAATCAAAGGCCTGCATATAAGCTCCAGGTATCTCACCTAGAAGTCTATCCTTGAAGGAAGTTTTCTCTTCGTGCCTGCCAGGGGGGGTGTAGGTATTAGAACCTAGCAATCTGGCCTCAGAATGTACCCCAGCTTGATGGGTTTCTTTGGCTTTTTTAGTGCTACGGCGCAGTTCTGCTTCTTCTTCACGGGAGAGCTCAAGAGAGCTCCTAAGGCCAGCCATGCTATTCTTATATAGATATTGATTGATTGGAATTGGACTCTTTTATTTTTAAACTCAATAATTCACTTGGCATAAAATTAAAAATTAAATAGGACATTTGGCACAAAATTGAGAATTCAATTAAAATCTAATTGGATTTTCTCTAAACTTTGGCTATTTATATATACTAACCTGTAGCCCTATGCATATGCATGGATATACTTAAAAGATATATGTTGAGGGTCATTTTTGAAAATCCAAGGAGAAAGAAGAAAGCCCAGCAACAAGGGCAGCAAAGGGTTGGCAAACAGATGGCAAAACCATTAGGCCCAAACGGCAGAAATAATGGATTACAGACCCATGAAATAAACAAATGGGCCTTGAAGAAGTAAATGAGCTTAAAGAAGCCTGAAAAGAGAGAAATAGCATACCCATGGGCAGCATATGATAGAGAAAAGTGAGAATAGGCCATTGCAGGCCCAAAGTAATGCAAACAAAGAAAGTAAAGGGTTAATGATAGGCCTATGAACCCCAATGATGAGAATAAGGTAATTGGGTCATGGAAGCCCAATGAAGTTAATAAAAACCCATGGGAATGCAGAGTTAGTAAAAGGGTCAAGGAAGCCCAAAGAAAGCAAATGGGTCAAGGATGCCCAAGAGAAAAACAAAAGGAACACAGAAGCCCATAAGTAGGAGAACCAATGGCCATGTCAAGCTACTGGGGGAAAGAGTAAGCGGCTGGCCTAAAGAGACCCAGCAGGATTGAGTCATTACAGTAGGAATGACAAAGTAATATGGCAGGAAATGAGGGCAATCAATAAATGGGCTGAAAGAAATGTAAGGCCCAGTATCAAATAAAGCCTAGATCCTAAGGGGAGCAGGAAATCGAAAAGCAGCTCACATAAAAAGTCAAAGAAAACGGACGGTAGATTATGCAGGCAAGCCTCCAGACCATGGCAGACGAATGAGCAGCAGACAGATTTTGGACACACACCAAAAGGGAGGCACGCGCAAGGCCCAGGCACCACCAGCCTATATCCAGCCAATACAAGGCATGATGAGGTTGTGGGTCAGAGGTAAGAGGGCATGGTTTGGTGGTGGAGAGAATGAAAAAATCTATTTTTTGAGGTTCCTACTCAGGCTCTTTTGGGGGAAGTGTCCTGCCGGGATGACATACTATCTAAAAGAAGCAAGTTGAGTTGGAACCACTAGGTGCATGCCATAAGGGATAGGGAAAGAGAAAGAACCCAGACCGTAGCAGGAAAGGGTGCCACGACAGACAGACAAACAAACAAAATACCCTTTTTTGTTTGGTGATGGGGGGTGGCATACAGACGGACCAGTAGTGGTCGGCAAGTACACCCAGACCAGACAAAGGAGGTTAAGGGCTAAAACAGTAAAATCCGGTCACGGTAGGCACTATAAAGAGACCCTTGCCGTGAATAAAAACAATAACAACGGGAACCATAACTAAGGAATAGGAATTCGAAAAGATATACCAGGAAACAAAAAGAAACAAGTGTGAGGGAAAGAAAGAAAAGAGAAAAACCAAAAAGAAAATAGATAGAGAGTTAGAACGGCAGGCATGTACCAATAGATTGATTCCCTCTCTCACTCACAAAATCTCGCTCTCTGTCAAAACCAAAAGGAGTCCTTTGTGCATCAACCATTCAGGTCCGCTTCCCTCAAGGTAGTTAATTTCCACGACAGGACTTTCCTGGGAGATTAATTGCGTTGAAAAGAAACGTTCTTTCCTCTCTGATTTTGCTCTTGTAGACCAGATTTAATCTGACTTCTTTATCTTTTGATTAACCCATATATATTACCATTTGTTCCATTTGTTCTTTTCTAAAAGTAATTATTATTACTGTGATTATGTTTCTTGAATAGGGATCATTTGGTTATTTTCTATTAAGTAGCCAGGATATTTTATTTTGTTATTATTATTATGTTTGACTGCCACAACTTATCTGAAACAGTTCTGCCTGCCGCAAGCATGTTCCTGGCAAACAAGGCATAGTTTGCGCACAAGTCGGACAAAATTGAGTTGCAGTTGGACCGGTCCTAATTCCCTTATCCAGAAAACTAAGGCCTAGTGCAGCAAGAAGCAGCCCAACACTACAAGCAAGGCCCACCACTTTACAATATACATAGTATAATTTTTACATATATAATTTAAATATTATTGATAGTCATTATTATATTTTTTTAACTCTTTAAAAAGTCCTATAAAAATATTATTAGATAGAAAATGTAAATTGTCCATTTAAAAAAAAATTATGTTCATCAATTCTAGATTCTTTGGTTTTTGTACGCAATGACTTACTTGAATAGATATTTATAATGTGGTCCCACATTCAACTCCAAAATTAAGAAATAAAGCTCTCTTTAAAAATAAATAATTTAGGTCATATGACACAAAATTGGACTTCAATTATAGAATCTAATTGGATTTTCTCTAAGTTTTACCTATATATATACATACACACACACACACACACACACACTAGTATATAACCCATGCATATGCAAGGTACAATGAAAAAAAAATTACAATTACACACATATATGGATTCAAATTATTCTCTCTCTCTCTCTTATTTTATTTTATTTATTTTAATTTCTTTTGAGTATACACATGAGTTTACTCTTTTTTTTTTCTTTTTTTGTTTATTGAGCTTTTGATGATTTACTTATATTAGGCCCTTTATCTTTTGCACCTCATTAACTCACCTAGAACAAAAATTAAAAAAAAACTTAAATAGGACACGTGGCACAAAATTAGTTAACAATTGGAATCCAATTTAAAACCTAATTGGATTCTCTCTCTCTCTCTCTCTCTCTCTCTCTCTCTCTCTCTCTCTCTCTCTCTCTCTCTCTATATATATATATATATATATTAATAGACAAAACTAAGAGAAAATCCAATTTGATTTCAAATTGAAATTCAATTAGAGTCTAATTTTGCACCATGTGTCTCATTTAATCTAAGTTTTTAATTTTTTTGTACCAAGTGAGTTAATTTAGTGTAAAAATTAGATTTCAATTAGAGTTTAATTTTGCACCACATGTCCCACCTAATCTAAAAATTTTAAATTTTTGTGCAAAGTGAGTTAATTCATTGTAGAAAATGAGGAGTCCAATATAAATAAACCTAGTTAATATATATTTTAAAAACCAAAGCATAGAGAAAATTTGATTAGAATCAAAATTAAATTTAGCTTTTCATACAAATTAAATTTTTTAGATTTTTTTTTTGAACTAATGAGTATATTTTTTATACTGTTTCTATTTAGATATTTTCTATGTGAAGATCTGTAACAAACTGTAGTTGAGTTAAATGATTCCATGCATCTATCTCCATTTAATTTAAAAGATACTATTGAACCAATTTATTCTTTTATTTTGTATTATATTTAGGAGAATTTTATGGATAGTGTTAGTAAATTGATATTGTATATGTAATGTCCAATAATGATTTTTAAAATTATATGTATAACAGTAGTGTAATGAGGAACTTGGCGTAAGTGATATTCTTCAACTTGTCTCTCCCTTAGGTAACGCTAAGGGTCTCTCCCTCTCGTGCATATACGAGGTGTCTTCCTCCCTTAGATAGACTAAGGGGTTGTATTTTCTTTTGCTTCTCATCGATGGCGGACGAAGTTATTAATAGTTTGGAAAATATGAAATTGACAACGGAGGAAGAGGAAGTCATAGCTATCTCGGATGAAAGTCGGAAGGAGGAAATTGAGAGCTGTTCGTTGAGCTTGATTGGGAAGTTTCTCACGTGTAAACCCTTCAACAAGAGGGCGGCGCTGAGCACATTGAGAAGAGCGTGGGGTTTGGAAGAGGGGGTGCAGATGGTTGAGGTTGGATCAAACTTATTCCAGTTCAAGTTCAAGACGGAGTTTGAGATGGAGAGGATTATTAAAAGTGGTCCGTGGCCTTTTGATAACCAAGTACTCATGGTGAAGCGGTGGAAACAGGGGATGACGGCGGGGAACGTTCAGTTTGACTCAGTAGCGTTATGGGTTCAGATTTGGGGGGCACCTTTTGATATGGCCTCCCCAGTAGTTGCAGCGGAGATAGGAAGTTGGTTAGGGAGAGTGGAGGAGGTTGAGAAGCGCCAGAAGCTGGAGACTCAGAACATGTTCATGCGGGTTAAAGTGGTTATCCCGATATCAAAACCAATACGTAGAGGTGGATTCGTTGCAGGGACAGATGGGCAGCGTACATGGGTGACATTTAGATACGAGCGTCTCCCTATGTTTTGTCATTGGTGTGGAATAATGGGACATGACCTGAAGCATTGTGCGCAACATTTTGCTGCATTGAAGAATGGAGGTTCGGTGACATGCCAATATGGAGATTGGCTGAAGTCTACCGGCGGCCGACCTCGGTCACCTTCAAGGAAGGATACTACTTATAAAAGCACGACCCAAGGAAATGAAGAAGCTGGCCGGCGTCGGAACAATACCAGTGAAGGGAGGGGGGCGGCGGAGGATGATAACAGAGATTCAACAAACCCTAGGGATAGCGACAACAGCGAAAAAGGAAAGAGCATGGATTCAGGAAGCAGTGCGGATTTTGCGGAGCAATTAAATACAGAAATGACGGTTACGGATTTGGAGAATTCAATCTCCAACGTCTCTGCAATTACACGGACAGAGTATGCTGAACACGTGGACATCAAAAATAATAATGGGCCTCACTTTACCAAGCCTAGGCCCACTTGGACTAGGATTGCACGGATGGATCATGGGCCTGGGAATTTAGTTATTGAGGAGCCTGTGGCTGTGTTAGGGAAGAGAGGGGTGTACCAGGAAGTTTAGGAAACAGAGGAAAGCATAGAAAAACAGAGCAGGAAACGTAGCAAGTCTCAGACCGGGTCTCAATGTTATCCAACGGCGGGGGTGATGGATCACCCTTGCCGAGAGCAATGAAACTATTAAGTTGGAACTGCCAAGGGCTTGGGAACCCTTGGACAGTTCGCAGCCTTCGCAAATTGGTGTAGGACCAAGATCCCAAGGTGTGTTTCTTGATGGAGACTCGGTTGGATAAGGAAGGGTATGATAAACATTGTAAGGAAGTTCCTTTTCAGAATAAACTGATAGTGAAGAGGCCGAATTCAGGGGGAGGGTTGGCACTAATATGGAGTAGAGAGGTTAAATTGGATGTCATTAATTATACGGACAATCACATTTTAGCAAGGATGGTGGAAGAAGATGGGTTTGTTTGGTATTTGACATGTTTCTATGGATGGCCTGATGCTAGTCAGAAACAAAAATCATAGGCACTTTTGAAGCACCTCTCTACTTTCGTCCAAGGACCGTGGATGTGCATTGGGGATTTTAATGCTATTCTACACTCATCTGAAAAATAGAGTAGTCATCCACCTCCATATAAACAGATGGACGAATTTCGAGAAGCTCTGGATTTGTGTAACTTGGTTGACATGGGGTTCAATGGGTATCCATTCACGTGGAACAACAAAAGACCTGGTATTGCAAATACTAGAGAGCGATTGGATCGGGCGGTGGCTAATTTGGAGTGGAGGGTAAAATTTCCAACTAGTACCTTAACTCATTTATTTTCCCGTGCTTCTGATCATCGTCCCTTACTGTTGCAAACAAGTGATGAGGGGTGTATGCGAAACAGAGGGGTCCAAAACTTTAAGTTTGAAGAAAAGTGGCTTTTGTGGGAGGAGTGTGAAAAGATTGTTGCTGAAGCTTGGTCCAAAGATTGGAGAGCACCGACCTTGCTGGCAAACACAAAGGAAAAGATTGGGCATTGTGGGGCCGAATTGCTTGCCTGGGGTTCTTCTAGGACCCACCCTGATGCCAAGGAAATTAAAAGATTGCAGAAACATGTGGAGCAGTTGAGTGTTGGGGTTATTACTGAGGAGAGCAAGGCAGAATTCTTGGTTGCTAGTAAAAAGCTTGATGATCTGTTACTTAAACAGGAGATATATTGGGCACAACGATCTCGGGTTAATTGGCTGAAACATGGGGATAGAATACCAAATTTTTCCATTCCAAAGCCTCACAAAGGCGTCGGAAAAATTTTATTAAGAGAGTTAGAGATCAACAAAATAATTGGGTGGAGGAAATTGAGGATATTGCCAGTGTTATAACAAATTATTTTGAGACTATTTTTGAAGCAGGTGATTGTAGCCGGATGGAGGAGTGTCTAAGTGCAGTCCCCCAAAAGGTGACGATGGATATGCAGGAGATTTGTCCAGAGAATTCAGTGCGGATGAAATTAAGGCAGCGTTGTTCCAAATGGGACCAACCAAGGCTCCTGGACCCGATGGTATGAATGCTTTGTTTTATCAGAAATATTGGCATATTGTTGGTAATGATGTAACTACTGCTGCACTTGATTTTCTAAATTCCGGAATTATGGTACCTGAAATAAACTATACTCATATTGTGCTCATTCCAAAAATTAAATCACCGGAACAAATATCAGATTATAGACCTATTAGCTTGTGTAATGTTATTTACAAAATTATTTCAAAAGTGCTGGCTAACAGGTTGAAGCAGATTCTCCCTCATGTAATTTCTACTTCCCAAAGTGCTTTTGTCCCTGGTCGCCTCATCACTGATAACGTCCTTGTGGCATATGAAACTCTTCATGCTATGCACTGTAAGAAGAATGGGAAAAAAGGCTCTTTAGCATTGAAATTGGATGTCAGTAAGGCATATGATCGTGTTGAATGGTCTTTCCTTAGGGGCATCAGGTCCAAGCTGGGGTTTCCTGATGCATGGGTTGACAGAGTAATGAGTTGTGTAACTACTCCTTGCTTCTCAGTTCGCATAAATGGCAAAGCTTATGGAAACATTGTCCCAACTAGGGGGCTTCGCCAAGATGACCCATTATCCCCATAGTTGTTCCTTTTGTGTGCCGAGGGGTTTACTTCCTTGCTTACTAAAGCAGAAGAGGAGGGGAAGCTTCATGGTGTTTCAATTTGTAGAAGGGCGCCATCCGTTTCTCATCTTTTATTTGCTGATGACTCTCTCTTTTTTTGCCAAGCTACTCATGATGAGGTGAGAACTATTCTGGAAGTATTACAGTTATATGCTAATTCCTCTGGACAATGCATTAATATGGAAAAATCCTTAGTCTATTTTAGTAGTAATGTGGAGGAGGAGCGAAGACAACGGATTACGGAGTTGTTGGGGGTAAAGGAGGTGGAAAGGTTTGAATCCTATTTGGGGTTACCTACTTTGGTTGGCCGGGAAAAATACCAAACATTTTCTTTCCTAAAAGATAGAGTGTGGAAAAAAATCCAAGGGTGGAAGGGTAAATTACTCTCAAGAGCGGGTAAGGAGATTTTGATCAAAGTGTTGGCTCAATCAATCCCCACTTATACTATGGGGGTTTTTCAACTACCTATGAAGCTTTGTGAAGAACTAAATGCTATGTGTGCTAGATTTTGGTGGGGGCAGATTGACAATGAAAGGAAAATTCATTGGAAGAAGTGGAGTGTGTTGGCTCAACCGAAAAAGGAGGGAGGAATGGGCTTTAGAGACCTACACAGCTTCAATCTAGCCATGTTGGCCAAGCAAGGATGGAGACTACTTCAACAACAAGAGTCTTTGGTGTATAAGTGCTTTAAAGCTAAATATTTTCCACGGGGTTCTTTCCTAGAAGCTGCGGATGTACCGAACAGTTCTTATGTTTGGAAAAGTTTACTAGCAGCCCAACTAATACTAAGGAAATGAGGTTGTTGGAGGGTAGGCAACGAGTCCTCTATTCGGGTAACCATGGACAGTTGGATTCCCAACCATCCTACACATAGAGTGCTTCACCCACCCCGGGTGGATGAGTGGGAATGGAGAGTGTCTGAGCTTATTGATTGGAGGGTTAAAGCTTAGGATAGGGAGCTTATTGTTGCTGCCTTTCACAGGGAAGATGCTGATGCAATTCTTCGCATTCCATTGAGTCACAGGGTGGTGTCAGATGTGTTATTTTGGCTTTACACTAAGCATGGTGAGTACACGGTGAAGTCAGGGTATCAGATAGCTAGGCTGATTCAAAAGCAGGAGAAGGATTTGGGGGAGTGCTCAAAGGATGCAGGTGATTCTCATATCTGGAAATATGTATGGAAGATGAAAGTGCCAAATAAGATACGTGTGTTTGCATGGAGAGCTTGCCAAAATATTCTGCCTACATGTGAGAATTTGTTTCGCAGGAAAGTGGCTTCGGATGAGTTTTGTGAGCGATGTAACCAAGCCCCCGAATCAATTCTTCATGTGCTTTGGGAGTGCGGTGCAGCGCAAGATGTGTGGGCAGGTGCTCCAGGCAGATTGCAAAAAGGGTGCACAGAGCAGAGGGATTTTTTGCAGCTGCTTGAATATTTATGCCACAATTTGTCCGTGGAAGAATTCGAGCTTTTTTGGGTCCACTGCTGGCTAATTTGGCACCAGAGAAATATGTTACTGCATGGAGGGAAAGTCCAGGACCCATCAAGAATCACCATCCGGGTTACTGAGTTGATAGAGGAATTTAAAGTTTCAAGGGATCAGTTGGCTATCCATGCGCCAAGGGAGGCAGTGCAATCGTGGTGTCCACCTCTAAGTACTCTGTTTAAGGTGAACTTCGATGCTGCTATCTTCATGGATACAGAGTCGTCGGGTTTTGGCGCGGTTATAAGGAACAATATGGGTGAAGTGATGGCGGCGTTGTCAGCAAAAGGCCCTCCAGTTGCAAACAGTGAAGAAGCGGAGATTTTGGCTTGCCAGAAGGCTTTGGAATTTGCTGTGGAGGCGGGGTTCCAAGATGTTGTGGTGGAGGGAGATAATGCCACTGTAATGAACGGCTTGACAGCAATCAAACCCGTTAACTCATGGCTAGGATATATATATGAAAATACTCGTTGCTTGGCTATGAGATTTAGGAGTGTATCAGCTAACTGTGTACATCGTAGTGCGAATGGAGTGGCCCATTCTTTGGCCAGGTTTGCAAGACAATTAAGTGAGGACTATGTATGGTTGGAAGAACAACCAACCCCTGCCATTGAGGCTTTGTATGCGGACTCTTTTGCTACTACCTAATTGATTAATATATGGTCCATTTTCAAAAAAAAAAAAAAAAAAAAAAGGAGCAACTTGGCGTAACTAATATCATTAAAATTTTAAAGAAAAATCATTTTAGTTCCTTCAAATGTCTTGGTTGAACTAATGTTCTATATATTTAATATATCAAACTAACATTAATAACACCACTATAATTCATCATTCCTGTGTGTAAGCACGGGTTATGTACTAGATAATATTAACAGTAGAACACAAATATTTAAAAATTTCCTTTTGAATTTGTTGTCAACATCTGGATGTATGATTAGAGTTGCACCGATCCTTTATAAAAACAACAAAGTCCTCCCAAACAAACAGCGATTCTTCCTATCAAAAAAAAAAAAAAAAAACCAACGATTCTAGTTGCAATAATGCGGGCTTCCTGCCAAGACGACATATTGACATTGGACATGAGTCAAACGTCCTTGGTAGCAGGCAAAAGAAAAATAGAAAAAGGTAACAAAAATTTTATTTAAAGGGAAAAGAATAATTATAATAAAGCTGTAAACATATTGACATTGTACATGACTCACTATAGCTATGGCTTGATAATTAATTTGATTTTAGTTTTAAAAATTGGCCTTACTCTATGCGTGGTACACATCAAAATGTAGTTACAAGACCTATACCTAGCTCCTCTGCAAGCTCATCCCATACAGGAAGAAGTGTCAAACCAACAAGGAAAATACACGCTGAAACAAGTATTTTCCTCCATGTTCCAACCTCTGTCACATCATTCAAGCATGGCTTCTCTGGAGTTCTCTGAAAATATAGCATCAACAGTAAATTACACTAGAGGGAATTTGAAAAACATACTTTTCTATTGTTTTCTTTTATTTTTCAAATACCTGACAAATTAACACATATAGTCCCCAAGGAAGTGACAAAGGTCCACCAAGCTGAAATATTGAGAAAAACAGGATGTCAATATGAAATAGGAAAATTACTAGGTAATTCCAGAGTACGGTAATGTAGTACTCCCTTCTCTCACATTTATGTTAGACCCTATTATGAATTTAATTAATGAGATCTACCATGAATGTGAGACAGGAGTACCACATCACCGTATTCTAGAAGAACCTAATAATTACTATATGAAATAAATAGATATTTTAAAGAATCTATTTAATCATGAAAACATTAATGGAGATGAAGATAATCCGTAATCGTGCAAGAAGTCCCAAGGAACAGGTAATGATGCATGAACTATGATATGGTGTAAGCACATTGTAATAAAGTAGTAGTGGATTAATAATGAAAGTAAATTAAAAAAAAAAAAAAAAATCCTTAGTTACAATGTGGGACGGGATATTTGAACTTAGGTGCTAGTTGAGCTACAAGGCCCTTGGTGATAATGACAATGAAGTTGCCAAGCAAAGATGAGCCTTACCACTCCCAATCCAAGCAATGTGTAAGTTGTCAAACCAAATCCAATTAGCGCATTTTTTCCAAAAGCCCCCTGTAAAAAACACATAATCAAATTATCATTATGTGCTAATTTCGGATGAAAATAATAATAATTATCAACCAAATCACTCAAGCAAGGGAAAATAACATCAATCCTTCTATATGAAAATTTGACAACAGAAAAACTTTTATCTTCTTCAACAAATGAAGCACAATAAAACCCAACTCCCACCCCCCAAAATAAAAGGATAAGGTACTTTTTTATACATGGGATAGAGGTGGGAATATCAGACAGCCAGTTGTAATATAAAGTATTTATTAGAAGCAAGTACAGGAGCCAGAGGTAACTTCTTTTGCACAATTTAAGTTGAAGATAATTAGTTCAAAAACTCCATAGACACATGTATGTATAGATTGAGGCAGGATTCCATCAACTGGTAAATGTTGATTTAGGAATTTAAGAATAAATTTGGCAAAACTAGCAGGATCTATTCACAACATCGTAGCAATGACCTCTAGGTCAACTAGCACCTCTTCATGTTTTCAATGGAGACGTCCAAGCTTCAAAATCCCCCTCCTCCACTTATAATGTATCAGGGAAAAAAAAATCATCGAAGTCCAACACATCTTTGGCAATAGAAACAACCACTGGGGTGAGCCCCTCTGCTCATGTAAGTACATTCTAGGTTTAATTCAATCTCGCATATAGAGAAAAAATTAGGGAAAAAAAAGACACGTACATAAACACACACAGATTTGATCCAAATGAAGGGAAACCCTGCAAAGCACACAAAGGATATCTCTATAGCAGTGCAGTTCTCAAAGGACTTTATCAAATTAACTCATGTATTTGATCGGATAAATGTAAGATTTGATAGAAGGAAGCTTCAAGAATGCAAATCCCTAAGCATACTGTTAAATTACCGATTATCCCAAAAGCCTAAGCTATTAGGATATGGTAAATTTAATCATTTAATCGCACAATTCTAACACTTCCCCTCACGTTTTGGCCCAAACTCCTCTTAATAGGCGAGGCCCAATATGTGGGATTTTAAATAGGAGGTAGAGTGGAGAAGACAAGGATCAAACTTAGAACCTCTTGCTCTAATACCATTTTAAATTACCAACTGTTCTAAAAGCTTAAGCTATTGGGATATGGTAAATTTAATCATTAAAACTCACAATTCTAACACATACAATAAATTTTCATGACCACATTTAGCAAATATTTTTTCATTCTCATATCTTAAAAGCAATTGTTTCCCATAATATGTTTACAGCTGTCTGCCAATACATATAATGTTTTTTTTTTGATAAGTAATAAGAATTTTATTAATCAAACTGAAAAATAGAAGAAAGCAAGTACAAGGTGTTCATGATGGTGAACACAAAGAAATGCTACAAACAAACAAACAGCAACAAACAAACAAACAGCACCAAACAACAAAAATAAACTTAATGAGCAATACTAAGAGACGAAATAAACTCCAAGATAGTGGAACAATCTGAGAAGCCCCAACATCTAGCCCAATCAAATAAAGTCTTTTGGCATAGCGCTTGTAACTGAACCAAGGATTTCTCGGTATCCTCAAAAGAGCGCTGATTTCTTTCCGTCCAAACAATCCACATCAAACAGCCAGGAACCATATTCCAAATGTCTGAATTAAATTTTCCCAGCCAAAAACTCCAACAATACACCAAACTTTCCACAGAACCTGGCATGACCCATTGCGTCCCAAAGATTTGAAACATATAAACCCACAAAGAGTGAGCTATAGGACAGTGGAGGAGAAGATGATCCACCGTTTCCTCATTCCGATGACACATACAACACCAATTCACCAAAATGCGACCCCTAAGCATAAGATTATCCAATGTAAGGATCTGCCCATGAACCGCTGTCCACACAAAAAAAGCGACCCTCTTAGGAATTTTAGCTTTCCAAACACCCTTCCACGGAAAAATGGATACAACTGCACCCCTAATGGTATTATAATAGGACTTGGTATCAAATTTGCCATTCCCTTTGAGACACCAATGAGAAGTGTCACTCCCACCTCCCCTAGGGATCCGAGGTTGAATGCACTCAAGGAAAGAGTAGGCATCCTCTAATTCCCTTTCATGGAAATCCCTATGAAATCTCAGATTCCAAATTCTAACATTACCATCCTCCTGGTAGCATACTACATCCGAGATGCAAGCTTCTTTATCATTAGAACACACATACAACTGAGGATAGAGCCTTTTTAGTGAGTAATCTCCAACCCATTTATCATGCCAGAAAAGAATACGAGTGCCATCACCCACCACTAAGGCCACATTTTTGGAGAAACTCTCCCAACCATCATGAATACCACGCCACAAACCGCATCCGTGAGCCCTTCTGCATAATTTAGTAGTCCACCCCCCTTGACCCTCTCCATATTTGTATGCAATAACCCTTCTCCAAAGACGAGTTTCTTCTCGACCAAACCTCCATAACCATTTCCCTAACAAGGCTTTATTGAAATGCACTAACTTCCTGATCCCCAAACCACCTGTCTCTAACGGAAAGCACACCTTCTCCCAAGCCACCAAAGAATATTTGAAACACTCCTCAGAAGTTCCCCATAAAAAATTTCTCTGAATCCGCTCCAATCTATCAGCCACAGCTACAGGGATGACAAATAAAGATAGATAGTATGTAGGAAGGCAAGAAAGAGTACTCTTCACCAGGGTAAGTCTCCCCCCCTTCGATAAATAAAGACGCTTCCAACCAGAAAGTTTCTTCTCCATCCTCTCCAAAATAGGATTCCACACAGATGCTGTTTTGAATGGGGTTCCCAACGGCATTCCCAAGTATTTCATAGGCAGACTACCCACCCTACAGCGAAGAATGGTAGCCAAAGCATCTACATTTCCAACCTCCCCCACCGGAACAATCTCACTCTTCCCCACATTAACTTTCAAACCAGTAAATGCTTGGAAACAAGTCAAAGCCAGCCTAATAGATAACAGCTGTTCTCTAGAAGCATCACAAAACAATATGGTATCATCTGCGAACAGCAAGTGTGAAATGCGAACCCCTATAGAGTTAGATGGCCCCACATGAAAACCACGAAGCAAACCACAATCCTCAGTTTTCTTCAAAATCCTACTAAGAACCTCCATAACAAGAAGGAAGAGAAGAGGGGACAATGGATCACCTTGTCTCAACCCACGAGAGCTTCCAAAAAAGCCTACCGGAGAACCATTCACAATAATAGAGAAGCGAACCGTACTTATACAAGCCTTAATCCACCCCCTCCATTTCACCCCAAAACCCATCCTATCCAACAGATAGAACAATGCATCCCAATTCACATGATCATAGGCTTTCTCAATGTCTAATTTGCAAACCACCCCGGGAACATGGCTCTTCAATCTGCTGTCTAGGCACTCATTAGCAATAAGCACTGAATCCAAAATTTGTCTCCCACCAACGAAAGCATTTTGAGACTCAGAGATGAGACTATCTAGCACCACCTTCAATCTATTTGCCAACACCTTAGACAGCAGCTTGTACACACTCCCAACCAAACTAATAGGCCGAAAGTCCTTAACATCAATAGCATTATTTTTCTTGGGGATTAGAGTGAGAAACGAGGCATTTAAAGAACGTTCAAACACTGAATACCTATGAAAGTGCTTAAAAACAGCCATGACATCCACCTCCACCACACTCCAACATTTTTGAAAAAAAGCCATAGTGAAGCCATCTGGACCTGGAGCTTTATCCCCCTCCATCTCCATCAAAACCTGGGTAACCTCTTCTTTAGAGAACTCCTTCTCCAAGGACATCCTCTCATCCTCTCCAATGCAAGCAAAATCTAGTCCATCCACAGTTGGACGCCATGTATTTGTCTCAGTGTATAGGTTTTGATAGAACTGAACCACTTGAGCTTGAACAGATGACCCATCCTCATATAAGACACCATCAACCTCGATGCTTTTAATGTGATTAGCTCTTCTATGAGAGTTCGCTAATCTATGAAAGAACCGGGTGTTGTTATCTCCCTCCTTCACATACAAAGCCCGAGACTTTTGTCTCCAAAAAGTCTCTTCTAAAGCAGCTACAGCTGCAATATCTCCTTTAACCTGAGTACGGCGGGATGCTTCCTCATTTGAGAGGCCTAACAATTCTTCCTTAGCATCAAGCCCCAATAATTCAGACAGCAAACACTTCTTCCTAAAGGCCAAATCTCCAAAATCCTCCTTATTCCACTTCTTAAGGTCTTCTTTAAGAGACTTTAATTTTTGAGCTAGGACGAAACTTGGGGAGCCCATAAAGCTATACCCCTCCCACCAATGTTTAACTCTCTCCACAAAACCCTCGACTTTGAGCCACATATTCTCAAACTTAAAAGCACATCGCCCCTTACCCACTCCCCCAGCTTCTACCAAAAGCGGACAATGATCAGAAATAACACGAGGGAGCACCCTTTGTGACACATTCCCGAAATGATCCACCCAATCCACAGATACTAGAGTCCTGTCAATACGGGACATAGCTTGCAACTCAGCATCTCTAAACCAGGTGAAAGCAGCCCCATCCAATGGTAAATCCACTAGATAATTGCTCTCAATAAAGTCCGAGAATGCAAACATGGCTGGGCTAAAAGACTCACAACCAAGCCTCTCACAAGGGTATCTAATAATGTTAAAATCACCAAATAAAAACCAAGCTGTGTTCCACCTAACACGAACCCTAGACAGCTCCACCCACAAAGCAGCCCTATTGTGATCAGCATTAGGACCATAAAGACCAGTGCAGACCCATTCAAAACCGTCCAAAACTCCCCTAAGAAGAACACTAACAGAAAACTGACCAATAGAAATATCAATTTTTTCGACCACCCGTTTATCCCAAATCAGCACAACCCCCCCAGATGTTTGAACCGCATCCAGAACCGCCCAATCAATGAAGGGACTACCCCATAAGCTCCGCACAAGAGCAGAATTTAAAGAAGCAAGTTTAGTTTCTTGCAAACAAACAACATCACATCTCCATTCCTTCAAAAGATTCTTACACACCTCCCTCTTCTGGGGGTTATTTAACCCCCTAACATTCCATGAAAGAAGTCTTAAGGACATTGATAACTACCAATAGCCCCTGAACCAGATGACAAACCTCTGTTCCGAGAGTAAGTCCTTTCATAATTTACTGAAGAAAACAAACCCCGCAATTCCCTAAGACCTTTCTGTCCAGCTTTATCAGGTCGCCTAAAACAACCTTCTTGGACTACCTCAAGACACTCCTGCTCTAATAATCGAAATAAAGCCACACACTGAGCCTCATGTTTAACAATAGGAAAGCCCACCATTTTGCAAAAGCTCTTCATCATTGTAGACACCCATTTTGAGTGTTCCGCCTCTGATGCAACAATCTCACCTTCCTCCGCCACTCTAGGGACCCAACAAGCCAACGGAACACACTCTAGTGGACTGTTGTTGTTCTCCCCATTACCCAAACCTCTGGTAACAGCCCCACTAAGCCCCTCAGATTCACAAATGCGCAAACCGTCGTCATTCACAACTACCGACGCTGACATACCTGTTTGGGAGTCACACCCCTCAATGTCACTTAGGCTTTGGACCTCCGAAAGAACTTCGTCCACCTCCTCAGACCAAGGGTCCCCCTCCCTACCCAAATGGTTCAGTGGAGAAATGGATGAAACCGTATTTTCTTGCACCAATTAAAAACAAACAAATAATATATTCTGTTGTGAACTCATCAGTACATCAAGAAAATTCTCCCAATCACCACTGCACAAATGTGCAACATATGATCCTACATGTGTGCAAGCTCTATACTGACTCTTACAATAATAGCAAGCTTAAAAATGTAGATTTCCCAATTAATGAATTAAAGCAGAAGAAAGTAAGTTGAAGGCCACCTGCACAGCTCTTCCACCATCAAGGCAACCCACTGGAAGCATATTAAAAGCTGATGTTGTTAAACCACACCTACAACAGTTACTTGCATGGTAAACTATCATATGTTATGATAAACAGAATAAGATATTCCAAGAATGGTATGTTACCATCCTGCAATCACAAGAGGATGAATCGAAACTGTTGCAGCATGCATTGCTCTGCACATTGATAATATCAACATGTCACTGAAAAGCTTCATGACAACGATGAGATGCAAGGGAAATTAAATGATTGAATTACCGCATCAATAACAAGTGAAACATTACTTGGCATTTATTAGATCATTCCAAAGGAGCATCATAACCATTGGAAAAGCTTAATTTTTTCTTATGTTGCATATCAACAATATTTTCAGTTCAATAAGGCGATGGAAGCAGAGGACATACGCATAACCAAGCGTAGCTCTAGTGATGAGTCCAAGAAGCAAAGAACCTTGAAACAACATGCTCGGAACCTGCACTAAATCTCCTGCAGCACCTGGATTTGATGAGAGCAATAGTCCAACAGCAAACATTGAAAAAGACAGGGCAGCACCAGCAACTGGACCAGCAATTGATATGTCAACCTCTGTACTCCGATCAGGAAGAATAGATTTGAACTGCACAAAATAATAATAGATAAGCAGAAAATATCCACATAGATATAGTGTAGATAGTACTTGTAGAAAGTTCCACCCATTGTCTTAATGAACATTTCTCATTAGGGCTGATTAGGCCTAAAGGCAATTGACACTGCCAATATATAGCAATGCAAAGAAGACATAATATATAAACTAAAGATCCCCAAGAAAAAAAAAAAATTTATGGTCCATTAAATCATAATGCAAAACTTGAAATAGAAAAGAACTTTGACTAAAAAAACCAGAATCCAATTAAAAGAAAAAAAAATTCTTTTCCAGTATCACAATGTCGAATCTTGTATATCAAACCATATATCAGGTCAACAAGCAGAAAAATCAAATATTTCAATTGCCCATGTAAGTATTCATACATCATATAGTATGACCAGTCCAGATATTTCTGAAATATTACACGCCTTCATTAATAGCTGAGAAGTATGTAACGTTTATCTCTAAAACAACGATGTTGTCCTAGCAAAGACTTGGCTAGTTAATGAAGTCTCCAAAATCCTCATATAAGGAACAGGGCTATAACTGCTAGATTATATATGAATTTTCATATTATTTCTACAAAGGAATATTAATTTGTTTACTTTTTTTTGATAAGTAAGAAAGATATATATTAAAAGCTACCTCATGAAAACACAAGGCAGAACAGAGAATACAGAGAAGGAAACAAACAAAAAGAGAGGAGAAAAAGAAAAAAAGAAAACAAACGAAGACAACAAATAGCAAATTAATTACAGAGAAGAGAACTAAGGAACATAGGGATAGAATCACTAGAGGTGAGTCCCCAAGCCCTAGACCAATCAAAAAGAGAGCCACTAAAGTAAGCGAGCAACTGGTTATCAGACTTGTCCCTATCCTTGAAAGTACGCTAATTACGCTCCCTCCAAATACACCACATTAGGCACAACGGAGCTAGATTCCAAACGCCAGAAGAGTGCTTTCCAAACCAATTCCACCAACCGAAAAACATATCTGCAACCGATCTTGGCAAAATCCAAGAAATCCCAAAGGATCTAAAAACCATGCTCCACAACAAATAAGCTTTGTCACAATGGAGAAGCAAATGATTCACCGACTCCCCATTACAACGGCACAAAATGCACCAATCAACAAAATCGAATCCTCTATACCGCAAAATATCCCCTGTAAGAATCGTCTCCCAAGCCGCAGTCCAAACAAAGAAGGAGACGTGAGTAGGAGCCTTAGCCTTCCAAATACCTTTCCAAGGAAAGGTAATAGGCAGGGAGCTTCGAAGCTTATTGTAGAACGAGCGGATGTCAAAAACCCCTTTCTTCGTCAATTTCCAAACCATGCGGTCTCCTTGCTCAGATTGAGGTAAGTTTGAACCCATGGTTTGAAGGAAATCATCCACCACACCCGTCTCCCAATCATTTGGATTTCTAAGTAAAAGAACCTTCCAACTTCTCCGAGCCTCGGTCCCCAAACGTTCAAGAGACGAGGCCACCGAAGCCTCTCTATTAGAAGCAATCCCGTACACTACCGGGAAAGAAAGATGGAGTGGTGAGTCCCTACACCACTGGTCCGTCCAAAGCTTCACTCTATCCCCCACCCCTACCTCAAACCGGATGTGTTTGCTAAACACCTCCCATCCTTTTCGGATACTTCTCCATAAACCACACCCATGAACACCCCTGCCCAGTTTGGAAGACCAACCCCCCCACTCTTCCCCAAACTTCAGGGCCACCACCCTCCTCCAAAGATGAGTCTCCTCAACCCCAAACCGCCATAGCCATTTTCCTAGTAAAGCTTTGTTAAACGTAGTTAACTTCCTTATACCCAAACCCCCATTAACCTTAGGAGCACACACCTTATCCCATCCCACCAAATGAAGCTTGGAATCCCCCCACAAGAAGTCCCTCTGAATCTTCTCAATCTTATTAGCCACATGCGAAGGGATGGTAAAAAGGGATAAATAGTAAGTAGGAAGGTTGGAAAGCATACTCTTAATCAGCGTCAATCTACCACCTTTTGACAAATACAACTTCTTCCACCCGGCCAACTTCCGACTAATTTTTTCCAAAATAGGATTCCAAATAGAAGGGGACTTATGGGCAGCCCCCAACGGCATACCAAGGTAGGTCATAGGCAAAGACCCAATCCGGCAACCCAGGATCTCTGCCAAGGCATGAATATTGTTAACCTCCCCTACAGGAACCAACTCACTCTTTAAGACATTAACCTTCAAACCTGTGACAGCCTGGAAACAAAGGAGAAGCATACGCACATGAAGGATCTGCTCCACATCCACATCACAGAAAAGAATAGTATCATCCGCAAACAAAAGATGCGAGACACACTCCCCTACACCTCGTCTGCCTATAGCCTGAAAACCCCTGATCAAGCCAGCACCTTCAACTCTTTTCATCATCCTACTTAAGACCTCCATCATAACTAAAAACAACATAGGAGATAGCGAATCCCCTTGTCTTAGGCCCCTCGTGCTCCCAAAAAAGTCAACTGGAGCCCCATTAATCAAAATAGAGAACTGGACAGTTGAAATACAAGTGCGAATCCAACTACACCACTTCTCCCCAAAGCCCATTCTCTTTAAAAGATCCAGAAGAGCCTCCCAATTCACATGATCGTAAGCTTTCTCAATGTCTAGCTTACAAATAACCCCCGGGATCTTACTCTTCACACGACTATCAACACACTCATTAGCAATAAGAACTGAGTCGAGAATCCGTCTGCCTCCCACAAAACTATTCTGAGACTCAAAAATTAATTGATCTAAGACCCGTTTCATTCGATTTGCCAAAACCTTAGACAAGATCTTATACAAGCTCCCCACTAGGCTGATAGGTCGGAAATCTCTAATATTAGAAGCATCGATTTGCTTGGGAATAAGAGCTATAAAGGTAGCGTTAAAAGATCTCTCAAACTTACTGTGCTGATAAAATTCCTCAAAAACAGCTAGAACATCCCTTTCCACCACTCTTCAACAATGGTGGAAAAAAGCCATAGAGAAGCCATCAGGACCTGGAGCTTTATCTCCAGCCAGCTCATGAACAGCTAGAAGGATCTCCTCCTGCTCAAACCTCCTTTCAAGCCAACCCCTCTCCAACCCATCAAGCTGATCAAACTCCAAACCTTCCACAAAAGGCCTCCACTCCTCTGACTCCTGGTACAAATTTTTATAAAAATTTACTATCTGAGCAGCCACCTCGGATTCCTCCTCATAAATCACCCCGTCCACCTCCACAAAACTCAGATGATTAAACCTTCTACGGGAATTAGCCACCTTATGGAAGAATTTAGTATTATTATCTCCTTCCTTAAGCCATAGCATCCTTGATTTCTGTCTCCAAGAGATTTCTTCCATAGAGAGAAGATTTTCCACTTCCGATCTCATCACAGCTCTCTCACAAATCTCTGCCTCTGAGAGGCCAATCTCCCCTTCCTTGACATCTAACAATTTCAAAGTTTCTAATAAATGAGTCTTTTTGCGACCAACATGACCAAACTCCAATCGGTTCCACTGAACGATGTCCTCTTGCAAAGCCTTCAACTTTTTGGCAAAAACAAAACTAGAAGTGCCAGAGAAAGAATGCCGACTCCACCAAGACTGAACTCTATCGGTAAACCCATCCGTCTTAAGTCACATATTCTCAAACCTAAACAGACTTTTCCCCCTCGCCATTCCCCCTACCTCCACTAGAATTGGAAAATGGTCAGAAACAGGACGAGGGAGAATCCGTTGGGTCACATCCGGATATTGCTCCGCCCAATCATGAGACACCAAAACTCTGTCAATCCTGGACATCGAAGGCCTCTCTGACTCGCTAGACCTAGTAAAGCTCCCTCCCTCCAAAAGCAAATCTATCAAATTAAGATCCTCAATGAACTCCGAAAAAAGTTCCATAGCCAGAGTAAGACGGGAATTACCCAACCGTTCACTAGGGAAGCAGACAATATTGAAATCCCCAATGCAACACCAAGGGACATTCCAGTAATGCTGAACACCTGCCAACTCGTCCCACATTAACCCCTTCGCATTGTTATCTATTGGGCCATAAACCCCCGAACACGCCCAACTGAAACCGTCCCCCACCCCTTGCCACCGAATAGACACAGAGAAAGAGCCCACCAAAACCTCCGATCTCTCTAAAACCCTTCTATCCCACATCATCACAACCCCTCCGGCCGTCTAGACAGCATCCAAGGCCACCCAATCCACATAAGGACAGCTCCACAAATTACCTACCATCTGTCTATCCATACCAGAAAGTTTAGTTTCTTGAAGGCATATTACATCACACTTCCACTAACGCAAACAATTCTTTACAATCAAACGTTTCCGACAGTCATTCAGCCCCCTAACATTCCAAGAGAGAATTTTTAAATGCATAAAGACATGAAGTCCCCGGCCGAAAAGAATCTCAGCAACCAACCACTACCTACCATCGTAGTTAACCGAAGACTACAAGTTCCTCAGCTCTCTCTTTCCCTTGTCCTTATAGATAACCACTTTTCTAGATTCTGTAACTTTCCTGTTTAGCACTTTGGCAGCCTCTGTCTCCCTCTCAATCTTCTGTAACAAAGCAATGCATAACTTTTCATGACGGCACAAAGGCAGCCCCACCAATTTAAGAAAACCAGGGAGCCTATTCTTCACCCATCTAGAAGTATCCTGAGTATCCACACACTCCACTGCCTGGTTATCACGGTTCAGCTCATCTGACAGAGGTAACCCACCAGGAGTGATAGCCAACAGAGGAATAGGTGAACTAACTTCCCCACCCAAACCCATATCAGAAAAATTCACCCCTTCCTCCACCAAAGGACACCCTAGGGACAACACTCAATGCCATCATGGGTAACTCCGCTGATCTGGGTTGCTCAAATTCAAGGGCCGCTTTCGGTGGGACAGCACTATTGTCCAAGCCACCTTCATCCCCCTCATAGTCACCCAGAACCAAAAGACCAGCCCGCGATAAGCTCAGAAGAAAAACAGATAAAAAACCTTCAACCGGTGACCTCGGAATCAAGTTATCTGACTTACCCAGTGTCAACGTGGACTCATCGGAGCTAGTTCCGACAAGGAAGGAGTCGTCGGCCTTGCCCATTAAAAACGAAGGCAGGACAGGGCTGATTTCGGCGGAGAAAGGGCCATTGGCCTTTACCTGAGCCACCGCGAGCTCGTCGGAGCATGTGCCGGCGAAGAAAGGGCCATCCACTGCGAGCTCGTCGGAGCATGTGCCGGCGCAGGAAGGACCGTCGTCCTTACCCTGTAACGGCGTGGGCTCGCCAGAACTGGTACCGGTGAAGCCATCGGCCTCACCAGATGCAAGCAAGGGCACGACGGAGGACGACGTGCACCGGCCCGATACCCTTGACTCTAAATCTGCTTCCAACGAAACCTGGGCTAAAGCTCCTTCACCAGCCCAAGAGCTCTCTCCTACTTCAACAAGTCTTGGGCCTGAAAAAAGACCCTCACTAGTGTCGGTCAGCTTTGGGCTTGTTCCAAGGCCCACAAAAGGCTTAACTACAGCCTGATTAGAGCTCCGTTGAATCCATTTAAAAGCCTTAGAAGTCTCTCTACCAGATTCACGTGAATCCCCTCTGCACTTCGTATCTCCCCCTTTCTTTCTATCCCAGAAAACCCGTCTCCTCCCCATCACATCAACCTCCACGACAAGACCTCTCCCAGACCAGCAAGATCTCCTAGCATCAGTCTTCTTCCCCATAACAAAATCTTTAGAATTCAAATTAATACTAGGGAAACGTAGCCTAGTGTCTGTCAGGTTTTGCTCACCAACCTCTGCCACCTTATAAGAGCAAAGCTCCCTCCTAGCTCCTCCCACCACCTCCATCTTGTCAGATTTCACCACCGGTAAATCCCCCTCTTTAACACCAAAGATTCTCAGATTCACTCCCATCTTCTCCTCCCCTATCTGTGGTAACTTCCTTTTGGCAATGGCTCCTAGTTGCTTTGGTTGCTTCCTTTCCTCTGTTCTTCCATGTAAACCTTGCACAACTTCAGCAAAAGTTCTAGAACCTACAGCCTCCAAGTTATACCTACGCACCTGAGGAATGAATTTGGGAAATCCATTTCCTCCCACTGCATATTGAGAAGGGTTCAGCAGTTTTCTAAGTTCAAGGCCAAAAGCCCTCCAACCATGACTCTCTTTGCCTTCCGGAATGATAATCGACCTCCTAGACCCACCAGCTTTGAGCTCAGTCAACAGCAAGAACTGACCAGCAGAGTTGTAACTCCATTGGAGAGTAAAAGCTGTGTCACCTTCTCTAAAATTAAAAAACTGTTTGGAACTCACCCCAATAACAAGGTGTTCTATGTTAGACATCAGCCATTGTGCTGCATTCCTGCCCATAAAGACCGATCTCATAAAGAATTTGCCCCTCTCAAAAATCCTTAACATGAAATAACGACCCCCTTCCTCTAAAACTAAATGAAAAAATTTTGACTCAATGAAGAATTTACGAACTCCCCCCATAACGACCCCCTTCCTCTTAATTTGTTTACTCAAGATAAGGGTCCTCAAATAGCATTGCATTAATCAAATTGAAGCTCAATATGGGAAACGATGACCTTTACCATCCAAAAATGAATTTAGAATAGTCCATTTTATTAATTTCACATGGAAAAAGATTGACTTTACTTTTGGAAGAATTAAGTCGAATTTCTCATGTATTTTTTCTCATAAATCTTAGATTGAGTTAAGAGCAGAGAAAGTGAAGAAGGTAGAGCATAGAAGAGACTACTTGCAGAAAAGGTTAAAATTGGATTTGAAATAAAGCACCTAGTTGCAACGATGATTTTTTTGGCACACTGTTATAGAGGGACGAGTGTACAGAACACAGTAGAAAATAGGATATCAAAAGGAAACAAAAGTAATAACAGAACATATCCTAGGCTTCACCATCTAGAATCTGCTTGCAAACCCTAGGCATCACCATTGCATCATGTGCACCCTCTAATGTTACACTTCCTTGTGGAACCTTCTCTTCATCAAGGATAATGGAATCATCCTTTTCAACAATGGGCAATGTATCTGACACTTCAATAGGTTGAATTAAGTCTGCTACACATGGTTCAGATATTTCACCTTGTTGTTTAGGCTCCTCAGTAGGTACTTTTTGTCACACATGTAAAGCAACCTCCGTTGACACTAAGGGCTAGTGGTTAGCATCTAAAGTATCAAACCCAATTTCAGGTTTATTGAGCATTGAAAAGTAATCTTGAACTAATTTCATGAGATTCTCAAGTTTTTGTTCTACTGCAGTGTATTTGTGTTCTGCTTCTGTAAATTTGTGTTCTATTTCAATGGAAGATAGCATTGGAGTGAACTTAGGACTAGAATTTGAACCAAAGTTCACCTTAGGCTTAAGACCAGATTTTGAACAAAAATTCACCTTGGGCTTGGGACTAGAATTTGAACAAAAAGTCACATTAGGCTTAGGACTAGAAATTGTTTGAACATTCATCTTGTGGTGGTTCAGCCCAAGAGATGGAGGCTTCCAGGCTTTATCCCCTAATTTATTTGTACCGTGGATCAAGAGTATCCAACAATGGGAGGCCCAAAAGTTGGCAATGTTGCTATTGTGGTGGATAGATTGGAGTTACACTCTTTTATCCTTGCTATATGAATGATCCCCTCTTTCCCTTGAAAATCCGAACTAGATCTCTTTCTTCCCGGGAAGGCTTTTTCCTCACCACGCTCATATCTCTCTCCCCAAAATTTTCCAACCCCTCCTAAGTCTCCTTCCCCTTATATACCCAGCCTTGAGTGGGTTAGCCATCATGAAGGGTCCCTTCCCCTAGGTAGGTGGGCCCCTCTTTGCTGTATATACTTGGATGGGTGGGGCCCACTCAATATTCCTGAAATGACTCCATTGGAACTTGCGCCAACCTCCAAATTCATGTTCGGCAGGCGGATTTCCCCAAGGCATTATATCATGCCTTCAGTGATATCTTGTGGTGATCGGTTCGGACAATGCCCTGTTCAAGCCTTTCATCATTGTTTGGTATAGCTGATGGTCGATTTGGTATAATTCGAGTGGGTCTGACTTAAATGGGCCATGATCTTGGGCGGGCCTTGATTCGTGGGCCATACACATCTCATCTTCAAATTGAGATACATGGCTAGGTCCAGGTCTATCCCATTGATTGAGATTGTTATCTCATATTTGTCTCTTTTCTTGATAAGGTGGGGAACATATTTCTCTCTTATTTTCTCATAGGATGGAGGAAACATATCTCTCTCTCCTTTGTTCATAGGATGAGGGAATCTATCTCTCAATGAGTATTTCCTTCATTTCTTTCCAATTAGTTACGGGAGGCTTACCCTTTCTAATGCGAAGGTCTTCAACATCTTGCCAATAATCTCTAGCTCTACTTATCAATTTCATCTTGGCAAACCTAGCCCTTGTCACGTATGACAAACCTATTTGTTCAAAAACTCATCTATCTCATATAACCACTCAGTGAAAATCCATGGGTCTTGACGACCATCAAAACTAGGTGCTTCTAATATAACCATGATTAATAATAAGTCCCAACAAAGAATGATAAAAAGAACCTGTACTGATGACATGGGGGTTGTTATCCAATGTGCGAGTCTGGGCTGGACTGATCTGGACTGGTGGGATTAGATGTTTGCTGGATGCAGGTTGTGACCAGCAATAAAACCATGTGGGCTACCAAAAAAAAAGAGCCCAAGTAGTCAGAATGGGCTAAACGTCCCTGTTGCTGGTCTCGTTCCTTTTTTTAAAATGACTAGAAAGCCAAATACAAGTCACGTGTGGAATATTATCCACAACACACAAGAAAGCTTCAATCCCAGTAAATCAATAGCAGATGTGAAACGGTGGTGCTGGGCAAGATGGACAGCTCTAGTGTTTGGTGAAACAACGGCTTCAGCGATGCAAATCTGACTCCTCCTGGCAGTTGTGTGGAGGGCGGCAAGGTGGCAGTGGGTTGTCTAAGGATGGGCAGATTTTTTTTTGGTTTTGGCATCACCGCCAAACAAAGAGAACAAAGGAGGAGACATTCTCAACTCATAATAATATTCTTATTCAAATTCAACTATCTTTCACGATTACATGAGTGCCAGTTAAATAGGTTTTAGGGATTATACTAATATGGAAAACACCTAATTAAATCCCTAAAAATAACATTAATAATCAGATTCAAAATTTAAATTCAAAAGCAAAATTAATCGCAAATTAAAACATAAAATCTTGGTTCCCTGCATCAACGAGGCAGTTGGATAAGTCCAACTCCATGCAAAAATGGCAAGAGCACTCAGTATAAGCAAAAGAGGGATCTGTAGGACTGAATATCTAATTACATTTAGACTTACCTCTTTCAAGGAGTTAAGGCCTTCTTTTTTTATCTTATAATAACTACATTTGAATAAGGTATGGGGAAAACAACATTTAACTTCTAAACCAGGAACAGATCAACTTGTAATAAGACTGAAATAATGTTCTGAAGCATTTGTCTCAACCATGTTACTCAATGCTTCCTTCTAAATGTGTTTGTGGGGATGTGGGAATTGGTCTCTATGTTAAACAACCTTCCAATGTTGGGTATGTCTAAGGAGATATAGGAATTCATATTGACCAGAGGAATAACCATTCAATGCCCAGTCACTTTGCTGGGACACAAAGAGCCATCCATTCAAATATGATACTGGCATTACTCAAATCTGAAGAAAAGGAAGAAACTGAGCAAGCTTGCTTTTCTTTTTATTATTTTTTTTTATGAGATAGTGGGGGAGGGGAGGGGAGGTCGGATTTGAACCACAAACATAGGGCACCCCAAAGGATTCCATTACCACTGGACTATCAGTTGAACCCCAGCTTACATTTCATTTGAGTAACACAGCTTAGCACCCAACCATAAAAATTATATTGCACCAATCTTATAAGAGGAAATTTTATAACCCCCACAAAGAAGTTTCCGCCACTTAATGATTTCAGGAAAGGAATTATAACATACAGAAATGATTAAATATACTCACCTGAGTAATTGCACCAAAGCTGCCAAGGGTAATGTTGGGAATAAAATAAGGTATGCTTAGCTTTACTTTCTTTGGGAAAGCAGCCAGAAAGTGCCCAACTTCCTGCATGTAATTAGCCCTATCACTAGAAATATATCAAAAGATAACATTTATTTAGAAGACCGTTTAATGACATTTAGTAATATCAATATCAGTTGAGGAAAAATATAAATCAAGAAATAGGTCAAAAGAAGTTATGGAACCAATAAACAAAAGGTTAAGAGGTAGCAAAGATGTATTATGTCATCTCTTTAGCAATTAATCAACTCAAGTAAAATGGCTTTTAGATGATCTTTCACATTGAATGGGTGAATAATTTCCCAGTGTCTGTTGTTTGCGAAGGTTGTGGTTTTGGCTTGGGATCTAGGGAATTTTAGTACTCCAAGACAATGTACACAACTCATACTTGGATAGCTTTAACCAAATCTAAAATCATATTGTTCCAATAGGAGGAAGGGATTGTCTTCGCAAGACAGGAAATTTTAGTACTTCAAGACAATGTACATAAGCTGTACTTGGATAGCTTTAACAAAATCTAAAATCATATTATTCCAATAGGAGGAATGGATTGACTTTGCAGGATACCTTAATAAGATTAGGATTATCAACCTGCATAGTTGGGTTGAGCCAAACAACAAATATTATCAAGTGGTATTCTTTTTATTTTTCAAAATTGGTAAGTTTTTAACCTAAGAATTGGACCTACCCCGGGCAAAAATGATCAAATGGTTAATATCTTCAAATGCGAAGAGCAGCTAAGTAATAGATTTTAGTGTGTATTTAATACAAATCAACTCACAAAATGGCAGTGGCTATATATAGGATAGATTGTGGTAGATAATTTTTAAGCTCCAGAATTCTATATTCAAAAAATAGAAATAGAAACAAAAATGTAGATTATGATCTGCATGTGTAGCACAATGTATTATAACACCAATAGAAACTTTTCCCATTGAAATGCATTTATACAACCAAAGTAGACAGGCAGCAAGAGATGATTGTTTACGTGAAATAGTAGAACTCCCAAGACACCATATGCCAGGGGCAAAGCAGACTCCACAAAAGGAAATAGCAGTTCCATATCTGGTGGTTCAATGGCATTTGGATCTGTGAAGTATTTCACTACCTCTGGTGGAAGTCGATTGATCTGCTTCATTTAAACACAAAAAAAAAGCAAAACAAAAAACATGTAATAATGAATGGTAAATTCCCAAAATGACAAACAAATCGATAGTTGATGAACCATTATGATGTCCTAAAACATATAAGAAAAGGATTGTGTACTAACATATAAATATAAATACTATGATGTGAACTTGTGTTTTCACTTATACCTGAGATGCAATTCCTAACTCCACAGAGGAACCAATGGTTAGAAGGAATAACAAGAGAGCAATCACATACTGCCAAAGTGTCGTTGGCCCTGGTTCTGAAACCTCCTTTCGCAGCAAACCAAAGCTAACACGTGGACCACCACGTGGGTCTGGTCCTTCTGAATTGGGTTCCTCAACCATAAAAAGGTTGTACTTATTTCCAGTGACCTCAACCAACTGACTCTGAAGTTTGGCAAACACCTCTTCTCTCTTTCCCCTTAAATTCCCAAGGAAAAGAATGCCCTCACCAAGGTCTCCAAATGGCTCTTCTTTAGTAACCCAGAAGGTAGAAAAGCCAAAAAGCTTATCCTTAATCAACTTTACATCAGCAGGATCGACCTTCTCGGGCCCAAGGAGTTCCATCAGTTTAAAAGAATCAACTTGGAAACTGTTGTATGCCGGTCCAACCGGTGATATAGTTGGAGGCTGAAACATGGACATATACTTGAATCAGCACAGTCCTATCTTATATATTACACATACATTCATAGGTGTGATTTTGTGCCTTTTAAATTTTTATTTATCACTACCCATCACACATTATATGATATATATACATACAGATTCCAAGTGAAAGCCATGCCACCACTCGACTCACTAATCTAAATGAGTTTTTCAAAGCTTAAGATATACTTTCAAAGTAATAGTTAAATGATTAAATTCACTCTTTACTATTAAAAAAATAAAAACTTGTTCTATCTAAGTAAAACTGTATTACTAATAATGTTCCAACAACTTCAAATACTACTAGTCCAACTAAAATTTAAAGAAAGAAATTCAAAATAAGTTCAAAATTTTTTTTTTTTTTTAGATTTTTTAATTTTGATTTAAAAAAAAAAAGAAGAAGAATTCTAATAGGATTATTAAGAAAAAAAAAAAACAAAACAATAAATAATACCCTTGAAGAAGGCGGCGTCTTTTTGTCGCCGGCCGTTGGTTCTTCAGGCGGTGCCGCGGTGGTTGCCGTGGAAGTCGAAGGTTCAGCACTACTCTCTTCTTCATCGCCATTACTGTCATTGTCAACGCCGCTAAAACACTTAAACCTATAAAAATTGAAATAATCCACTCTCGTAGTCCTCTTGCTCTTCGACTTGAAGCTAAATGAACACGATGTTTGTCTGACTCTGCACAACAAACATGAATTCCTCCTCGTCCTATTCCATACGGGGGCCGAAAAACTAAAACTACAGCTCGTAGTCAGAGTTCCCATTTATTAAAGCAACAATCAAACAAAAAATTGAAGGAGAGCCTGTTGTTTTTTATTTTTAGTTTCAGTTATGCATTTGGAATTGGATTTGGGAATTCAAATGGATGAAGAAAACGAACTAGAGGCCTTGTTGTAAGAGTAAGACTTTAGTTCAATATCTACTTTCTAAATAAAATAATATCTTCTTCTTTTTCCCCCTTTTTTTTTTTTTTTTTTTTTATACTTTAATCTTTTTGTATTTTTCTTTTTCTTTTTTCTTTTTTTGGAAAAATTCCTCCTTCGCAGTTATCGATAAAATAAACCTATTAAACTATAATCAAATGGGAAAAAACTTATTATATACCCAAACTTTTTTTTTTTTTTGGATGAGAAAGCTTCCATTAAATCAGGAAAAGAACTACAACAAGGCTTATACAGCAGCACCAAACTACAGACAATCCAAGTGCAGTAGGTTCCTCACCACAGGAGGAGAGACACCCCTCCATAATTGGCAAACATTATTACAATGAGCAAACTGGGCTAGCCCATGTGCAACCTTGTTAAAGTCCCTTTTCAGATTTCGGATCTGCCAGCTCGCAAAGCCATCAAGGAAGCTCACAATACCATTGACAATGTGACCGAAACCCCCACTGCTATCCTTGGATAGAATGCGTTGAACAATGGACAAAGAGTCCGATTCAATAATGATTTGATTAAGGTCCAGTTCCTTTGCAAGGAGGATTCCAGCCTCAATTGCCAAAGCCTCAGTCTCATCCACTGTAAAACAGCCAGGAAGAACACGGCAAAGAGTAGCAACTGCCTGTCCTCTACAGTCCCTTATAATAACACCTATACTAGACAGCCTCCCATCATCAGCCGTTGCTCCATCAGGAGGTTTTCTCCAGCTAACCTCATAAGACGCCAGACCCAAGGAGCAGAATTTTGTAGCTTCTTTGAAATCAGCAATCAAACTAATAGCAAAATTCCAAGTCTGCTCAGCCCCATAACTGACCGACTCAAACACCCTCAAATTTCTGCTATGCCAAATGGCCCATGCAACCACAACCAAAATCTCTAGATCTTTAAGATTACCTGCATCTAACAACTTCATAGCTAAATCAGAAAAATCCAAGGATTCTGCCCCAATAACAAGTGGAAAATCTTTCCACAAGCTCCATATCTTCTTCGCAGCACTACATCTACAAAGAGCATGCAAAATAATTTCATCCTCCAAACCACACACAGGACACAGCCCGTCCATGCTCACCTCTCTCTTCCTTAAATTTGACATTGTTGGCAAGGCATTAACACAAGCTTTCCAAGTGAAGATTCTTATTTTTGGGGGGATTTTAAGTAGTCATATTCGCTTCCAAAAGGGCGTTCTGGGGTCACCGTGAGAACACTCACCCCTATCTGATGGGTTTATCACAGTGAGTGCCATATAATACGCACTTTTCACTAAAAATCCCCCCCTTTTGTTTCCCACCCAAATTATCTTGTCCTCAGGAAGATTATAGCTTAGCGGAATATTGAGGATTGTTTCAAACTCAAAAGGGAGAAATAAGGATTTCAAGGTATCAGCCTTCCATCTTTTGGTATCCTCATCAATTAAAGCCAAAACCATAGGAAAATCATCAAAAGGCCGAGGAGGGGAAATTACCTTATAAGTTGTTGGAGTGGGAAGCCACTTGTCCTCCCAAATGTGGATGAGTCTCCCGTTGCCTACTCTCCAACGGGAACCTTTCCGAACCACTTCAAGACCTTTAAATATGCTCCTCCATGTGTATGAAGGGCTGCAGCCCAGTTTTGAGTTCAGAATGTCTCCATTTGGATAGTATCTAGCTTTATAGACTTTGGCACAAAGGGAATTCGGGTTTGACAAGAGTCTCCAGCCCTGCTTAGCAAGCATTGCTAGATTAAAGGTTTGGAAGTTAAGGAAGCCCAAACCACCATTTGACTTTGCTTTACACATTTTCTCCCAGCTCACCCAAGCAATTTTTTTCTCTTCTTTCCTTTGCCCCCACCAGAAATTTCTTATCATCCCTTCAATCTCTTCACATAACCCTTTTGGGATTAGGAAGCAACTCATAGTGTAGGTGGGAACTGCTTGCACCACGGCCTTTATCAGAATCTCCTTTCCTTCTATGGACAACAACTTCCCTTTCCACCCCGCCAATTTCCTTTCGACCTTTTCCTTCACTTTTGCGAAAACTTCGGTCTTGGATCTTTCAATGATGGATGGAAGCCCCAAATATTTGCCATGCCTTGTGTCTTGCATCGGCTCAAGTATGTCCAACACTTCACACCTTCTTTCCTGGGGAGTATTATGACTGAAGAAAACAGAGGACTTCTCTGCATTAACTTTCTGACCCAAGGTAGCTTCGTAAAGCTCAAGGATCTCAATGAGTTTATGACATTCTTGCTCGGATGCTTTGCAAAACAAGAGACTGTCGTCCGCAAAAAATAGGTGAGTAACCATAGGACATCCCCTACAAATAGAGATTCCACTCAACATCTGAGTCCTTGCTGCCTCCTTAATTAGAGAAGAAAAACCATCTGCACATAATAAGAATAGGTAAGGAGATAAGAGGTCTCCTTGTCGGAGACCTCTTGTAGGGAAAATACATCCATGGACCGCACCATTAATAATCACAAAATAAGAAACAGTGGTAATACACTTCATAATTAATTGGATCCATTTTCCATGGAATCTCATTTTTTCCATCATTCCTTCAATAAAACCCCACTCAACACGATCATAGGCCTTACTCATATCAAGCTTGACCGCCATAAAATTTTCCTTCTCCTCCTTTTTATGTTCTAGATAGTGCATTAATTCATAGGCAACTAGTACATTATCAGTGATGAGCCTCTCTGAAAGAAATGCACTTTGGTTTTCCAATATAATTTGAGGAATGATGTTTTTTAGGCGGTTTGCGATAACTTTAGAAACCAGCTTATAAACTACATTGCATAAGCTTATCGGTATAAAATCAGACATTTTGGATGGACTATTAATTTTTGGGATCAAAGTGATGTTGGTCCTATTTATATCAGCAATTGACATATCAGAATTTAGCACATTTAACACCATATATGTAATATCATCCCCAACCACATCCCAATATTTTTGAAAGAAAATAACTGACATACCATCCGGGCTTGGAGCTTTTATGGGGTGCATTTGTTTCAGAGCGATCACCACTTCTTCCTTTGTAAAGCCAGCAATCAGCCCCTGATTCATCTCATCTGTTACTCTGGTGGGTATTGTATCAGTAACCTTAGAAATACAACAAGGATTTGAAGTAGTGAACAGCGACTCAAAATAAGCTATAGCTATCGTCGCAATACTCTCATTTGTATCACACCAAGTCCCATTCTCATCCCAGATACCATTAATAGTGTTTTTCTTCCTCCTTTGCGAGGCCTTTGAATGGAAAAACTTTGTGTTGCGATCCCCTTGGCCGTACCAAAGAACTCTGGACCTCTGGTGCGAAAAAGTCTCCTCACTATCAAGAAGATCATTAATCTCCTTTCTTAGACTATTTATCTCCTTCCCCATAATTCCGTCTCTATCTTGGATGGTCAGATCATTGAGGGCTTTCCCTTTACTCTGAATTTGCTTTGGCACGTACCCAAAAATCGACTTATTCCATCTTGCCAAATCAGTTGCACAATTTTGAAGACTTGAAGATATGCTTTCAAGTGTACCCTGGTGCAAACACCCTTCCCAAGCGTTCTTGATAATTTTCCTACACTCCTCTTTTTTTGTCCACATTTCCTCAAAATGGAACCTACGCTTCTTAGAGGGCTGCACAACTATGGAATTGGCTATCAGTAACGTACAATGGTCGGAAGTCGACTCAACCAAATGGAGGACTCTTGTTCTGCTAAAGTAGTTAATCCAATCATTAGTGGCAAAAGCCCTATCTAACCTCAGATATATGCGGTTATCCCCTTCTTGCATGTTACACCACGTAAAATCCGGACCGCTATACCCCAAGTCTTTAAAACCGCATGCATTAACCACCTCCCAAAACCCATCCATTTGCCTTTGAGGTCGATGAGCCCCCCCCCCCCCCCCCCATCTTTTCCCCCCTAGACAACATCTCATTGAAATCACCGTAACACAATTAAGGGAGCTGAAATTTCCTATTCAAAGCTGCAAGTTTATCCCAAGATTCCTGCCTTCTGTGAGTCTCTGGATTCCTATAGAAACCAGTAATTCTCCACTTAAAACCCGAGACTTGTTCTGAGATAATCGCATCAATATAGGTTCTTGAATAACCCATAATTTCCAAATCAACTTCTCTTCTCCACAACATTGCTAAACCTCCTCCCCTGCCTTTTCTAGGCACTATCAGCCCATTAACAAAATTTATTTTTTCCACAATTTTCTCCATAGCCTTCTTTTTAATTTTTGTTTTTGAAAGGAAAATAATTTTGGGATTCCATCATTGGACTAATTCGCCCAACACACAAACTGTCCGAAGGTTCCCAAGACCCCGGCAGTTCCACCCTAAGGAAATCATTGTTCTTGGCGGTGTTGCCTAGCAACCACCGCCGTTTCCTCAAAGAAATTTTCATAGAGAAATACATTATTCTTACCTTCCTCATCATAACTTCGCTTCTGGGGTCGACCTTCACATTCTGCCAGTATTTCTGTATCCTCATGCCTCTTAATGCCTACTGCTACCTCCTGAGGCTGCATACCAACTCCTTGGGCCTTTCCCACCTCTCTAGCCACCTTTTTTTTAACTTTCCTTTACCCGTCCCATACTACCCTTTGTTTGGGCCGGCCTGCACTTCTCCATCTTCATTATTTGCTTTAATTAACTTGGGCTTAAGTAGACCAAAAGCCTCTTGCTCCTTCATATTTATCTTGGACTTAAGTGGACTAGTAGCCTTTTGCTCCTTCATATTGGGCTTCACGGATTGGCCCACCCTTGAAAACTCATCCTCGTTGGTTTTGGACAGGTCTCTAACCGGATGGCTTTTAGTTAGCTTTTAGGTGCTACGTGGCTCCTTTCCCTTGCTTCCTTCCTGCTTCTCAGCACCCAAAATGTCCCATCAACTTTGATAGCTTGCTGCACCCATCTCTGGCCGTGCATCATGTCCCTTTTTTTCCAAAATTTCAAACTTTTCCCTCCCTTCGAGGTTGACTCTTCCGCCCAAACCACTACTCCTCTCATTCTCGCTTTGAACGGAAACCACCATCTCCCCCACCGTGGCCTGAGGCATCTTCCCCGACTCTCCACCATTTTTTGGTTCATGACTCCCGCTGCCCAAGCCTCTAGATCCATCATTTTTTGTTTTGTGACTGCTACTACCTGAGCCTCTAGACCCCTCATTTGTCCTTTGAAATGCTCCCAACCCTCAACCATTCACTGTATTGCCTCTCCATAGACTGCTTCTCCATCACCATGCCACAAAGCTTCTCATCGTGTCCTATTTTTCCACAGGAAAAGCAGAATGTGGGCAATCGCTCATATTTAAAGGAAACCCAGCATCTATCCCCATCCATATTTGTAACATATCCGCCTCTTCTCAAAGGCTTCTCAATGGGTAAGTCAATTCTTACACGCATGAACTTAGCTTGGTCTGCTTGCCATGACCTTTTATCCACCTCAATAACTCTTCCTATCTTGCTGCCAATATCACATCTAGCTTCCTCAGTCATGTATTCGAATGGTAAGCCCCAGATTTGAATCCAAAATGGGGCGTGAGTGAAGACCAAGTTGGCTGAGGATAAGCCCCTCCTCTATCGACACAAGAGCAAGAGGTTATTCTCAAAGTTCCACGGCCCGCTTTGCTCCACCCACTTTAATAGATACATTGAGCTGAACTTAAACTACAAAACATTGTTTCCGACCTCAACTATTCGAAGATCCGAAAGCTCTGACACCTAAGGGAGGAAAGTCTTGCTCCATGATGAGAGAGAAGAAGCTTCTACAGGGGAGAGAGAAACTATTATATACCCTAACTTAGGTAAAGTTTCTCAAGTTCTCCAATTAAATCATTTCATATTAACATTTAATCCACATTAGGGTTTTAATTATCTCAATTGGTAAAGTCTTTGGTGCCTTGGTCTAATAATAGATTTATTATCAAGAACGGATACTATATATTAAAACTCTCTCTAAAAAAAAAAAAAACTACATTAGCATTCTCTCTCTCTCTCTCTCTCTCTCTCTCTCTCTCTCTCTCTCTCTCTCTCTCTCTCTCTCTCTCTCTCTCTCTCTCTCATATCATGGTTCTGCCAATGCCATTGGGTTGAGGTGGTTGGTGGTTTTTTTATTGCTGGTTTGAGGTGGTTTCTTTTTTTTTTTTTTTTTTTTTTCTTCTTCTTGTTGTAATCTGACCATGTTAAAATGGTTTGACACCATTTTGTGCTTATTGTTAATATAAATTAATTGGAAAACTTAAAGAACTACACCTAAGGTATTGTATTTGAGTTTTTGTCCTAATCAAATAACATATTTAATAAATTATCTATTCTTTATTTTTATTTTTTTTTAGCAAAGAACGATAATTATCTATTCTTTATTAATCCTTTATATATTTCAACATTAAAGATCTCATTTACAATTATATAAGATATTTTTTAGAAATTTGGGGAGTCCCCCACCCTAAATAGATTCATCACTAGTGGTGACTCATAATCCACTTATATATTTTTGGGCTAACTACAATTTACCCACTTGTGGTTTAGCTGAAATTTAAATTGCCTAGTTATGGTTTAAAATTTAACACTTTACCGACCTGAGCTCTACTCCGTTAGGCTTTTGTAACCCACTTCACTATTTGACGTTAAAAAAACACATTTTAATTTGAAAACATAACATAAAACAGATCAAAAAGCTAGGGTTTGAAACTCTGAACATTAAACATGAAATTTCAAACAAATGCAAATTTAGACACATACAAATTTCAAACAAACAAGAAGTCGAAGCCACCTTGAAAGTTTTTCTAACTTTATTTTTCTGTTTGTAAGAAAATCTCTTAAATTAACTTTATGTTAGGCCCTTATTTCAATCCACTAAAGAAGGATTATGGAGCTTCTACTAATAAAGTATGTTATGTATGTGGTTGCAAGCTAATATGCATGGGTTTCCAACACACCTTATTTGAGGCTTCTCCAAAAAAACAGACCTTATTTGATATTAATTAATTCATTTAAGTTTCAAAACTTCGTATATCTATGATTAGGATTAAGGGTCTACTATTTCAAATTTTGGATATGGACACTTGACACTCTTGAATTAAAAATACTGGATTATTGCTCCCTTTTACCATGTTTATTGATGCAATTATTATTTTGACCTACTTTAATATATGATAAAAGCAATTAGAAACCCAAGCAATTTTGCAATATTGGTGTGTGCATGTTCTTTGGCCACATATTGACCAAAGTTCATAAAGTATCATTTTCCCAAAATTCGATTGATAGAAATCATCCTTTGGATGGGAGTGCCATTAATAAAGCTAGAGTCACCTATTAATAAAATAAAATCCATGGCCCTAACCAAAAATTACATCATTACAAAATTCCTCTAAATTAAGAAACATAAAGAAATTTCACACACACACACATATATATATATATATATATATGTCTGTGTTGTAGGGACATGTTTTGCAGCCCAAGCCCAAGATGTGTGGGATCTTGGCCCAATGAGCGCAGTACAATAAATTTGTAGAGAGTGGGTCAAAGAACTAGGCCCTAATGAATTGGACAACGGCTAGTATGGATTTAAATGATGATCAAACAAGAACAAAAAGCACTGATCTGAATCAATTCACTATCCAAGGAGGTAAGTCTTTATATAAATCAACTAGACTGAGTACAAGTATAATTTTGATGGCTACAGTGTTCCATTTCTATTTTTCCGATCCTTTCCTCATGGAAGGTCTCTTACATTATATAGCTCCCTTTGGACTATCTTGATCTTACATTTGTTGATCATCTGAGCTCTTATTTGAGTACTTGTCCCATCAGATACCCTATTTGGCTTTCTATGAGTTGTGGTAGCCAAGACAACACTGTTCAGAGGTCTTCTCCACATAAATGCAGCCAGAAAAGTAGCTACAGTGCATTCAATGCGGTGGTAGCAGCTTTCTTTTAGATATTTTCGGGTTCCCCTCCTTCTAGTATGTTCATGATGCACGTCTCTATCACTGAAGTTTCATGGAAGGTCACTCTGATCATTGGAATACATATTTGAGCTGTACTTATCGTATCCGAGGAGATATTCTTCCTCGGACAATCTTTCTATTTGCATCTTGCTCATTAAATCCTGAGCCTGAATCGTTTATTATCATTCGTTCGTCCTCAGACTACTCATACTCTCGGCCAAGGCCTAAGGCCTAATATATGATTTGGGTCCTTAACCCTATAATAGCCTCTCAAAACTCTGGTTTTTTCCTCTCATCCGAGGAGAAAGCTGGGGTTTTGAATTTTTAAGAGTTAATTCTACTTGATCTTTTGATTTACATGTGTGGGAATGCCGTTTCATGTGCCCCATAATTGCCCCTGATGCTTTAAAAGCCACAAGGCTCTATTAATTGCTCCAAGGGGCGCTTTATTCCCCAGATCTAATGGTGAGGCATAAATCCAATGACTGATCTTTCTCTTGGAATTTTGAGCGGGATTACTCCCACTCATTTTCACTCTCTATATAAAGCCTTGAGGGAAATCATTCTCCCCTTACTTTACGAATTTTCAAGTTCTCTAGAGATCTCAAGCACTCCAACTCACTAAAACCTCCACACTCCTAAGTTTCCTTAACTTTTTTCCTTAAGAAATTCCCAAAAGGTTTTTCTAAAGGTTTAGGATTTAATACACTTGTTTTCGTTAGTATCTATCTCTTTAAACTTTCTTTTTCTCCTCGGCCAACCTCCTCGGCCTTCTTTCTCTTTTAGAAGACATCCTTCGTGTCATCTACGTTTGCTTAGATGGGTAGATTCAAGCACTTAGTAGACTCTTTGACCGGTATGGAGGGATCTAGGGCTAGATATCACATTTCGCAGGGAGTAGTCCTACAATATTGTGCCCCAGACCAAATTCTTACCAATACGGAAGTGGGTTAAGTCGTCATTCTCATGATTGCTTTCATAAAAGGAGGAATGACGCTTCCCATGGGTAGGGTAACTAGGGATTACCTGATTAACCACAGACTGACTCCCCATCAGTGCGCCCCTAACCTATTTAGGGTCTTGGGTTGTGTAGACGCTTTCAACGAGCAGATGGGCTTCGGGCTCACATGGCATGATGTGGTTCACATGTACGAGTGCCACAAGTTTGCCGACACGGGATACTATCTCAACTCTCGGTCCAACATCGTCAGACTGATATTGTGCCTTCCTAAGTCAAACAAGGGCATGAAGGATGACTACCTTATTGTCTCCAGGGAGTGGAATGACGGTCTTCACTGCCCAACTCGGACGGGAGAGCTAGGTAGGGTACCCTAGGATTAGTCCCTTTGGCAAGGGATTTAGCGCTCTTAGTTTTACCCCCTTTCACTTTTAACATTTCATCTCATTTTGATGGTAGTTTTTATTGGTTTGACCATGATTTTCTCTTCGGATGTTTTTGCAGATAAAAACCACGTCTTTTCGAAACTTAGTTTTATCAACGTATCGAGTCTCAACAAAGTGCTGAGATCTGAGATATTCATAAGCGAAGACAGACAGCTACGGGCCGCTCATTTAATTTTGGAATATGAGCCTCTGTCTCGCATATTTCAGGATGCAGGCTACGCAATAAGGGCTGGTGACCCTAGATTGAATTGCATAGACATTTCTAAGCCGAGGTTTTTGGCTCGAAGAGACCTTCCACCTGTGGTGTTACCACTTCAACCGGTTTTGCTCGAGGCAGCAACAACACCAAGGGAGGTCGTCGCCTCTTCTCGTCTATCACTCGAGGAGGAGATAGAAAAATTTCATTTTGAAGAAGAAGAGATTCAAGAGACTCCCTTAGATAATATTTCGGACGCCGAGGAGGAGGCTGATAGGCACTCGGGTGTTCACTTTCCTACCTTGGTAGTTACTCATCTAGACAGCACCTTTGAAGAAGAGAAGGATGAGATGGCATTAAAATGAGGGAACAGAAGCCTGAGAGACCTCATGGCTGCAAGGAACAAGGGGACAACTTCACAAGAAGTCCCTAAGTCCTAAGTTCCTCCTACTTTTCCCCCTCCCCCCTCTTTTGATCCCCACCGACCTCGGACTGAAGGCCATTCCTGATCTAAAGAAGAAAAGACCAATTCAGGAGCTTGAAGAAGGGGAGGTGGGTCCTTAGAAGAGGGTTAAGCAACATAAGGTGGCCAAAGACCCTTGGGAGAAAAGGTCCAACTCTGTGGATAGCCGGGAGGAGCAAAATAGGGCTGATGTGCGCATTCCGCAATGCACCTGGTCTCCTCAGCTGGAGGTGGATGTGATTGCCATCCCTTGGAATGCCTTAGTCAGAGACTTCCAAAGAGGGCGTGCAGGCTACATTGTTGAAGCCCTAGAGCAAAATGATCTCTTCCTGTCCCTGAAGAGGGACCTCGCCATGGTAAGCAATCTATCATATCCTTGAAGTTAAATGTTAAGTTATGTTTTCGTTCCTTCCTTACTTTTTTATTCATGTGATTTTTCCATTGTCTTTGGGCAGGTTGCTCAGCAAGTTTTTGTGGTCGAGGAATAGGTTTGCGACGCTCGTAATGAGGCCAACGCTGAGGCCCTCTCTTGTGCTGACGTTGAAAAATCCTTGGGGGCCCTCAAACAAGAACAGGCTAAGCTGTCTGAGAAGCTGAAAGCAGCGGACCAGGCTCGCTTGAGTGCTGAGGTGGGTCTAAAAACTGTGGAAAGGCAAGCCGATGATCAACGCCAAAAACTTCACCTGATCGAGATAGATCTGGCCACTCAAAGGCAGTTGGTCATAGATCTTAAGGTTGAGCTGCAGAAGGCCAATGAGGCAGCTCAACTGGCCAAGGAAGTAGCTGAGGCTGAGAAGTAAGCGTCTTATCTGCTCGGCATGGAGGAGATGCAAATTAGGCTCACTGAGGAGCTTTCAGAGGTATGCAGGGATTACAGCAATGCGACATGGGATAGGGCCCTTAGTGTTGCAGGAGTCCCTGCAGACTCTGTTTAGAGGCAGCCTAGGAGAGTATATTATCACCCAGATATCCGTGAAGTCCCAGGTGCCATCTCTCCCCCTCTGCCCTTACTCCAAAGACTTCTGAGCAGCCCTTGATTATCCAAGCTGCTTTCCCTCTCCCTGAGGCTTCGAAGGGATCCAGCCAAGCTGGTGATCAAGGCCAGGGGGTTGAGAGGGACAAAGACAAGGGTAAGGGCAAGGAGAAAAAGCCCTTCTTAAAAGCCAAGAATGCTGCCAAGGACAAGGAAGCTGCAACAAAGGCGAAGGAAGCAGAGGCCAAAACCAAAGAAGCTGATTCTAAGGCCAAGGACGCTCCTACCTCCCAGCCGAGCTAGAAAGAAGACCCTCCTACTCCCAAGGCCAAGACTTAGCACTTAAGATTTTCTTCGCAATTTCTTTTGCAGTAATTTTTTTTAATGACATTCTGTCAATGTATATAATGTATTCCCTTTTTCATTTAATGAGAATGTTTTTCTCTTCGTCTCTTGCACTTTTGCTTTATGTGCTTTGAGGAGTATTACTATCATAAATAGCATTGAACTGTTGTTGCTTCATCTTTAGTAAAAACTGATAACAATACACTGCTAACAATTTAATCAATTTAACCAAGTACCAACAATAGAGAAATTTACCACATACCTGTACTGTGAATTAACCTTTTTGCAATGAAAGCTAGATCTAATGGAGATAAGTAATATACTTTGTAAAGAATAAGAGGGGCAGATATCCTTCATTCTACCCAACGCTTAGATAAACAACTAAGGACTCTAACTTGCTCAGAGCCATCAATTTGAGGAGTTGGTTATGATCTTGGATTTGCCTTAACACTTAGAAGGATGCCAGCATGTATTAACTTAGCCAAAGCGTGTAGTCTACGGAACTAGGTCTGACTAAGGTTTTGGTCAATACTGAGAAAAAACGAATAGATAGATGTCTTTGAGTGTTAAATATACCAAAGTATGTGGTCCGAGGATCTTGACATAACTTAGGTTCTGTTTTCCACTTAGAAAAGATGCCAATAAGTATTAATTTGGCCAAATCATGTGATTTGACGAGCCAGGCATGACTTAGGTTCTGTTTAATCACTTATATAAGATGTCATTAAGTGTTAATTTCCCTAAAACTTATGGTCCGAGGAGCCAGGCATGACTAAGGCTCTGTTTAATCACTTATATAAGATGTCATTAAGTGTTAATTTCCCCAAAGTATCTAGTCCGAGGAGCCAGGCATGACTAAGGTTCTGTTTAATCACTTATATAAGATGTCATTAAGTGTTAATTTTCCCAAAACATCTGGTTCGAGGAGCTAGGCATGACTAAGGTTCTGTTTAATCACTTATAAAGATGTCAACAAGTATTAATTTGGCCAAAGTATGTGGTCTGAGGAGCCAGACATGACTAAGGTTCTATTTAATACTTGGAAAGAATAAATAAAGGGAAGTACAATGCCTTTATACAACAAATGAACATATTGGCAAAGGAAACTTTCATTAATAATAATACATTTTTAGGTTGTTTACATTCTAAGGGCGCGGTATTACATGCGCATCTAAGTCTTCCAGAAAATATGCTTCTATACTAGCCACCGAGGTAATGCGATATGGTCCTTCCTAATTGGTCCCTAGCTTTCCCCACGCTGGGTTCTTCGCAGTACCCAAAACTTTTCTCAACACCAAGTCACTGGACATTAATGGTCTCAGCTTTACATTGGCATCATAACTTTGCTTGAGTTTGTGTTGATGGTATGCCAATTGAATCATTGCACTTTCTCTTCTTTCTTCAATAAAGTCTAAACTCTTTTCTAGTAACTCATTGTTACTGCTTGGATTGAATAAGCTGGTTCTTAATGTTGGGAAGCCAGTTTCTAAAGGAATGACAGCTTTGGCTCAATAAGTCATTGAAAAAGGGGTCTCTCCTGTTGACTTGCGAGGTGTAGTTCTATACGTCCAGAGGACATGTGACACCTCTTCTACCTATTTTCCCTTTGTGTCATCTAGCCTTTTCTTAAGTCCGTTCACTATGACCTTATTTATAGCCTCGACTTGTCCATTTCCTAGGGGCTAACCTGGAGTGGAATACCTGTTTGTAATTCTTAGATCACAATAGTATCTCCTGAAAGATTTGTTGTCAAATTGAAGGCCATTGTCTGAGATGAGGGTACGAGGGACCCCGAATCGTGTGACAATGTTTTTCCAAACAAATTTTTTGGCGTCCACGTTCTTGATATTTGCTAAAGGCTCAGCTTTAACCCACTTGGTAAAGTAGTCTGTGCCGACCAACAAATATCTCTTGTTTCCTACTGCCTTGGAGAAAGGGCCAATGATGTTAAAGCCCTATTGAGCAAATGGCCAAGGGCTAGATAGGGGGTTAAGGACTCCTCCTGGTTGATGTTTATTTGGTACAAATCTTTGGCATTGATCACATTTCCTCACATATTCTTGCGTTTCTTTATGCATATTTGGCCACTAATAGCCCTGAGTGATGGCTCTGTGAGACAAAGATCTGCCTCTTGTATGGCTTCCACAAATCCTTTCATGTAATTTCTCAAGGAGTAACTTTGATACCTCAAGGTGAATGCAGAGTAGATATGGCCCAAAAAAAGAGCGCTTGTACAATTTTTGGTCCTCGGACAGCCAGAAACGAGGCGTCTTTCTCCGTACTTCATTAGCTTCTGATTTATCCTCCAGCAAAATGTCCTCTCTCAAGAATAGTACTTTGGGATCCATCCAGCTTAGCCCTACTCTAACTTGGTGAACATGGACTACCTTTCCCTTTACCTCTGTGGGTTTACACAAGTCTTCTATAAGGATAACCTGAGGTAAGCTCTACGCCGAGGAGGTTGCAAGCGTGGCTAGGGAATCAGCATATGTGTTTCCACTTCTAGGGACGTGCAGTAGGCTGAATGATTCAAATCTTGATTGTAAATGCCTAACTTGACTTAAGTACCATTGCATTCTCTCATCTCTTGCTTATAACTTGCCCTTCACTTGGCCAACCACCAGTCTTGAGTCTGAGAACATCTTTACTGCCTTTCCCTCCATTTTTTGAACCATGGACATTCCTTCCAACAAAACTTCATATTCATCCTCATTATTTGTAGTTGAGAAGCCTAGTCTTAGTGACTTTTCAATGGTGATTTGTTTAGGAGAAACCAGAACTAGCCCCACTTCGGAGCCCATTTGATTTACTGCACCATTAACATATACCTTCCAGAATAGAGGTTCATGCAGGGAGATTGTGCCGACTAATTTTCCATCTATGTTTTATGTCGCTGTTACTTCTTCTAATGGGGGTTCAACGAACTCGGCCACCAGGTTCGCAAGGACCTGGCCCTTGACAGAGATGCGAGGCATGTACTTGATGTCAAAAGCTCCTAGAATTGTGCCCTATTTAGCAATCCTCCCCATGTAATCAGCACTTCAAAGTATAACTTTGAGTGGAAGCTGAGTCAGTACAACAACTGCATGTGCTTAGAAGTAATGGGGAAGCTTTCGTGTAGCATGCACCATTGCCAAGATGGCTTTCTCCAATGGTAGATAACGAACCTTGGCCTTATGTAGTGACTTGCTAACATAGTAAACTGGCCGTTGTATGCCACTAGCAACTCGTATCAATACCAAACTTACAGCATGGGAGGCCACAGCAATATAGGCAAACAAGACCTCATCCACCTCAGGACTGGACATGATAGGTGGTCGAGATAAATATTCTTTAAGTTGCTGGAAAGTTGAAGCACACTCCTCGGTCCACTCAAATCCCTTCTACTTATTCATCAGGAGGAAGAAGGGTCTGCACCTATCATCTGACCGAGAAATAAACCGGTTCAAGACAGTAGTCATTCTGGTAAGCTTCTGGACCTCTTTGGGATTTTGAGGTGGTTGTAAACTATTAATAGCTTTGATTTGATCGAGATTGACCTCAATTCCCCATGTAGCCCAAGAACTTGCCTGATCCCACACCAAATGAGCACTTGGAAGCATTTAGGCGCAACTTGTGTTTTCTCAGAATTTCAAAGATGTTTCCGAGGTCTCCCATATGTTCAGACACCACCTTGCTCTTCACCACCATGTCGTCTATATATACCTTAATACTCTTGCCCAACTGTGATTCAAACATTCTCGTTATCATCCTTTGATAGGTAGACCCTGCGTTTTTCAAACTGAAGGGCATCATTTTGTAGTGATAGTTTCCAATGGGAGTGACAAAAACTGTTCTTTCTTGATCGTCTAGGGCTAATGGTATTTGATGGTATCCTTGAAAGGCGTCTAAGAAGCTCATCCGAGGGTGTCCCACCATTGCATCCACTAACTAATCTATTCGATGCATAGGGAAGGGATCTTTTGGGCAAGCCTTATTCAAATCTGTGAAGTCCACACACACTCGCCACTTCCCGTTCTTCTTTTTCACCACGACAGTATTGGCCAGCCATTCTAGGTAGAAAACTTCCTTGTTAGCCCTTGCCTGTTTGAGCTTCATCACCTTATCTCTGACAGCATCTACATGTTTCTTGGATGGGCGTCGAGGTGATTGCTTTTTAGGGGTGATGGATGGGTTAACATTTAAATGATGGCAGATGAAGCTTGGGTCCACCCCCGATGCTTCGTAAGCATTCCATGCAAACACGTCAATATTTTTCCTAAGAAATTCTACTAGCTCTTCCTTCTCTTGGGGAGGTAGCTGAGTTTCGATCAGAAAAAACTTCTCCGGGTCATCACTAACCATAACCGTTTCTTAATCTTCACACTTTGCCTCCTTGGCTGGTCCATTTATAGGCAATGTCGGAGCCTTTGATTGCTACAAGCCCCCTCCAGTAGAGGCTGATGACTCAGCTTCAGGTTGATGTAAGATGGTAGCCATTAGGCATTGCTTGGCTGTGGATTGACTCCCCACGATTTCTTCAATGTGACCCCCCGATGGATATTTCACCTTTTGGTGCAGAGTGGAAGAGACGGCCTCCAAGGCATGAAGCTAGAGTCTAGCTACAATGGCCGTGTAGGGGAAATAGGCATCCACCACTATGAAATTTACCTCCACCACTTCTAAACTAGCTTGCACGGGTAGTCTTATCATACCCCTCAGAATGACTACCTTTCCATCAAAACTTACCAAAGGAGAATTGTAGGCCATCAAGTCCTTGGGTCTCAAATTCAGCCCCCTGTATAAGTCGGGGTACATAATTTTGACACCACTACCTTGGTCCACCATCATCCTCTTCATGTCATACCCACCAATCTTGAGCATGACCACTAAAGTATCATCATGAGGCTGTATGGTCCCAATCTTATCCTCGTTTGAAAAACTTAGTGTCGGTTGAATATCCATTCTAGCCTTCTTCGGCTTCAGATTATCATCCTCGGCGGACGGTCGAGCCACATACATCACTCTAGAAGGACAAGAACCGGTCCTCTCGGGAGCAGCAAAGATGACATTAATCGTTCCCATAGGAGGTCTTGAAGAAGCATTTCTCTGGGGATTCGAACTTGTCTGGCTCGCCTTGCCACTAGAATGGTGCAAAAGCTGCTTTAATTTTCCTTCTCGGACCAGCTGGTCCAAATGATTTCTACAGTCCTCCGTAATGTGTCCCTGGTCTTAATGGTATTGGCAATAAAGGCTCTGGTAGCGCCTCATAGGGTTTCCAGCCATCTTGTTTGGCCATTTGAAGAACGGCTCATTTTTAATCTTTTCTAGAACTTGATGCACTGGTTCTTGGAATACTGCATTAACCGACTAAGTATTAGCAGATCTTGACTGCCCAGCAAAGTCTCTCCGAGGCCGGTTGTCATTGTTGTACTGATCCGACCTGAAATCTCTCCTCTCCTAAGGGATAACCTTAGCTTTTCCTTTCCCCAGCTGCTGCTTTTCCTCAACCCTTTTGTACTTATCAATCCAGTCCATGAGTTGGCGCACATTGGTGACAGGTTTCCCAGTTAAAGACTTCCTTAAACCGTACTTGACTGGGAGGCTAGCCTTAAAGGTGTTGATGGCCACGTCATCAAAGTCACCATCAATCTCGTTGAACATTTCCCAGTATCGGTCTAAGTACGTCTTTAGAGTCTCCCCTTCTCGCATGGATAAGGACAATAGGGAATCTATGGGCCGAGGGACCTTGGTACACGTAATAAAACGAGAGCCAAATGACCGGGTGAGCTCCTTGAAAGAATCTATGGAATTTGCCCTTAGGTCGTCGAACCATCTCATCGCAACGTGTAAGGTTGAATTTATTCAACCATCTAATTGGCTTTATTCTGTGCCAAATTTGCTTGTAATTCAGCATTTAGTAACCCTGTATTTAGGTGGGTTTGATGTAAGGGTAGTGAGTGAGATAGAGTGAAGTTTGCTCAAGAGTGTGCAAGAAAACAGAGACTCGCGGCTGGGACTCGTGGGTGACTCGCGGGTGACTCGCGACTACAAGCCGCCAGAAGCAGCACACGTGCCAAGCATGCTGGAAGATGAACAATCATGCTAGCTGGAGCACTACAGGACAAAACAGGACAACTGACCATACGGTTATCTCGCGACTGGATCTCGCGACTTAGTCAAGCCGCAAGGTCAAGCCGCGAGCCACTCCTGTTTTGTAAAACCTGACGTTTCACATTCCTCTCCCACTCCAGTATAAATACCCCTATTACCCACGATTGAAAGAGAGCTTCCAGAGAGTATTTTGAGAGAGAAATCCTAAAGAAAAACCAGATTGTTTTACCCACAATCTCTACCTTAGAGTCTCTTCAAATTCCTCAACTCTCTTCCTCTCCATTGTCAAATCCTTGAGAGGCATTATACCAAACCAGGTTCTCACCATCATCATCATTGTGAGACTGCTGTTTGGATTTCTGGGAAGCAGTTAGGAAGGAACCAATCTTCATTGGTTGATACTACGGTCTAGTAGCGGAATCCGGGAAGCTAGAAAAGAAAAAGGTTCGGCGCAACCTCGTTGGAGCAAGAAGCTTGGAGGGCTTAGGTGCACTGGGTAGATTAGGCTTGGAGGGTCTATTGCTGTCCTTGTATCCCAACTGTATTTTCTAGTGGATTGATTACCGCTTGGAGGGCGGCGGAGAGGTTTTACGCCGAGGGTTTCGGTTTCCTCTTCGATAACACATTGCGTGTTGTCTTTGTGTTTGCATCTTCCTTCCTCTCTATCTTTGCCTTTTATTTATCTGCTGTGGATTTTAATCTGTTATGGCTTAGATAGTTTTTAATCAATTTCGTATGATAACATATGTTAAGTTTCCGCACACTAGTTGTTTGACATATTGCTTGAATTGATTAAGTTGTTATTTGGGGGTCTAAACGTTCAAAGGTGTTTTTACACGTTTTTGAACTTTTAATTGGTATCAGAGTGGGTACACTGATATTGGTTTCATTACCATTGTGTGATCCTTGACTCCCTTTAGAGATGGATAGGTCTCAATCCCTAAATGCACCTCCATATTTTGATGGTAGTAATTATGCTTTTTGGAAGGTTCGCATGAGAGCTTTTCTGTGTTCTATTGATGAATCCGTTTGGGATGCTGTTGAGATTGGTTGGACCAAACCAGAGGCAGCCAAATCCACATGGGATAAGGCAGCACTTGCTGCATCTAATGCTAACAGTAAAGCACTCAATGCTATTTTCTGTGGTGTGTCTCCAGATGAATTTCACAGGATTTCTCATATTACCGTGGCCAAAGAAGCATGGGAGATTTTGGAAACTACCTATGAAGGCACGAAGAAAGTGAAAGACACCAAGTTACAAATGCTGACCACTCAGTTTGAGGAGCTCAAAATGAGTGAGGATGAGTCTTTTGACTCTTTCTATGGGAAGTTAAATGAAGTGGTTGTCAGCAAGTTCAACTTGGGGGAGAAAACGGAGGACTCAAAGATTGTAAGGAAGATCCTTCGATCATTGCCGGAAAGTTTTCGAGCTAAAGTGACAGCAATTGAAGAGAGCAAGGACCTCGATGACATCAAAGTGCAAGAGCTGGTTGGTTCTCTGCAGACTTATGAGATGTCGCTGCCCAATCAACGGAAGAGTAAATCTCTTGCTCTAAAGACCATTAATGAGAAGGTGGAAGATCAAGACTCATCGGGAGAAGATGTGGTTCACAAAGATGTTGCATATCTTGTCAAAAATTTCAAAAAGTTTTTGAAATTCAAAAATAATGGCAAATTTGATGATAAAAGAAAATTCCAAAGTTCTGGAAGGGAGAAAAGGGAATTCAAAAGGAAAGATGGAAAAGAATCTCAACCTACACAAGGTGTCACTTGTTTCGAATGTAACGGGCATGGACACTTTAAGAAGGAATGTCCGAATTATTTGAAATCGAAAGGTAAAGTGTATGCCACGACCTTGAGTGACTCGGATTCGTCTGACTCAGAATCTGAAGAGAGCTGTGATGGAGAAGGGAACTATTCGGCTTTTATGACTATTGCTCATGTTGAGTCTTCAGATGAGCTGAATCTGCTTGTGCAAGACCTTGGAGAACATAGTGATGATGAATCACTAGGAATTGTTGAAGAATCGGATGCTGAAGAAGATGGAAGCACAGCAAATCTTCAGGAGAATTATAACTCACTCTTGGAGAAGTCCGGGGAATACACAAGGGTGGCCAAGGCTGCTGTGAGAAAAATGAAGAAGGCTGAGGAGGACTACAAAAGTCTCCTAATCCGATATAGGGAGGCCAAATGTGAGATAGAAACTCTGAATGGAGAGTTGTCCGAAGCTTACACAAAAGTAAGATTTCTTGAGAGTGAGGTTGTGCAAGCAAATGCTAAAGTAGAGAGGGTTACCACCAAGAAGCTAGATGATGTTATCTCATCTCAAAAGAGCTTTTCAGACAAATCCGGATTGGGATATACCGGAGGAGGTAGTTCGTCTGGAAATGTCACTAAAGAAGTGAAGTTTGTAAAGGCCAAAGATCCAGTTGTAGCTAACCTTACTGGTGAGAAGCTCGAGGTGGAGGAGAAGAAGAATTTGGTGAACCAACGGATGTTAAATCCTCGTAATCAGTTTGTAGGCAGGTCTGAATCTTGTGCCAAGTCACGTCCTCGACCACAAAGAGGTCCTAGAGGAACTTATGTGTGCCACTATTGCGGACTTCAAGGGCATACTCGACCAAATTGCCAAAAGCTGAGAGCAAAGAATAGTGCAACTCCTCAAAGGTCAGGAGGACCTAGAAATGATAGAAGAATTTGGGCTGGAGATCAATCTAGAGATCAGAATGGTGATCCCGGAATGATGAACGTGATGAAGATGATTGGTGCATTCACCAACTGCTTGGAAAGCTTCTCACGAAGGTTTGAAAGCCCTAACTCCCGTACCCAATCCTATAAGGAAATCACCCCAAATGCAAGTGACGTGAGGGTGAATAAGGGTACTCATGCATAAGCATTACAACATGTCCATGCATTAATACTTCCTATGCTTTGTGACTATGTTTGTTTGTTTTGCTTGCTATTTTTGCTGTTGGTTGTTTGTTTGTCTACTTGTGAATATCTTTAATTTTGTCTTATCAATCTTTTTGTTTCTTGTGTCAAAAATCCAAAAATCACATAAAAAATTAGAAAATCAAAAAGCTTGATTGACTTTGTTGAGCTTTTTTCTCAAAACTTGTTTTGCCTTGTACCTTTGTGCTAATGGCTTTGTGCATTTTCGAGCATTGCTTGTTTCTTTGCACTTATATCTATGTGGGAGAAATCTTGAAATCTTTGTGATTGTTGTAAATAGATCTTCAAACTTGTCATGAATGATTAGTGAATGGTTTTGTTGATCTTGAGACTTGCATAGACTTGTGTCTATATATCTTCCCACTCTTTATTTTTGTTTTGTTAAAAAGAGCTCACCAAATGTAAATCTCCAAATGAAAAGAGATATTGAGCTGCAAAAGCCTGTCGCACATTCTAGTATTTGACTAGAAAAAAGGGTAAGCGACTCTATATTAAAGAAAATGTTTATTCAAAAAGGCCAAAGGCTTGTTCATTAAAGTGAAATGTCAAATATCACTCTCACAATGAGAGGTGATTGACTCAAAAGATCAAAAAGATCAAATGCTATGATTGAAAGTGGAGTCAAATGTAAAGCTCCAAATCATGTTATCAAGTTTTATGGGAGGTCATATATACATACTTCTATAATTGAGATGGGTCACATGATCTAGTGCTAATTGTGTATGCCTTGGTTGAATTGATCATTGAAGCTTCACATTAGACGAAGGACTATCTCATTGTTGATATCCACACACAACACACAAGTTTATGTTCAATAAATGCCATATTCATTTGTGTGATTGTACTTGATAAAATGTGTTTTCACATGCTCAATCTTTGTTAATTCAAGCACAAAAAGATTTTTGAGTGTTTTAGGTATTTTTGGAAAGTATTTTGTTTGAAAAATCTGAAAATTTCAAAATCCTATTTTGCCCTGTTTTGGTGGCTCAGTCGCGGGTATGTCAAGTCGCGAGCCTCAGTCGCATCTTCGCTGGTCAGTTTTGGCGACTTGTTCGCGAGTGGAAGGTCCAGTCGCGAGATTCACTCAGAGATTTTCGCGGCTCAGCTCGCGACTTACTCGCGGGTAGACCTTCCAGTCGCGAAAAACACTTAGAAAATTTTTTCAAATTTTTGTTCTTGAGTGCTTTGGTGGCTTGAGCTGGCGACTGTGTGGCGACTTAATCAAGTCGCGAAAAACGCGTGTTTTATAGAAATAAGAGCAGTTTTTAAATCTTTTTCAGTTTTCCCTCGAATATTTGTGACTGTTCATCTTCTCCCTCCCAAACACTCCGTGCTCCCATTTCCAATCTCCATTGTTGCATACTTGTAGCTCAAAATCTTCAAGTCACAGGTATGGGTTTTCAGTTTTTGCACTCTTTTCTACTTGATTTTGTGTTTTTCCCTTTTGATTTTTCGCATATATTTGTGATTTAGAAATGGGTTTGTGTTTCGGATTTTGCTCATTGTTCATGCTTAGATTGCGTATGCTGCTGCTAGAATATGATTTGATCTTAGTTATTTCATTATTACTCTTCATCCTGTGCTTAGCTAAGTGATTCTTTGTTTTTATCTGAACTTTGAGCTGTTGAGTTGTTTCAAATTGTTCCTTTTTTAGGCTGTGAGCTTAATGTGCTAAATATGTCTGCTCTATTGTGTTAATCTTTTGGGAGCATATGTGTGCTTCACAACACTGTTTATGTGACATATCATTTTCCAGTTTCTGTCTCATTGACTTATAACTGCCTTTAAGTTAGTTTCTATATCTGACGCTTTTATGTGTATTTCCTATCTTAGGCTTGCTTTTCCATGTGATTGATCTAAGTAGCTTGTGTTTAAATGTTTCAAGTTCATTTGTATGGATGAAATCTCTTGTTAATTACATGGGACTGACTTGTTCTACACATATATTGCTCTACCCTGTTGTGGCCTCTTCTGATTGTTCACAGATGGCTCCCTCACCTCCGAAGAAGAAAACTCCTGCAAAGAAGGCTGACAAAAGATTGAAAATGGATTCTAAGCTATTTAGGTCAGTTCATCATTTTGAGAGATACAGGGATAACTTCATGAGTGCAGGAATTATTCAAGAAAGATTTGTAGACTTGGAGGATTTGAGACAAACCTTTATCCCCAGCTGTTTTGAAGGAAGAGGATGGGAAAAACTTCTGAGTAATTTCCCTGTAGTGTGTGAACCCCTGATTAGGGAATTTTACTCAAATGCTGTGATAAAGGAGAATGAGTTAAGTTGCTGGGTTAGAGGTAAAGAATTCATTTTGGATGCTCATGTCATAGATGATGCATTAGGACTTGAAGGATTAGATGATGAGGAATTTATCAACTACAAGGATAGGAGTGTCTCTATTGAAACAGTCCAACAAAGGATAGGTGGGCAGAGAGAAGGAAAATGTTTGAATACCACTGCCTTTCCAGTGGACATGAGGTGTTAAACAATCATCATGATGTTTAACCTCTATCCCATTAAGAAGTTGACTATAATCAACTGTGCTAGAGCAGTCTTTCTAATGGATCTCAAAGAAAAGAACTTCATAGACATCAGTTCCCACATATATGACACCATTGTGGATGAGACAAGAACAACCTCTAGGCCAAAACTGATCTTTCCCAGTTTGCTAATGAGGATTTTTAGAAGGAAGGGTGTTCCTATCCCACAAGACATCAGTCCCATGTCCACACCTTCTGCAATTAACAAGCTTACCTGCAAAAGGATAAGTGTTAGGCTTCCAGGAGAAGAAGATGAAGGTGATGAAGGAGAAGGTGTCCCAATGGAGACTGAAGCAGAGGCAGCAGGGCATGCATTAACCTCAACACCCAGGAGGAGTGGCAAAAGACCCAGAGCATCAACTTCTTCAGATACACCTCCAGATGCTTTCCAAATCATTCTGGAAAGACTTGATGGGATCAGAGAAGTCCAGACTGAGCACTCCGAGAGGATGAGAGCTATGCAGGATCAGATTGATGTTTTGTCTGCAAAACTTGACAGCTTCACCACTCAGCCTGAACATTGACCCTTTGGCCATTCCTGTCAAAAAGGGGGAGATGTTTCTGTTGATAATGACATAGATGATCGATTGAGAAGCAGAAAAGCAGCTCTTAAGGGGGAGCAGCCCTTAAGGGGGAGTAATGTGTTGAGGGGGAGTCATGTCAAACTCTAAGACTTTGTTTATATATATATTTATGTTTTGAGTACTCTTAGTGGTTTTATGGGTTTGAAAACATACTCTTAGTGATTTTATGGGTTTGATACACTATGTTTTTGGTGTATTGTTTCTAACTCTTAACTTATACTCTTGGTTTAAAGTTTAATATATTTTGATGATGTTATTCAGGATGTTTTGTGTTTGTACCCATGTGCTTTTGTAAGCTTTTAGGGTTTATGTCTTATGCATTGTTTGTAGGCTTTATGGTATGTACCTTGCTTAATGCAGTCTTTATGCTATGTTGAATCAGTACTTTAATCTAAATGGTATGCATTTTGGTTTATGTACTGTCACTCTTGTGCCCTTGTAGGATTGTTCCTAGATGCATATGCCTTGTGTGATATGCATTGGTTGAGTGTTGAGCATACAAGTGTCTTGCCTTGTGCTTGTTAACTTGTATGTCCTTGTGTTCATTCCAAGTGTGAATGAGCACTGTGATCACTACCTTGTGGTGTTCACTTGGTTGATCAAGCCATGGTTTGTTTCATAACTCCATCTTTGCTTGATCACATATTGCCTGTTTCATATGCATTTTATAATTTTCTGCTTACAATGATCATGGTGTATTGTTGTGTTTCAGGAGTATTATGTTCATATGATTCAAGTGCTTCACAGCTTCTAGAGTTAGGTGTGAGTGAGTTTTGTTCAACTGTTCCCAACTCACATGTTAAGTCTAGAGTCTGTTTTAGGGTTTTGTCACGGAATAGCCAAAGGGGGAGATTGTAAGGTTGAATTTATTCAACCATCTAATTGGCTTTATTCCGTGCCAAATTTGCTTGTAATTCAGCATTTAGTAACCCTGTATTTAGGTGGGTTTGATGTAAGGGTAGTGAGTGAGATAGAGTGAAGTTTGCTCAAGAGTGTGCAAGAAAACAGAGACTCGCGGCTAGGACTCGCGGGTGACTCGCGGCTACAAGCCGCCAGAAGCAGCACACGTGCCAAGCATGCTGGAAGATGAACAGTCATGCTAACTGGAGCACTACAGGACAAAACAGGACAACTGGCCATACGGTTATCTCGCGACTAGATCTCGCGACTTAGTCAAGCCGCGAGGTCAAGCCGCGAGCCACCCCTGTTTTGTAAAACCTGACGTTTCACATTCCTCTCCCACTCCAGTATAAATACCCCTATTACCCACGATTGAAAGAGAGCTTCCAGAGAGAATTTTGAGAGAGAAACCCTAAAGAAAAACCAGATTGTTTTACCCACAATCTCTACCTTAGAGTCTCTTCAAATTCCTCAACTCTCTTCCTCTCCATTGTCAAATCCTTGAAAGGCATTATACCAAACCAGGTTCTCACCATCATCATCATTGTGAGACTGCTGTTTGGATTTTTGGGAAGCAGTTAGGAAGGAACCAATCTTCATTGGTTGATGCTACGGTCTAGTAGCGGAATCCGGGAAGCTAGAAAAGAAAAAGGTTCGGCGCAACCTCGTTGGAGCAAGAAGCTTGGAGGGCTTAGGTGCACTGGGTAGATTAGGCTTGGAGGGTCTATTGCTGTCCTTGTATCCCAACTGTATTTTCTAGTGGATTGATTACCGCTTGGAGGGCGGCGAAGAGGTTTTACGCCGAGGGTTTCGGTTTCCTCTTCGATAACACATTGCGTGTTGTCTTTGTGTTTGCATCTTCCTTCCTCTCTATCTTTGCCTTTTATTTATCTGCTGTGGATTTTAATCTGTTATGACTTAGATAGTTTTTAATCAATTTCGTATGATAGCATATGTTAAGTTTCCGCACACTAGTTGTTTGACATATTACTTGAATTGATTAAGTTGTTATTTGGGGGTCTAAACGTTCAAAGGTATTTTTACACGTTTTTGAACTTTCACAACGGGTCCTAAATTGGATGGGAACACCTTGCACATCAAGACTTCATCTTTAGAATGGATAGCCATTCTCTGACTGAAATGGCTCACATGCTCCACTGGGTCCGTTCGTCCATTGTAGATGGTGAACGTTGGCTGATGGAAATGTCGAGGAAGGGTTGCTCTTTCAATCCTGCGCGTGAAAGGTGACTTGGAAATTTAGTTCAACGCTTTGCGCATAGCGTCGTTTCCCAGTCCTCTGCGAGTTGGGCTCTTGTATCTGCGCTCACGATGGTGTTCCTCTTCATATGAGAAAGACTCATTAGAAGGAGTCCTTGATCTACGTTGATAACTACCATCCTTCTCATCCTTAGAAGAGGAGTCAGACCGGGAGGGAGTTCGTCGTCGTCTTCGTGCATGATGTAATTCCTTCTTTAGATGGTCAATTTCCCTTTGCATGGCTCTGTTATTTTGCTTTTGAGAGTCGTGACTCCTAACTCGAGAGTGACTTTTACTAGTATGATTGTTGCATTTGCTATTGCACAAGTTCTTCCCACAGACGGCGCCAATTGTAGGGACATGTTTTGCAGCCCAAGCCTAAAATGTGTGGGATCTTGGCCTAGTGAGTCCAGTACAATAAATTTGTAGATAGTGAGTCAAAGAACTAGGCCCTAATGAATTGGACAACGGCTAGTATGGATTTAAATGATGATCAAACAAGAACAAGAAGCACTGATCTGAATCAATTCATTGTCCGAGGAGGTAAGTCTTTATATAAATCAACTAGACTGAGTACAAGTATAATTTTGATGGCTACAGTGTTCCCTTTCTATTTTTCCGATCCCTTCCTCATGGAGGGTCTCTTACATTATATAGCTCCCTTTGGACCATCTTGATCCTGCACTTGTTGATTATCGGAGCCCTTATTTGAGTACCTGTCCCATTAGACACCCTCTTTGGCTTTCTGTGAGTTGTGGTAGCCAAGGCAATACTGTTTAGAGGTCTTCTCCACATAAATGTGGCCAGAAAAGTAGCTGCAGTGCATTCAATACGGTGGTAGCAGCTTTCCCTTAGATATTTTTGGGTTCCCCTCCTTCTCGTATGTTCTTGATGCACGTCTCTATCACTGGAGTTTCATGGAAGGTCACTCTGATCATTGGAATACATATTTGAGCTATACTTATTATATCCGAGGAGATATTCCTCCTCGGACAATCTTCCTATTTGCATCTTGCTCATTAAGGCCTTGTTTGGATTTATTTTTTTCATCTCTCATCACTCAATTTCCGTCACTCATCACTTAAAATATCCTACCTGTTTGGTTTTTGTTTTCACTTCCTATCACTCAAATATTTCTAATGTTTGTGGGACCCACTGCCGGAGCACCATGTCAGTGAGTATAGTTAGCCTACCCGCCTTCCTTAACTCTTTTCATTTCATTTTCTTCTGCTTCAGTCACCATTGCCCTGTTACTCTCCTAACATAAACCCAAACCCAGGTAAGATAGAATATGATCGGTGTAGCAGCGGCGCCGATCGGTGTTGCGGCGACTTCGATCTCCCACCTCCGACGTGTAGCGGCGTTGATCGGCGCCGATCTCCCACCTTCTCAACCCAGCGCCGATCTCCACATTTTATTGGTGTTGATTTTTGAAAACCCCAAGGCTTGATTTTTGTGGGTATTGTTCTATTTGTGCTCTGTTTTTTCTATTGTTGTTCATGCCCTCTGTTGCTTGCGCTTTATTGCTTTTTTTTTTTTTTTTTTAAATGGTGCTTGTGGTTACCTCTGTTGGTGCTTGGCTGAAGAGAAAGCACACAAAAACAAGATTAAGGAGAGAAAAGTTTGTGGGTTTGTGTTTCTGTGTTAGTGTGTATGATCTAACTCATGTGTTTATGGGTTTGATTTTTTGGGTTTGAGAAATCGGTACCCATGCGTTTCTTTTTTTATTTTTTATTTATAAAGTATATTTGGTGTTTCTGTGAAGAAGAAAAGAAAGAAAAAGAATGAAGAAGAAGAAAAAAATGGCCGTTGGAGTGAGTTTGTGAAGAAGAAAGAAAGAAAGAAAGAATAAGAAAGAAGAAGAAAAAGGTGCACCTGATGTGACTTGTCTCTGGCTGTGGGTCCCATGAATGTGTGTTTAATTACAAAAATGCTATTGGAAACTGAGTTATGGAAACTGAAAACACCTAAAATGTGTTTTTAGTTTCCATAACTCATAACTCAAAAATCAAAGAATTGAGTGATGGAAACAAAAACTAAAAACAACTGAAAACAAAATCCAAACAAGTTTTTTTGCATGGGTCCCACCATTTTTGAGTTATGAGTTATGGAAACTCAAAATCCAAACACCCCCTAAATCTTGAGCCTGAACCGTTCATTACCATTCGTTCGTCCTTGGACTACTCATGCTCTCGGCCAAGGCCCAAGGCCCAATATATGATTTGGGCCCTTAACCCTACATGTGTATATATATATATATATATATATATATATATATATATATCTGTATATATTAAGAGGATTCAGAAAGGCAGTTATTGCTTTTTTTACTTTCAAAAATACCCCTAATCTAATTAGATAACCCTTATTTTTAAAAAATAAAAAATGCGGTTAAAATTGTAATTCAAAAAAATTCAATAAAATAAAAAATATCAAATAAACTTTTTTCCTAAAAATTAGCACAATCTTTATTTAAATATATTTCACGCATGTTTGACATATTTTTTTCCTAAAAAGTAGCAAACACTAAACTAGAAGTTTACTCCATTTCAAATCCTAAATTTTAGAGTAGTTTCTTAAAGATTCCTTCCCGTATAAACTCACTAATAATACATAAATTCAAATTAAAAAACTAAAAAAACTTCCAGATAATTCTCTATATAACTTCCCACTAGAGTCCTAAATAGATTCAAACTTCTCTCCTATTTCTAAAAAACAAAAAATCTTTTCATCCGACGAACACAAATAAAACCACCACCCCCTACTCCTTCCCAAATACAATTATTTCCAACCTATTAGATTGAGGAAAACTGCTTCTACCCTCACTTAACTTTCTTCCAGCGTCTTAAAAAAAATTGGTTTTGGAGCATGTTCAAAAAAACTGTTCATACAACTGGCTTTATTCTCCAAAAGAAGGTATGCAATATTTATTCTCTTCATCTAATGAGATTCTTCCTTAGTTAGAAGTCCTTTTTTTTCATGAGTGAAGTTTACTATTCACCTAAATTTCGCCTCTTACTTGCTTTTCGGGGACAAACACTAAACAACATCTCCATTAGATTTATAAAATCCAATTAATTCTCATGTAACTTTTGTGGGTTTGATTTTTTTTCTTCTCAATTGGAATTCACAATGGACTTCTTCGATGGTCAAATAAACCCATCTCTTCTGTTAATAACAATTTCTTACAGGCAAGTCTTTTCCCTACAATAATTATATTTATTTGTTTGAAAAATAAAAAAAAATATTTCTAAATTATAATAGAGACAAATTATTAACCTATACCCATAAAAAATAGAATATTAAGAGGATTCAGAAAGTTAGTTATTGCTTTTTTTTCCTGTCAAAAATACCTCTAAATTAATTAACCAATAACTTAAAAATTGGGTTAAAATAGTAAATTGGCAAAAGAAAATTAGTTATTGCTTTTTTTACTGTCAAAAATACCCCTACCTAAAATTTAAAAATGGGGTTAAAATAGTAAATTGACAAAAATAATAAATTCTTACTTCTACATTGAAATGCCTTCCTGCTTCTAATAAACTCCTACTTTTACGTTAATTTAAATTCCCGCTTCTACTCTCTAACTCTCTATAAAATAGGATCATTTTTTTGTTAGTTTTAAAATTCCTCCAATTTACAAAACTCACCTCACGTATTCTTTTTTTTTTTTTTTTGTGATTAGAAAAAGTAGAAATCTCAAATTATAATAAATGCAAATTATTAATCTTTACCCAAAAAAAGAAAGTTAGTTATTGCTTTTTCTACTGTCAAATACCCCTACCTAAAATTTAAAAATGGGATTAAAATAGTAAATTGACAAAAATAATAAATTCCTACTTCTACGTTGAAATGCCTTTCTGCTTCTAATAAATTCTTACTTTTATGTTAATTTAAATTTCTACTTCTACTCTCTAACTCCCTACGAAATAGGATCACTCTTTTGTCAGTTTTAAAACTCCTCCAATCTACAAAACTCACCCCACGTATTCTTTTTTTTTTTTTTTTTTTTTTGTGATAGGAAAAAGTAGAAATCTCAAATTATAATAAATGCATATTATTAATTTTTACCCAAAAAATAAAAGAGCCTCTCACGCGCGTGCTTAGAGGCTAGTATATATTAATGGCCTAACTAAATACAATGACCGATTTTTGGACCAAGAAAATTTCTCTGTTATAAGTTGATATTTCCTTAGTTAAAAGTTATGCTGAAAAGTTGTTAAACTGCCATTTCTGCCAAGATGATGCAAGTTAACTATTGTTAGCAACTGACATTTGTAAAGTTCATTTTTAATAAGATTTGTATTCTATATTCAAGTAATTTATTACTGGCTTATGATGCTGAATTTTTTATTAATTGTTTCTTCTTTGTGTGCAGAATCCCTTTTTGCAAGATATTTGCTGATTTTCTTTTGAGAATACTAGATGCAAGACGTGGTAATTTTTTCTGTTCTGAATTATTAATATGTTTGCCATTAATTTGATGTACTATTGAAGCTCTTTGCTATTGGGTGATTTTTAAAATCTTGAATTGGAAATGCCACTTCTCTATTCATCACAGTTGTGATCTGTAAGGTTGAATTTATTCAACCATCTAATTGGCTTTATTCCGTGCCAAAATTTGCTTGTAATTCAGCATTTAGTAATCCTGTATTTAGGTGGGTTTGATGTAAGGGTAGTGAGTGAGATAGAGTGAAGTTTGCTCAAGAGTGTGCAAGAAAACAGAGTGTCGCGGCTGGGACTCGCGGGTGACTCGCGGCTGCAAGCCGCCAGAAGCTGCACACGTGCCAAGCATGCTGGAAGATGAACAGTCATGCTAGCTGGAGCACTACAGGACAAAACAGGACAACTGGCCATACGGTTATCTCGCGACTGGATCTCGCGACTTAGTCAAGCCGCGAGGTCAAGCCGCGAGCCACCCCTGTTTTGTAAAAACCTGACGTTTCACATTCCTCTCCACTCCAGTATAAATACCCCTATTACCCACGATTGAAAGAGAGCTTCCAGAGAGAATTTTGAGAGATAAACCCTAGAGAAAAACTAGATTGATTCACACACAATCTATACCTTAGAGACTCTTCAAATTCCTCAACTCTTTTCCTCTCCATTGTCAAATCCTTGAGAGGCTTTATATCAAACCAGGTTCTCACCATCATCATCATTGTGAGACTGCTGTTTGGATTTCTGGGAAGCAGTTAGGAAGGAACCAATCTTCATTGGTTGATGCTACGGTCTAGTAGCGGAATCCGGGAAGCTAGAAAAGAAAAAGGTTCGGCGTAACCTCGTTGGAGCAAGAAGCTTGGAGGGCTTAGGTGCACTGGGTAGATTAGGCTTGGAGGGTCTATTGCTGTCCTTGTATCCCAACTATATTTTCTAGTGGATTGATTACCGCTTGGAGGGCGGCGAAGAGGTTTTTCGCCGAGGGCTTCGGTTTCCTCTTCGATAACACATCGCGTGTTGTCTTTGTGTTTGCATCTTCCTTCCTCTCTATCTTTGCCTTTTTATTTATCTGCTGTGGATATTAATCTGTTATGGCTTAGATAGTATTTAATCAATTTCGTTTGATAGCATATGTTAAGTTTCCGCACACTAGTTGTTTGACATATTGCTTGAATTGATTAAGTTGTTGTTTGGGGGTCTAAACGTTCAAAGGTGTCTTTGTACACGTTTTTGAACTTTCAATTGGTATCAGAGCAGGTACACTGATATTGGTTTCATTACCATTGTGTGATCCTTGACTCCCTTTTGAGATGGATAGGTCTCAATCCCTAAATGCACCTCCATATTTTGATGGTGGTAATTATGCTTTTTGGAAGGTTCGAATGAGAGCTTTTCTGTGTTCTATTGATGAATCCGTTTGGGATGCTGTTGAGATTGGTTGGACCAAACCAGAGGCAGCAAAATCCACATGGGATAAGGCAGCACTTGCTGCATCTAATGCTAACAGTAAAGCACTCAATGCTATTTTCTGTGGTGTGTCTCCAGATGAATTTCACAGGATTTCTCATATTACCGTGGCCAAAGAAGCATGGGAGATTTTGGAAACTACCTATGAAGGCACGAAGAAAGTAAAAGACACCAAGTTACAAATGCTGACCACTCGGTTTGAGGAGCTCAAAATGAGTGAGGATGAGTCTTTTGACTCTTTCTATGGGAAGTTAAATGAAGTGGTTGTCAGCAAGTTCAACTTGGGGGAGAAAACGGAGGACTCGAAGATTGTAAGAAAGATCCTTCGATCATTGCCGGAAAGTTTTCGAGCTAAAGTGACAGCAATAGAAGAGAGCAAGGACCTCGATGACATCAAAGTGCAAGAGCTGGTGGGTTCTCTGCAGACTTATGAGATGTCGCTGCCCAATCAACGGAAGAGTAAATCTCTTGCTCTAAAGACCATTAATGAGAAGATGGAAGATCAAGACTCATCGGGAGAAGATGTGGTTGACAAAGATGTTGCATACCTTGTCAAAAATTTCAAAAAGTTTTTGAAATTCAAAAATAATGGCAAATTTGATGATAAAAGAAAATTCCAAAGTTCTGGAAGGGAGAAAAGGGAATTCAAAAGGAAAGATGGAAAAGAATCCCAACCTACACAAGGTGTCACTTGTTTCGAATGTAACGGGCATGGACACTTCAAAAAGGAATGTCCGAATTATTTGAAATCAAAAGGTAAAGTGTATGCCACGACCTTGAGTGACTCGGATTCGTCTGACTCAGAGTCTGAAGAGAGCTGTGATGGAGAGGGGAACTATTCAGCTTTTATGACTATTGCTCATGTTGAGTCGTCAGATGAACTGAATCTGCTTGTGCAAGACCTTGGAGAACATAGTGATGATGAATCACTAGGAATTGTTGAAGAATCGGATGCTAAAGAAGATGGAAGCAACGCGAATCTTCAGGAGAATTATAACTTACTTTTGGAGAAGTCCGGGGAATACACAAGGGTGGCCAAGGCTGCTGTGAGAAAAATGAAGAAGGCTGAGGAGGACTACAAAAGTCTCCTAATCCGATATAGGGAGGCTAAGTGTGAAATAGAAACTCTGAATGGAGAGTTGTCCGAAGCTTACACAAAAGTAAGGTTTCTTGAGAGTGAGGTTGTGCAAGCTAATGCTAAAGTAGAGAGGGTTACCACCAAGAAGCTAGATGATGTTATCTCATCTCAAAAGAGCTTTTCAGACAAATCCGGATTGGGATATACCGGAGGAGGTAGTTCGTCTGGAAATATCACAAAAGAAGTAAAGTTTGTAAAGGCCAAAGATCCAGTTGTAGCTGACTCTACTGGTGAAAAGCTCGAGGTGAAGGAGAAGAAGAATTTGGTGAACCAACGGACGTTAAATCCTCACAATCAGTTTGCAGGCAGGTCTGAATCCCGTGCCAAGTCACGTCCTCGACCACAAAGAGGTCCTAGAGGAACTTATGTGTGCCACTACTGCGGACTTCAAGGGCATACTCGACCAAATTGCCAAAAGCTGAGAGCAAAGAATAGTGCAACCCCTCAAAGGTCAGGAGGACCTAAAAATGAGAGAAGAAGTTGGGCTGGAGATCAATCTAGAGATCAAAATGGTGATCCCGGAATGATGAACGTGATGAAGATGATTGGTGCTTTCACCAACTGCTTGGAAAGCTTCTCACGAAGGTTTGAAAGCCCTAACTCCCGTACCCAATCCTATAAGGAAATCACCCCAAACGCAAGTGACGTGAGGGTAAATAAGGGTACTCATGCATAAGCATTACAACATGTCCATGCATCAATACTTCCTATGCTTTTGTGACTATGTTTGTTTGTTTTGCTTGCTATTTTTGCTGTTGGTTGTTTGTTTGTCTTCTTGTACATTTCTTTAATTTTGTCTTATCAATCTTTTTGTTTCGTGTGTCAAAAATCCAAAAAACACATAAAAATAGAAAATCAAAAAGCTTGATTGACTTTGTTGAGTTTTTGTCTCAAAACTTGTTTTGCCTTGTACCTTTGTGCTAATGGCTTTGTGCATTTTCGAGCATTGCTTGTCTTTATGCACTCATATCACTATGGGAAAAATCTTGAAATCTTTGTGATTGTTGTAAATAGATCTTCAAACTTGTCATGAATGATTAGTGAATGGTTTTGTTGATCTTGAGACTTGCATAGACTTGTGTCTATATATCTTCCCACTCTTTATTTTTGTTTTGCTAAAAAGAGTTCACTAAATGTAAATCTCCAAATGAAAAGAGATATTGAGCTGCAAAAGCCTGTCGCACACTCTAGTATTTGACTAGGAAAAAGGGTAAGCGACCTTATATTGAAGTAAATGTTCATTCAAAAAGCCAAAGGCTTATTCATTAAAGTGAAATATCATATATCACTCTCACAATGAGAGGTGATTGACTCAAAAGATCGAAAAGATCAATTGTTATGTTTGAAAGTGGAGTCAAATGTAAAGCTCCAAATCATGTTTTCAAGTTTTGTGGGAGGTCATATATACATACTTCTATAATTGAGATAGGTCACATAATCTAGTGCTAATTGTGTATGCCTTGGTTGAATTGATCATTGAACCTTCACATTAGACGAAGGACTATCTCATTGTTGATATCCACACACAACACACAAGTTTATGTTCAATAAATGCCATATTCATTTGTGTGATTGTACTTGATGAAATGTGTTTTCACATGCTCAATCTTTGTTATTTCAAGCACAAAAAGATTTTTGAGTGTTTTAGGTGCTTTTGGAAAGTATTTTTGTTGAAAAATCTGAAAATTTCGAGAAACCAGTTTTGCCCTGTTTTGGCGGCTCAGTCGCGGGTATGTCAAGTCGCGAGTCTCAGTCGCATCTTCGCTGATCATTTTTGGCGACTTGTTCGCGAGTGGAAGGTCCAGTCGCGAGGTTCACTCAGAGATTTTCACGGCTTAGCTCGCGACTTACTCGCGGGTAGACCTTCCAGTCGCGAAAAACACTTAGAAAAATTTTTCAAAATTTTGTTCTTGAGTGCTTTGGCGGCTTGAGCTGGCGACTGTGTGGCGACTTAATCCAGTCGCGAAAATCGCGTGTTTGGCAAAAATAAGAGCAGTTTTTAAATCATTTTCAGTTTTTCCCTCGAATTTTTGTGACTGTTCATCTTCTCCCTCCCAAACACTCCGTGCTCCCATTTCCAATCTCCATTGTTGCACACTTGTAGCTCAAAATCTTCACATCACAGGTATGGGTTTTCAGTTTTGCACTCTTTCCTACTTGATTTTGGGTTTTTCCCTTTGAATTTTTGCATATATGTGTGCTTTAGAAATGGGTTTGTGTTTCGGACTTTGCTCCTTGTTCATGCTTAGTTTGCGAAGCCTGCTGCTAGAATATGATTTGTTCTTAGCTGTTCCACTATTACTCTTCATTCTACGCTTAGCTATGTGATTCTTTGAGTTTAACTGAACTATGAGCTGTTAGTTATTTTCAAATTTTTTTTTGGCTGTGAGTTTAATGTGCTAAATATGCCTGTTTTGTTTTTGTGATAATCTTTTGGGGGCAAATGTGTACTTCACGATACTGTTTATGTGTCATATCATTTTCCAGTTTTTGTCTCATTGACTTATAACTGCCTTTAAGTTAGTGTCTATATCTGATGCTTTTATGTGTATTTCCTATCTTAGACTTTTTTTTATGTGATTGATCTAAGTAGCTTGTGTTTAAATGCTTCAATGAATGATATCTCTTTGATAAACTCATGTGACTGACTTGTTTTTACACATAAATTGCTCTGTACTGTTGTGGCCTCTTCTGATTGATCACAGATGGCTCCCTCACCTCCTAAGAAGAAAACTCCTGCAAAGAAGGCTGACAAAAGGTTGAAAATGGATTCTAAGCTATTTAGGTCAGTTCATCATTTTGAGAGATACAAGGATAACTTCATGAGTGCAGGAATTATTCAAGAAAGATTTGTAGATTTGGAGGATTTGAGACAAACCTTTATCCCAGGTTGTTTTGAAGGAAGAGGATGGGAAAAACTTCTGAGTGATTTCCCTGTAGTTTGTGAACCCCTGATTAGGGAGTTTTACTCTAATGCTGTGATAAAGGAGAATGAGTTAAGCTGTTGGGTTAGAGGGAAAGAATTCATTTTAGATGCTCATGTCATAGATGATGCATTAGGACTTGAAGGATTAGATGATGAGGAATTTATCAATTACAAGGATAGGTCTGTCTCCATTGAAACAATCCAACAAAGGATAGGTGGGCAGAGAGAAGGAAAATGCTTGAATACCACTGCCTTTCCAGTGGACATGAGGTGTTTAACAATCATCATGATGTTTAACCTCTATCCCATTAAGAAGTTGACTACAATAAATTGTGCTAGAGCAGTCTTTTTGATGGATCTCAAAGAAAAGAACTTCATAGACATAAGTTCCCACATATATGACACTATTGTGGATGAGACAAGAACAACCTCTAGGCCAAAACTGATCTTTCCCAGTTTGTTAATGAGGATTTTTAGAAGGAAGGGTGTTCCTATTCCACAAGACATCAGTCCAATGTCCACACCTTCTGCAATTAACAAGCTTACCTGCAAAAGGATAAGTGTTAGACTTCCAGGAGAAGAAGATGAAGGTGATGAAGGAGAAGGTGTCCCAATGGAGACTGAAGCAGAGGCAGCAGGGCATGCATCAACCTCAACACCCAGGAGGAGTGGCAAAAGACCCAGAGCATCAACTTCTTCAGATACACCTCCAGATGCTTTCCAAATCATTCTGGAAAGACTTGATGGGATCAGAGAAGTCCAGACTGAGCACTCTGAGAGGATGAAAGCTATGCAGGATTAGATTGATGTGTTGTCTGCAAAACTGGACAGCTTCACCACTCAGCCTGAACACTGACCCTTTGGCCATTCCTGTCAAAAAGGGGGAGATGTTTTCTGTTGATAATGACATTGATGATCGATTGAGAAGCAGAAAAGCAGCTCTTAAGGGGGAGCAGCTCTTAAGGGGGAGTAATGTGTTGAGGGGGAGTCATGTCAAACTCTTAGACCTTGTTTATATATATTTTGATGATGTTATTCAGGATGTTTGTGTTTTGTACCCATGTGCTTATGTAAGCTTTTAGGGTTATGTGTTATGCATGTTTGTAGGCTTTATGGTATGTACCTTGCCTAGTGCAGCCTCTATGCTATGTTGAAATCAGTACTTTAATCTAAATGGTATGCATTTTGGTTTATGTACTGTCACTCTTGTGCCCTTGTAGGATTGTTCCTAGATGCATATGACTTGTGTGATATGCATTGGTTGAGTGTTGAGCATACAAGTGTCTTGCCTTGTGCTTGTTAACTTGTATGTCCTTGTGTTCATTCCAAGTGTGAATGAGCATTGTGATCACTACCTTGTGGTGTTCACTTGGTTGATCAAGCCATGGTTTGTTTCATAACTCCATCTTTGCTTGATCACTTATTGCCTGTTTCATATGCATTTTATAATTTTCTGCTTACAATGATCATGGTGTATTGTTGTGTTTCAGGAGTATTATGTTCATATGATTCAAGTGCTTCACAGCTTCTAGAGTTAGGTGTGAGTGAGTTTTGTTCAACTGTTCCCAACTCACAAGTTAAGTCTAGAGTCTGTTTTAGGGTTTTGTCACGGAATAGCCAAAGGGGGAGATTGTAAGGTTGAATTTATTCAACCATCTAATTGGCTTTATTCCGTGCCAAAATTTGCTTGTAATTCAGCATTTAGTAACCCTGTATTTAGGTGGGTTTGATGTAAGGGTAGTGAGTGAGATAGAGTGAAGTTTGCTCAAGAGTGTGCAAGAAAACAGAGTGTCGCAGCTGGGACTCGCGGGTGACTCGCGGCTGCAAGCCGCCAGAAGCTGCACACGTGCCAAGCATGCTGGAAGATGAACAGTCATGCTAGCTGGAGCACTACAGGACAAAATAGGACAACTGGCCATACGGTTATCTCGCGACTGGATCTCGCGACTTAGTCAAGCCGCGAGGTCAAGCCGCGAGCCACCCCTGTTTTGTAAAAACCTGACGTTTCACATTCCTCTCCACTCCAGTATAAATACCCCTATTACCCACGATTGAAAGAGAGCTTCCAGAGAGAATTTTGAGAGAGAAACCCTAGAGAAAAACTAGATTGATTCACACACAATCTATACCTTAGAGACTCTTCAAATTCCTCAACTCTCTTCCTCTCCATTGTCAAATCCTTGAGAGGCTTTATACCAAACCAGGTTCTCACCATCATCATCATTGTGAGACTGCTGTTTGGATTTCTGGGAAGCAGTTAGGAAGGAACCAATCTTCATTGGTTGATGCTACGGTCTAGTAGCGGAATCCGGGAAGCTAGAAAAGAAAAAGGTTCGGCGTAACCTCGTTGGAGCAAGAAGCTTGGAGGGCTTAGGTGCACTGGGTAGATTAGGCTTGGAGGGCGGCGGAGAGGTTTTTTGCCGAGGGCTTCGGTTTCCTCTTCGATAACACATCGCGTGTTGTCTTTGTGTTTGCATCTTCCTTCCTCTCTATCTTTGCCTTTTTATTTATCTGCTGTGGATATTAATCTGTTATGGCTTAGATAGTATTTAATCAATTTCGTTTGATAGCATATGTTAAGTTTCCGCACACTAGTTGTTTGACATATTGCTTGAATTGATTAAGTTGTTGTTTGGGGGTCTAAACGTTCAAAGGTGTCTTTGTACACGTTTTTGAACTTTCATGATCTATTAGTGAACACTAAATGGTGAAAATTACAATATGCCAAACTGGATATTGCTATTGAATTTCTCAACATGTAAAGAAAGGTTCAATACCTCTCTTCTTCTTCATTTTTTAATATTTTTTTGTAAGTAAAGTTTTCATACCTCTCTTTTATATCTTATGTGCAGGAAATCCTATCTTCCTTGAGGCTTCCAATTTGATAAGGTAGCAAACTGCGCCTAAGCATAGGGCGCTTACTCATAATTTTTCAATAAATTGTTTATTTTTCATTTATTATCATTTTATCATAATTTTTTTTTCTTCTCAAAAAGCTCTAGATAGCCTTCCCCTCTCTCTCTCTTCTTGCAGTAGGGGACCTCATTCATGTTAGGTGCTATCTTACAATAAGTTTGATTTAGGTTCTTAACTTTTATATATATATTTTTTTTTTGTATAAAGCCAGGGACGGAACTAGGATTCAAAGTTGGGAGGCAAATATAATTTTCTTGAGAGGGGCAAATATAATTTTTCAGAGACTTATTTTCTAAAATCTTAAATATATACCTATTATTTAATATTTTAAAAAAATTTGGAGGGGGGGCCACAGCCCCCTCTGCTTGTATTTGGTTCCGTCCCTGTATAAAGCAATATTCACCAAGTGATTGCCATTAATCACAATGATTACAAGAAGTCCCTATTGATATTTTCTTTATTTTTATCACAAAATTTTGGATTCATGAATCATGCTGGGATTGTAACAATAAGAGGAATGATATTGAGTAGTCAACATTGTAGCTAATGGATGTTGCCTCATCTTCAATAAATTTATCTTTAGTGTAGATCAAGACATACATACCTCACCCTAAATTTTTGGTCACATATGAGTTGATATGGCCTCATTTAGATAAAGATTCCAGTGCGAATTAGATCTCCTTAGTTAATCCGCTACGTCAAATTTGGTAACTCAAAATTTGCCTTCATGGCATTCTTGCTTTCTAAAATTTGACAGTTTAACCAATTGTGAAGGACTCTTGATTGGTTCCATGCTCCACATTCTATGTTTCACAATTTTTTTATATATACGAGGCCTATGCTTCCGTTTCATAGTTCAAAAACCTGACAAATTAGTCATTCTACTTGCTCTATATATGTTATATAATCTCTCAATGGACTCTCCATTATTATTGGTTAATGTTATGTAAATCAACAATTTAGGATTCTGCTTGCTGGTTTTGCCCACCCCTTATATGAGACCATGGCTTTTTTTTTTTGAAAAAAAAAAGGGAATTTATGGATCTATCTAGGAATATCATTGCACTGATTTGGGGGAGGTTATGCAGAAAGCAAGAAAGCAAGGCTTCCATTAAATTATTTTCTCATTTGGCAATAGACTGGTGGAGGATATATTTATAAGAAAGAGGATTATGCCTTGACAAATAACAATGGTAATGGAAGACATTCGAAGCTTGTTGGCTCAAGGAATTCAAATATTTATATATTGTACATAGAAAGGTGTCGCTAGAAGCAAGACCCCTAGCAACCTTGGTGTCAAAGTCTAACATGCATACATATGTTTTTTAAACATGTAATACTTATTGTATTGGTTAGTAGTTTTTCCATACACTGTACATACCAACACTCTTTTCCATACTTTCTTTACCACATAACCAAAAAGATAATGGAAGTTCCCTAGCCATTAATGTGAAGATGTATTGTAACTTTTATACAAAATCTACTATTAAATATTTCAGTACGTAAAGAAATATGTTTACAATAAGGAGAAACTTGACAAAAAATATATATATAATGAAAATTGTTTAATAACCCAAGCTTAACATCAATAGCATTACTATAATTGATCATTCTTGTGCGTAAGCACGGGTTACAAACTAGTAATTCTAATGAGTAACGATAATGAGAAGGAAGTGTACAAATCTCCAATACCACTTGTTGTGAAACTTTATGCTCTACCAATTGTGACATGTCATTTGTTAAGGAAAGAAATAAGCACACATAGCAAGTTGTGTTTGGTAGAGTATAAAATGAAGCACAAAAAGTATTTTACAAGATTTGTACTATGAGAAGGAATAGAAAAGTTTTGACACATCATTATCCTATGCTTTGACCAAAATGACGTATCGTCATTATAAGCATCCTTATATTGGTGAGGTTTAAATTTTTGTGTAAAATCTAACTTATATGTACGTGTGTGTGTGTGCATATATGTATAAGGGTATTGTATTGAAATGCTTGTTATCTTAAGAACATTCACATTAGTTTCAAAGTATTTTTTTTTTTGTGTCAAATTTGATTTTAAAACCCCACTTTTGTTATTTTAACTAATCTACTATTCACAAATAACTACATAAGCCTTAATACTTTATTTTTATTTCATTTAAATATTAATTTTTATCTCCCTAAATATAATTATTTTTCACCCTCCTTTCGTAATTCAACTAGGGTTGTCCATGGGTTGGTCCGAGTCAGTTTTGGGCTTAACCTAACCAAGTTAGGTGGCAGATTGGAGGACCCATTGTCGACAGAGAGGATGAACGGGTCAGATCGAGTTGAGTTGGCCACCGGTCGAGTCAGTAGAGATCTCTTGAGATTGAGAGGAGATCTCACTGGATCGGCTGAGATCTCCTTAAATCTGGAGGAGTTCTTATCGGATCAATTGAGATCACCCCAGATATTCGAGTTTGATTCCAAGAGACACATGAATCTGAGAAAGTTAGGGTCATCATTGATGGTGGAGAGGAGATTGGAGCAGAGGAAGCTGGGATCATTGGGCAAGTCGGGTTCTTCGGTTTCTCAGACTGCCAAACCAAAAACCAAACCGATCTTGTCAGTTTTTGTCACTAGTGACCTACCGTCAATCGACACATTGCTCAGATCGAGTAGATTTGGTCAGTTTGGACAGGTGGTGGACAGCCCTAAATTCAACATTTCCAAATCAAACACAACCACATCAAGCACCCAAAATGGACAACCTAGACCGAACCTACATAAACTAAAAAACCAAAATGTTCACAATTCATAACAACCAAGAAAAATCCACATCCAACACATATTGAACCAACATCACCAAAAAAAATAAAAAATAAAAACCCCAGGACCAAACCTATTGAACTCATAAAAATCTAGAAAAATCCACAACCAACTCAAATTGAACCTGCATCACACTAATCCTAGGAAAAAAAAAAAAAAAAAAAAAAAAAAAACCCATAACCAACCCAGATTAAATCTGCATCTACTCAAAAAATGGGTCTCTAGTTGTGGTAAGGTCACATATATGGTGGCGGGCGAGGTCGTGGTGAGGTCTCACCTATCATTGGGAACTGGGGCAAGTGACGGAAACACACCTGAGTAAGAATGGTTCATGATGGAAAGTCTGCGACATAAGAATGTAAGGTCGCAACGAGGAACAACTTAGCAACCCAGAAAAATTCACAACTAAAGTTGTTTCTTAAGGATCTGTTGATGAACATCTCATTAAAGTTAGGACAAAATTTGGCTATAAAATTGGTTGTAATTTAAAACTACAACTTTAATTAATATCTTTTTATTGGAATTGAATTCTCTATCATTGGATTACATTTTTTTCCTATATCCTCCATGCTTGCAAAATTTCTAGAAAATTAAAGATTAATAGTTATGTCATCAATAAATTGTTTAAATTACAAGTTTCTTTGTAGTTTAAAATTATTCATAAATTATAAATTTATAGATCATTTAGTAAATAATATCCGATTTACACAAAATTTGATATGTCCATTAAGAGCATAAAGAATATGCAATTCAACGGTTAGATTTTCAAAATACGTAGTAATGTTAATTTTTTTAAAGGATTGTAACCTTAGGCTGCAACTAATTTTGTGACTAAATTTTGTACTTAAAGTTATTAAGGTACTATTCATTAGTAATTTGTGAAAACTAAGGGCCCATTTGTTATGGAAATACGTGTGGGTGAAAAAGTGTTGTAAAAATACGTGTTGTAAAAATACGTGTTGTGGAATTTAAATTACAAAAATCATTGTTTAAACAACAATACCAAATAAGCCCAAAAATGATGAACAACATGATGCAAGGTAGTTTTGGGTAAGTTCAGTCAAATTGTTGTTGAAAAGTTATTTTGCAGAGCCTGATCCTGATAACCCCCGATACAATTTTTTTTTTTGTTGTTGGTTGGAATAGGATAAAAGTAGGAGGTTGAAAAAAAGTTTGCATCTTCTCATGGTACGAAATCCATGCACGTCTTGTTCATAAATCATCCCACACACGCCAAGTGCAGCACAAATCTTGTGCCCTCCCCAGAAGACAATCTTCTTCTAGTTTCATAGAATAATAATTTTGCAAAATACTAGGACAGTCTATTACACACTTGAAATTACCATTATATACATTGAACTAAACTAACACCAATATTTAATCATTAAACCTTTTCTATCACTCCTTTTGCTCGTGCATCACACAAACACACAAACACACACACACTTCACATTTCACTCATTCTCCTTCTTTACCAACCACAACGTCTCTCTTTAAAAAGCTTACCAGTTACCACATTCACCTTGCAACCCTTTCACGAGACTAACGTGCACTCCTCTAATTTTCATATAAGCACCAACCCCACCACACTAGTCTTTTGTTCACTGTAATTCAACACCCTTACTCCAATGGCCGAGACACGAGATGGTGATAGCACATTTGGAAATCGACGTAAGGGCAGGGGAAAGCGTACTATGGCAACGGTAGAGGTAGAGCCAGTGGTAGCAGCAATGGCTCCATGTGGGGCATGCAAGTTTTTGAGGAGGAAGTGCATTAATGGGTGTATCTTTGCTCCCCACTTTGGCTCGGACCAAGGAGCAGCTCGGTTTGCAGCTGTGCACAAGGTATTTGGTGCAAGTAACGTATCAAAGCTCTTGTTGCATATACCAGTGCACCAAAGACACGATGCTGTGGTTACAATATCATATGAAGCTCAGGCCAGGTTGTCCGACCCAGTTTATGGTTGTGTGTCCACTGTACTTGCTTTACAACAGCAGGTTGGATTTTTCTTTCTTTCATTGCTTCCATCAAATACTCCTACTTGTTAAGCTCATTAATTAATTTAAAGGTGATTCATATTTAATTTCTTCGAAAGATTTATTTATATATTCTCTATTCAATGAATTTCTTTTCTCTTTCTATTTGTAGAAGAATTAATTAATATTTAATAACCTTTCTTTGTGCCCATTTTTTTAGTAAATTGACCATGTAATAGATTTTCACCCAAATTTGGGTACTGATTGCATGACTTGACAGCCACAAATGGTTCTTTTCTAATTTTGAACTTCATTGCTAAACCTTCAAACTGCAAATTTAATGCAGGGATCATCTTCATAAAAGCAAACAGAACCTTTCACTTTTCAGTGTGTTTAGAAGTAATTTTTTTTGTTGAAAGTTTATTTGCTTATTGGCTGAAGTTGGTCAAAGCATGATTACTCTCAAGGGAAAAAAAGTTTTAAAAAATTGCAATTAAACAAATAAGTTAAACAACTAAAAGAAAAAGCTCTTGTCAAAGGGAAACTATCAATCTTCAAAATTTCATCATATTTAATTATAATTAGATAGTTCTGTTGACTTTCTAAAATCACAGATCATTGTAAACCATTGTTTTCATAAAATATATGTACCCATGTACATATTTATACAAAGAGAAGTTCAACTTTTTTGCCTTTTCATAAGATTTGAGCTTAATCCAATCCTACCCCTCTTTGCCTTTAGATTAATTTTAATCGAAAAGTTTATTTCTATTTTTCTGAAAATTGATAAAGCACAATTGTACCTAAAAAATGTAAGCCTTTAAAAAATTATACACACAAATAAGCAAATAAACTAATGTTAAAAAAAAAAAAAAAAACAAAACAAAAAAGAAGAAGAAGAAGAAGAAGAAGAGGACCACACAAATCTCCAAATGAACGTGAATGCTATGTGAGTCAAAAGCGTAGGTTAGCTTTAATATATATTCTGAAACGGCTTAAATTGGGGAAAACTGTTGTTATATATTCAGGTGGCATCTCTGCAAGCCGAGCTGGCTATGGTGCAAACACAACTTATAAACAGTAGGTTTGCATTCGCAAATTCCCTTCAGAACTCGCAACAACAACAGCGGCAAAACATTGCAGTGCTGCAACCAGCGTATTCCAACAACTCTTCTGCTTCCAATAACCTCATCAGCATGAGTGCCTTCACCTCAAATTTCGACATTGTAGCAGAGACTGCACCATCCCCACACAGCTTAGAGCCTTTGCAGCTTTCAAGACCGTCCCAAGATGACGAAGAAGACGAGGAAGAGAGTCACATTCCGCATGTGTTTGGCAATGAGATACTACATCGGAGTTGACTTCCACAATTATCTTTTTGCTTATTATAGCTCCTTGCACTCACACACACATATTCATGCACAATTACCTGCTTTTATGATAATGCCATGTTAGCTAATTGGTGCATCTTAGAACTGTCAACATTTTCATTAGGAAAAGCAAAAAAAAAAAAAAAAAAAAACTTTTTTTACATATTGCATAACTTACATTATGTATGCTAGCATTCTAGTCCTTGAAATATTTACTAGTATGATCATAATGAAATGATCATACCTCGTTGTTGCACACTTTTTGCACACTCTTTGAGATCGTGTTTTCAAAACATGACTTCAATTAAAATTGTGAAATGGAAAACAAGATTTCACCATTTTAATTGAAATTTAGTTTTTAAAGCATGATTTTAGTCCACATGATAATGTGTATATAGTGATTGCGCAATAATAAGCGTGATAATTATTGTTCATATATTAATACCATAACAACTATATTCTAGTTCAGTACTAGAAGTCTTTTGCAGCTTTACTGCTAGACTTCAAGAGCACACAAGGTAGAAAGTGGAAACCTGACATATTAATAAGCCAGTCTCGTAGTGCCGCTTAAAATTTCTTTGCTCACCACACATTCTTTGAGTGGATTTGGATAGCAACGCGTTTCCACGTTTATGTTTCCTTGGGTGGATTCTATGCACTGTTCACGAGACCTACAAGTACCTCTTTCAGCAAATATAACTTCTAACCTAGATCTCACGGTACAATTCATACATTTAAAAATTATTTTATTACAGTGTTTTTAATTTTCAGTTTTCAACAATAAGCGATATCCAAACAGATCCTTTACTTCTCATTTCTCAGAGTTGAAATTGTGGGTCCACAATTAAAAAGACCCTTTATCTCATTTATATATGTATTGTATTAATATTCAAAATTTTTCCAAAAGTTTTATAATTCAAGTTGTATTATTTAATTTGATATTTTCAACGAAGATGCTAACAAATCAAATTTCTCTCTTCCATTTTAACTATCGAGTTATCAAAAAGAAGTATTTCAAAATATTTAAAATCGTTCAAAATAGTGAGGCACGTATACAACTTTACCGATATATTGCTATAATTATATGTTTAAATTTTATGTGTTTAGATTAGTCTCTTCATTTGATTGTTGTCTACTATGAATAAATTATTTTGATTTCTTATTTTAATGACATGAAATATATATTTATAATCAATTGAGGATTTGAAAAAAAAAAAAAAAAACTCAATTGATTAGTATTGACATATAATAATTTTTTTATTAATATTTTAAAATTAGTTTTACTTTCAATTTTTCCATTTTTTTAAAAAACCGGACCAAATTGACTGGTTCCACCGAGTAAATCGAGAACTGGACCTAGAATAGTTTCGATAAAAACCAGAATAATTGGTAATAAACCATTCAAAACTGGTCAAGAATTGGGAAAAACCAAGAACTGGACCATTTTCTGATTTTTTGACCATTCTGGTTTTTAAAACCATGAATTTTTTTCTTTAATTGTGCCTCCACTGAGCTAAAATATTAGCTTCACTAATTTGAGGTTTGCTCAATAAAATTACATTTGCCCCCTTAACAACATCACTATCCCACTAAAGCAAAAAGAAAATGCCCATTAAAAAAAAGTAACTTATCTAAAATCCAAAAAAAGAAAAAAGCAAAAAAAAAAAATTGGCAAGCCCCCAAAAAATTAGCCCACCCACAAAATGACATATAAAAGCTAAAGAAATTTTACTCCAATAAACTAATTTTAGACCTGGCCCATAAAATATAAACACAACCACTCTAAAGAAAACCTAACTGAGACGTGATTGGGTGAGACTGAGTAGAGATAGTAAATTATTTAATGTATTTTAAGAAATATATTGACACATGGCAAGTATGTCATCAATATAATTTACATGTATAAGTCATGTGGTATAGTTTGTCCAAATCATACCAATTAAAGGAAGGAAATGATGTGTCATCGCAATATGCATTGAGATAGGAGAAAGTATATCATGTTTCGGTAATACCAATTTAGTATATGTTTTGGTATTTTCTACCTGATAAATGAATTACACATGTTTCAAAAAAACCACATCAGACTACTCCAATAAATTAATCACAATTTTCTATACTATCGGAAAGATAAATTAATCATTTATTGGAGTAGCCTGATGTGGTTTTTTGAAACAGGTGTCACTTATTCATTGGGTAGAAAATACCAAAACAGATATTGAGTTGGTATTACTGAAACATATTATACTTTCTCTTGAGATAGAGACACATGTAATTATTGTATGCATCCATCAATTGTAGGATCCAACTTTTATAATATACTAGTCGCTAACCCATGCAATGCACGGGAAAATTACTGAAAATGAAATCTAATGAATGCAAAGAAATTATGCAAAATATCATTTAAATTAAAAGATAAATATTAGTGAATATCGTTATCCTTAGCTGTTTGTGTTACATCTAGAGTTTTATATCTAAGTTACTACAATACTACTTGTAGCAATTGAAACTCACAATATAAGTATATTATATGAGGCCAAAACTTATATTATCTTCAAGCTTCCCTTAGCCTTACAGAGTCCCTAACAAAATTTCTTTTGTATTGAATTTGATTTTAGAGGACTTATTCAAAATTATTTGAATTAAACCTCACAAATTATAAAGAAAAAATAAATAACATTACAACATTGTAGCTAATTAATGTACAAATAAACTACCAATTTAACATGATAAATCACTATTAGTAATTTAGAACGCAAAAATTAACAAAATTAAAATTGTTACCCATTTAACCTAAAACTTTTCATATTCTAAAGTCGTCAAACACCTATTAAAAAATAACTATTGATATAAAATATTCAGTAATTACTTCAATACCGCAAGTTGTTCATGCTGTAACAAATTTGAGAGAATAACACAGCAAGCATCTTAAACTCTTTCTTGCTTGGATCCTACAAAACAATATATATATATATATATATATATATTTATATAAAACATGCCATTAAAGAGACAACCAATTACGATAGTGTTGGAGGCAAAGTAAAAGATTAAAAAAAAACTGAAGAAGTAAGCGGTTTGGTTAGCATACCAGCTAGTTAATTTATATCAAAAGACATAAAAATCATACAATCAAATAGAATCCACAAGTAAATAAATACATGTGGTACAATCAGATAAATAAAAGGTTTGTCAAGATGATCAAGTTTGGCAATGAAAAAGACATAGCAGCTATTGATAAGGGTAATCTCCATCTTAAACTTGTGATAATGATGAAGATGCAACAACTACTAATTATGCAGATCTAGCATAATCTTATTTTGATTCAACTACAACAAAAATGACGATAATTAACATAAAAAGATTATATCAAAAAACAATCTTTTATGATAGAGCTAAGAGTACAATCAAAGCTAATAGAAGGAATTTTAAATCGATTTCAATGATGGAGGGATTCACTTAAATGAGGAGACCAAGAAAAAAGGAGAAGTATCATGTTCTGAGTATAGTATTGAATTTTAAACTCTATAATTCAATTTGCTAACTACTAAAATACCTTAGCAAATTGAATTTCTGCAGGCACAGATTACATCATTCAATTGAATTTCTACAGGCACGGATATTACTAAAACTCTATCACACGGATACTACTAAAACTCTATCATATGGATTACACAATATAAACCAATAATGTTACCGTCTCAAACATTTAAAAATAAATAAATAAATAAATAAATTTAAACATAGAAACAAACAATCATATATCAACACATAACCTAAATATATAAAAACTCATAAATGAGCCACAACACAAAAGAGGTAGTAACAAAATTAAAAAAGAAAAAAGAAAAACAACAATAAAAAAGAACAACACTATTAATCTAATCCTTACATTGAACTATTATGCAGGCAGCCACAAGAATAGAGGTTAAGATCAATTGGGATTTAGAGACATCTAAACTAAATTATCTAGTTTTTCAGTATTAATATAATGTGAGGAGAGGAAGAGATAAAGAAGTTAGAAAGCTAAAGTCTAGCGTTAGGAAGCTGAAGGGTTGCTGTTTGAGATTGTAAATGTGGAATACAAAGGGTTGTCATCCAAAATTGTAACTGTGGGACACAAAGGGTTGGGAATTATTTTCTTTTTATTAATATTTTTAAATTTAAGAAAACTAATCTAAATTGTAGGATAAATTCAGGAAAAAGAATGGTAATGACATGACAACTGATGTGGCTCAACCTGAGCATAACAACATTAAGTGCTACGCTTCAGCGTTTAGTAATATATAGATAGAACATAAAGAGTCGTCATCTAAAATTGTAACCGTGGAACACAAAGGTTTGAGAATTATTTTCCTTTCATTAGTATTTTTAAATTTAAGAAAACTAATTTTAAATTGTAGGACAGATTCAAGAAAAAGAATGGTAATGACATGACAGCTGATGTGACTCAACCTAAACATAACAATATTAAATGTTATGCTTCAACTTTTAGTAATATATAGAATATAGATTATAGGTAGATAGATAAATAGTGTACTTAAAAACTTGAATTTCCTCAATCTAGACAAAGGTGGTCAATGGACGGATTTGTTGAAACTTTTACAAACCTTGGGCTAAATCGTTGTCGTTGTTACCCAGCTATATCTTCAATTATTTATTGTAACTTACTACTTTTTTTTTCCCTCACCCTTTAAAGTCGGCCAGAAAAAATATTTTAGAAAAATAAAATAAATAATGTACCTATAACTAGTAACAGCTCCACAAAAATATAATGTTTCTCAACACATTTACGGATGATAATAGTAGTATTCAATCAACAGGAAATGATCTTTCACGAAAACGACAACACCATGAAATCCCATTACAAGATGGTTCAATCTTACATCTGTAGTAGTTATAATTTGTTATTCATTTCATGCTATCAATGGAAGAAAGTTACATTGGACACGTATTAAATCAAAATCCCGTTACTAAGATGGGTTCAATCTTTACAGCTGTTATAATTTGTTATTCATTTCATGCTATTAACAGAAGAAAGTTATACATTGGGCACGGATTAAACCAAAATGTGGCAACAATAAGCATTAGAACACAACATCCGTCATGTGGTTAAAACAATTTTAGCAAACTTTGTAGAAACAAATTTTCACCCTTGTTGCTGAATGGTGCAACAAACTAAACTGCAATTCCTAAATCTATACCTCCTAATTTCTACCAATCCAACATGTTCGCTTGAAGGAAGCACCACCAATTAGAAAATCTTCTACTCTAGTCACCTATTACTACCACTACCCACTAGCACCGGAGACATCCTAGCCAACAGCAAAGAGGTGCAAACTTGACTGGTTTTTTGTCCCGTTCACAGCCAGCTAAAAAAACTAAACTGCCTGCGACTCCCTACAACATTTTCATTTGTAGAATCTGATCCACTTCCCATGGTTTCATCTGAACTCTCACTCGGAAGTAGTTGTATTCGATCAGCATTATCAATCATCCAATCTGCAAATTCAGGGGATGATGCCCATTCAGCCATAGCTTGCTGAGTTGATTCGCGTGTGAAATCATCCCACTCTTTCTTCGTAAACTTCTTTCGGTTCTGCATCGAGTGAAAAGTTGAATAGTATTCTTGCTGATTCTTTGCTACAGAAGATGGCGATACAACACCTGTAATATATAAACATAAGCAATTATAAAGAACAAAAGCATACTTAACAACAAAAATTTTGCAAAATAATGTAAGATGGACATTGCACACAGTTATGCAACTGTTTCTACAAAGAAATAGATTCTGTCAAAAAGAATATATATATATATATATAGTATTTCTCTCACTGGTGAATTTAAAAATCTCATATCTGAAAACTTTAGTAATTAAAGCTTAGTAAGTATTTATAAACATGGAAATCAGTAAGGCCAGCAACATAGAGTAATACCTCTAATGGGAGAGTTAGACCAAGCAGATGGCTTCTTTGGGCTATTCCACATCTTCCCTTGAGGGCTTGACCTGCTAAGGAATTCAGCACGATTGTGCTTTCCTGTAGTCTGCCTTCCCAGCTTCAACCAAGGACTCCCATTCCCAGAATATGATTGATGCCTACGTGAAAACATTCACTGCATTTTAAGCGGAGATCTTCAAGAGTAAATAACAAAACTTTTAAAGATAGATAAACAAGCCTTCACTAATACCTATGTCTTAATTCTAATTCCATCATAAAGGAACTCACTTTTCTACCATTCTCAAGGATCTCCTACCATATGATGTTGTGCCTTCCAATGCTATAAAAAAATATATATATATATATATATATGACTATATAAGTTTATTTGGAGAGACTGTGACTATTGGTGTTCATGACCACTCATTGATCTAATCAAAACAATTATTGGATCATCCAAATGCAGGGGTGTAATGGGTTAGGTGGGAATGCTTACTCAACCGAACCCCAATAGGATAGTCTGAAATTGTTTAAATGGGTTTGGAATGGATTTAGGCTAAAGTTTTAAAACCCAATAGGATTTGCGGTGGATTTGGGATTGGGCCTTTAAACTCAAAACTGACCCAATTGTATGAATTAATAAATATCCCTGATGCAGTAGTATCATTAAAATTTATATTAAAAAAAGAGTCTATAACCCTTATCCACCATTTTTTCACTCTATTTCTATCTTATCCCCTAATAGCAACAAAATTTAAGTGATACTAATAAAATAACTTAAACATTGTTTTGTGTTTTATAAACAATGTTTTATAAAACTTAGGCAGTTTTAACTTTTAATATTATAAATTATAATGGTATTTTAACAGGTGGATTTGGATGGGTTTGGGTATTTTAGACATAGGCATGATAAGTTTGGGAAAGAATTATGATATTCAAAAGGTTTGGGAAAGGTTTGTTACAAGTACACATCTTTTGTTTAGATCTCACAAGCTTAATCCATTAAAATTAAGGGGTTAAAGAGGAAGAAAATAAACTATTTCTAGTAAGATGCATTCACTTCATAAATGCGAAACAAAGAATGAAGTGAAACTTGTATGGAACTTACATTAAACCAGGCCACTTCATAGACAAGATAAGATTGCAGATAGCCCAACAAGAAGCCAAGGTCACCAGTGCTAAAGGAGTATCAAGAGAGCTCTGAAAGATAATACAAAAGCAGAAAATTAATGAAAAATATATACATATATATATCTCAACAGTTCTAAAAGATGAGGGTAAAAAAAGCGGAAACATAAGACCAATCACATCAGAACTTTGGCATCTAAACAAATAAAAGTTTAATCTCAACATAAAAGCACTATAAGCATCAATAACAATCCCATCACTAGTGATCCTAAAATATAATCAAGCAAATAAAGTAGATAAAAAAAGCCAAAAAGACAAAAGTGCATGATAAGTATCTTTGTGTGTTTTGGAGTGGAAGTGTAACCATGCTTATTCCTGATGATGTTAAGAAACTCTGTAGAAAAAAAGTTTATATCATGTGGCCTCAGGTACAAGTGTTAGGTGTAACTGGTATCAAAAAGGTTCAAGTTCATCTTTTTCTATTAAAAATTTTTGATCATAAAGAGTCAAATTCATCTAAACCCAAAATCGGATACAACCAAAATACATGGCCTAACTATCAGAAGGTCCGGTCATTCAACAACCTAAGGCAATAATGAACAATTACATGGCATTTCTCATACAGAAATTTCATTAATATTGAATACAAATGCTTCATATTTCCACTCATGATTGCTGATTATCTAAAAGTAGACATGTTGCGAATAAAGATTGAAGGTCATGCATGTTCAGGACAGGTACTTGTTATATTTGGAAGACATTTGTAACATAGGGCAGAGTTTTATCAGAAGGGTCCAATTATTTTTTCAACCTAAGGAAAAATTGAAAAAGTTCCACGGCATGTCTTTTACACAAAATTAAACACACACGTGTCATATATATAAGTATATACATGAAAGAGTTCATAGTGAAAGTAAAATTTACTTTCCACACATTCTTGTAATTTATCTGCGATTCTGAATATAGTTGTGTATACAGATGAAAAGTTATGCATGTCTACCATGGGCGCTGGGCATAATACAAAGAATATATGTAACATAGGACACAGTTTTATACAGCAAACAGCGGCAATAAGCACCTTCTTTCTCAAAGTCAAGTTTCATGCTGATTTATTGTCTGTCTTTCCATGGTGTTTCATGGATCAGAGAAGCAAAAAATTAATGAAATCTTTCTAAGTTCAGTTCAAGTATCTAGCTAACATGAGATTATAGTACCTGTAAAATAGAGGTTGTTCCAATGATGCGCATTGCCCATTTAACAAACTGGGCGATCCCAACATCCACACCTCCATCTTGTGAGATAACAAATTTCCTCACAATCCAGTATCCTAAAGCAGCTCCAGCAAGGACAATTCCAACTAGCACAAATAAAGAGACCTGACAGAAGAAACAGGGACCAAATGTTTATGAATTACTTGACAGCTGGAACATCCCTAAAATGGCAACAAGATGTGATAGATATATACCAACAGGCATCATAGAAAAAAAAATCAGAAGCAAATTATTAGTAATTAGTTTCTGCCCTTTTATTTAATGTAGAAGTAATTAAAGGAAGTGGCTTTACATTGAAACAGTACCAAAGTATGTGATTATCTCTCTACTCTTACATACAATGACAAAGTCAAACATATTTTAGGCAAGTGCAAATGGACATGCAGAAACAAAAACAAACAAATAGAGAAAGGCTAATAATATAAGCTAAATGATTCTGTAAGGTAAAAGAAAGTAAACTCAGGATTTTTTTTTTTTTTTTTTTTGATAAGAAATTCAGGACATTTATTAAAACCTTAAATTTCTTTTAGAATTTTTACAATTGTACATTCCTCAGGGGTTGTTTGGTATGGGAGTTTAACAACATGTTTTCAGTTTTTAAATAACATTACATGCATTTCACACACTTTTTCACCCATACGTATTTTCAAAAAATACAAATAACGTTACTAGAACAACGTTACTAAACAGCCCCAATTTCTCCAAGATCCATAGTGAGTGAAGAACAAAGAGGAAAAAGTTTCAAACCCAAAAGTAGCTGCTTAATGAAATGACTCTTCATTAAGATCTCAAATTAATATTCTTTTAAATCATTAAATTCCATTTAATCAATAACCAGGGTTGAGAAAATAGGGGTGTTTCACAAACCATAGAATTGGGTTAACCATGAATATTAAACAATAATTAAAACATGGTGCAGACTGCAGACACCAAATTGGACTTATTAATGCTGATTACATTTACTGGGTTTGATTAATCGTGATTGATGCCGATTGACATTGATTGACACTATTAGATAGATTTGATTGCAATTTGATGTTCATTTACATATATGATGTCAAATCATTATGAGGGTTTTTTTTTTTTTTTTTTTTTTTTTTTTTTTTCATGTTGGATATAATATAGAAAGCCTATTCAAAGGCCCTTGGACTCACTATGTAAGCTCAAGTGTTGATTCTTGAGTTCTAGAGGTGGCAATTCATGTTCATGTGTCATGTCAAATCATGTTCATGTGTCGGGTTTGTGTCGTATCAACTCATGAGTATTCGACTATGTAGGTCGACACTAACCGACACATTTATTAAACGGGTCAGGATTCCTTAACCTTAGAATAACCTGTTTATTAAATAGGTCAATTATGTTGACCCGTTTATTACCTATCAAAAAAAAAAATGTTGATCCATTTATTAGATTTTATCAAAGCGAAACAAAATACAAATTTTAGTATTAACCCAATTGATCTAAACTATGAAAAACAAAACAAATAGATTTTTAATATAAAATTTAAAACTAATGAGTAACTGCAACACAAATAATCATTCAAAATTAAAGCATATCTCAATATTACAAATAATCAATCACAATATGTCAAACAAAATAAACAACAATTAATAAGTTTATATACTTAAGATTTGAAGGGTATATTGGTAAAATAACATTTAGTTAAATGGGTCAGTCGTGTCAACCCAAATATAACATGAACCCGTTAAGTCTCAACCCATGGCCTGTTAACTTCATGTTGTGTTGTGTCATGTTCATGGGTCGTGTCGGATTTTGTCACCCCTACTGGGTTCCTATCTATCTTATCTCATGCTTGGTATTTATTCCAAGCAAATCTAGGTGTTCATTACTAGGTTATTTTTCAGTTTTCATCACTTGGTGCTTATTTCAAGCAAACCCTAGGTGTTGTCATATTTCTTTATTTAATTCTTATTCTGTGTCCCAAACACAAGCCCCCCCTCCTTGAGTACATTGTCCTGCAACAATTTTGGAATTAAAGCAAACTTCAATCTGTCACAGCAGTTATCTGAAACCAACAGCCAACACACCCACACCAAATCAATCCCTTCTTTACCCTAGAACCGTCAACCTCCAATTTTGGATCCCAATCACAAACTGCACCAATTACAACAATCAAACTACCCACACTCACCATCATTGAGTTCCTCTTTACTGAAGAAGGGGGGAAAAAAAAGAAAAAACACCATTTGAAGAGAAAGGCCAGTGCAGAACCAATTACTTTCCCTTTGAAAAGTCAAGACCGCATTGTTGTGACAAGTTACGCCACCCGCAAAACAAGTAAATGATCATTCAAAACACCCCAAGAGTAATTATACAATACTCCAAGAGTACAATAATGTCATATTCCCACCTCTTACACAATAGTGGGTCCCAATAATTAAATTCCTATTGAGACCCGCTATTAATGTGAGAGGCAGTACGACCTTATTGTATTCCCCGAATATTGTATAATTTTTCCCATTAAATGGCCCAAAACACCTCATTTCTAACAATTTTCAATTTTTTTGGCAAATTTTACATGCATCCAAAAATCAAATCTACCTCCTCCAATTTCATCAAACCCATATCCATCAATTCAATTTTTTTTCTAAAAGTAAGAACAGATTTTATTTAAAAGCACTACCAAACCAGCTTAGTGTGTGTTTATACCGTTTTGTAGATAATGGTAGTTGCTTAATTGCTGAAAATTGGCAATAAGTACAGTTGTACCTTAGAAAAAGTGAGGCTATAAAAAGTTGATGTACATAAGCAAATAAACTAAAAAACTAATCCAAATTCATCTAATCAACTCCATCTTAAACCTCAACCCAAAGTTTGATACCCTCATTCTGACCCCACCTTAAACACCTCACCTACACCACACAAGCTTATCTCTTCCATGACTACTAAAACACCACTAGCCAACCTCCACCCACCACTCTCATCCAAGCTTCAATTGCCACTTATAATCAAAGAAGCACGGACACGGACAAGGGAATGGGTACAACTCAGCAACATGAGCAATTTTTGAAAAATTATAACATGAAACAACCAGTACGACACCAGTATGACACGGGTACAAGATGGATATAGCATGGATACGGCACTCTAAATGAAGTGTCTGTGCTTCCTAGCTTATAATACCATAATACCCCTTAAACCAGCCTTTACCATCTAAAACACATCAACCCACTTCACCAAATCAAGGTTAGAGATATAAATCTGCGTATGCCAACCACTAAAGACGACACCACCAAGATCCTGTGGAAAGGTTCTAGACATAATTTCTAAACTTCCTTTAGAATCTTTTTTATTTTTATTTTTAAAAGTTCAATCTTTCTTTAGAATCATACTTGAGATTGGTTTGCCATTAAAGTTAATATAAACGCAAGATTTGTTCTTGGATATTAATAAAACTTTGGATATTGACAAAGACTAGAACATGGTGTTCCAAGTTAAAGAAATCATATACCATATAATAAAATTGGGCCTAGAAGCCATGGTTATGCCAAGTGGCTATCTTCATTTTGCTGATGATAACATTCTTTTCTGCGATGCTTCTAGGGAGCAGTTGCTTTCAATTAGGTTGACTTTGACTTGTTTTCAAGCTTTTACCAGTTTGAAGGTGAATGTGGGGAAAAGTGAGATTGTCCCTATTGGGGAGGTGAGTAACATTCAAACTTTGGCTAACATTCTTCAATGCAGGGTGGGCAGTTTGCTTATGATTTATTTGGGAATGCCATTGGGTACTTCCTATAAGACAACTTCTATTCGGAACCCTATTCTGGAGAGGATGGAGAAGAAGCTTTTGGGCTAGAAGCATCTTTATTTGTCAAAGGGTGGTAGGCTCACTTTGTTGAAAAGTACCCTTTCAAGCCTTTCGACTTATTATCTTTCCCTTTTTACTGTTCCTAAAGCTGTGACTAATAGATTAGAACGTATTAAGAGGAATTTTTTGTGGGGTACCTCAGAGGAGTGTTTCAAATACCTTTTGGTGGCTTGGGAAAAAGTCTACTTACCGTGTGAGTTGGGCGGTTTGGGAATTCGGAAATTGGTTTCTTTTAATCAGGCTTTATTAGGAAAACAACTTTGGAGGTATGTCCATGAAACCACTCATCTGTGGTGGAGGGTTATTGCCAGGAAATATGGGGAGGGGAAAGGGGGGTGGAGCACCAGAGTTTGTAGAAGGGCTCATGGGTGTAGCTTATGGTGAAGCATTAGTGAAGGGTGGGGGAGCTTTTCTAAGCACTTGTCTTTAGTGGTGGGGGATGGTTCTCGTATTCTTTTTTGGCATAATAAATGGATTGGGGATAATTCTCTTAAAACTCTTTATCCTCAATTATTTGTGTGTTCAACCAATAAGGAAGCTTGTATCTCTGATGTGTTAAGTCCTCCGATGAGTGGAAATGATAGAGCGGAGCTTAAGATTTTATAGGGAATTCAATAACTAGGAGTTAGCAGCTTCTTTCTCCTTTCTTCGCTTCATCCAATCTTGGATTCTTAGGGGTGGTGGTTGTGATAGTCTTTGTTGGCGCCTCAATGAAAGTGGGAAGTTTGACATTTGGTCTTTTTATCATAAGATTCGAGATGTTACTCATTCCATTTTCCCTTTGAAGGGTATTTGAAAAGTAAAGGTTACTAAAAGGGTGGCATTCTTTATGTGGACAGTAGCACATAGCCAGATTCTAACTTTGAATAATCTTATACTTCATGGTCGCTCTTTGGCAAATCGTTGTTGTATGTGCTATTGTAATGAAGAATATGTGGATAACCTGCTGATTTTTTGTCCGGTAGCTCATTCAATGTGGATGTATATGCTTCAGTTGTTTGGAATTGATTGAGTCATGCCAGGTTTAGTTGTAGACTTATTATTTTGTTGGTATCATTGGCTTGGGAAACATAATTATGATATTTGGAATTTGGTTCAGGTTGAGAAATCTCTAGCTCAGTTGTTAGATTTGTGCCAATGAACTCTCTTTGATTGGTCTTGATGTTGGGGTCTCTCGGATGGTTTTGCTCTTATGGATTTTCAATTGTCTCTTAGAATAGTTTAATGACTGTTTGTTCTTATTTTTTTCCTTTGTTTGCTCTTTGTTTAATATCGTGAACTCTATGTATCTTTCCTTCTATTCCTTTTTTAATAATATTTTCTTTCTTACTCCCTATCAAAAAAGAATATACATATATATACACACACACATATTATATGTCATAAAATTAAGAAGTATTTGTCATGGGTCCCACTAATTATTAATATAGTTTCAATTTATATATAATTTTTAATTATTATTATACTAGTAATAATAATAATAATGAAGATTGCATGTGGAGAAAAATTGGTGAGTTATAAAGCCAACAATGGGAGTTGAAGAGGTTGGTAGTGATGAGTGAGACGAGGGGGTGCAGGATGGTGAGGAGGGTGGTTAATTAGTGAAGGAGCAATTGAGGATTGGGTCTTGGTTGAGGATGCCAAGGGAGCTTAGCTTGAGGGTTTTAGGGTCCGTTTGGTTCGAGGAGTGGAAAAGTGAGAGGATAGAAAATGAGAAGGGGATAGAAAAGTGGAAGGATAGAAGAGATTTAGTTTTCTTTCATTTGTGCTTGGTTGGGAGGATGGAAAAACGGAGAGATGGAAAACTTATTTGTGGTAACCCTAGATAGACCAAATTGCAACTTGAGGGACCAAATATACAGTGCACCTATTATTGGAAAACTAATATTTATTTTAGTCTATATATTAACATCAATTACATTCACTATGGCCAAATAGATTTCTCTCAAATAATGAATAACTGAATATCTTGTTCAGCTTAATCATTTCACATACCATGTGATCACTTACGTAGACAAAATGGAGGGGAAATAATGTGTAATAACATATCAAAGTAACTAACAATAACAAAACAATATTAATAATGACAACATATCTATAATCTTAGTAGAAATAAACTGAACACTGAATACAAGAACTTACTGGATTGTGCATCTCTTCACTGAGTCCAAAATTGATAAGAATTGAATTTACCAGCACTGAAAAGTGATGCATAAGAAAAGATCCAGCCCCAAGCTGTGAAAGGGATTGGTTAGTAAGGTCAACATGCCGTCAACATTAAATGCAGCTTGGTGAATTGCCTTCAAGCAAAGTGAAGTAGACTTACCACTGATCCATACATAGTAAGATAGAAGAAATTTTTCCTACCAGTTGGCAGCAATTTCATTCCCTATATCATGATTCAAGAAAATTAATAACACAATTGCAAGCTATAAAAGCTAATTTAAAAATAAATAAATAAATAAAAAGAACATGACAATCCAGGAAATTGTTTTTCTTCTTTTTTCAATTGATATAGAAAATTTATTTAAAAAGAAAGAACAACAGAGGCCAAAGTACACAGGATGTAGAATTCAATTTTGTAATTTAAATTGAAGTCGATGATGACTGTTCTTGGGCAAGCTGGTTACAGACAGCAGTAATTATTCAATTACATTCGGAGGGGTGCATACGAAAACATAATGATGAGATGCCTAAAGTCCAGGTCACATCAATCAGTCATGGACAATCCATATTTTATCAATACAGCAAACCTGCAAATGTTAACAGACCATGAACCATTCCCAAGCTTGAAGCAATGTTGCCCATACAGCTCAAATTTGATTAAGTTATGATAAAATTTTTCCACATTTTTTTGATAAGTAAGGAAATCATGTGATAATTGAAACACACTCGCTTTCTGTGGGAATTGAACCCATGACCACGTAAACTGCAAATGCTATGTGATACATTTGATTCTTTTCATAACCTCACATTGGCTCAAATGTATACTAGTTCCTTCCTCCCCTTACTATATATCTAGCTGAAAATATTTAATATTTTTTTAATATGGCATCTGCCTATCCACAACTATGGAATGATAAAGACACAAAATAATGCAGTGGAAAGTAAATTGCAAATTAATTCCCTTAAGTGAACTGGATTAAGTTAATAAGGAAAATTTTCTAGTCACATAATTAAATCAATTCTTGGATCATCTAAATTGTCAAACCATAAATAATTTCCTTTCCTTTTGTAGAGATCAAACATTTAAAAAGTGTATTTCATTTGTAGCTCTCTTAACCTCCTCCCTGTCTAAAACATATGAAGATTTGCCATCAGTGACATTAGTGTGATCTTTTTTATGGTAATGAAAAAAAAAATAACATTGATAACTATAGCATGAAGTCTGACACCATTTGCCCAAAAAAGAAAAAAAGGTCATATATTTCCACTGGTAAAGAAAGATGCCAAAGTGAAAATTTAATACCTGAAATAGAAGGATGATAATGACAAGGAAAACTCCAATAGCCATGGAACTGCTATAATAAAAAGGAACCCAATTGCTGACGATGGGTGCCAAAAGTAGTAAAACAAACCCAAATGCTAGACACACAAGGCGCCATCTCTGAAAATCTGCATAAACACCACAAAAGTGAAGATCAATATCAAGTAAACATTTTCGAAACAACAAGAGGCAAAGGGGGGAAGGCATACCTTCTACAATAGCAATTGTGACATAACCCGATACTTCACCAATGAACTTCACATCAATATATCTATCATCATAAGGCGACATGACTGAGCTCCCTAACTCCTTAATAGATTTCCACTTGTCATTTTCACACTGGCATAAGCCAAGTGAATTATTTCTGCAAACGTGTAAGTTGCTAGAAGCATTAGTCCAAAACAGAGATTGCATTTAAAATTTTTCCACATTATGCGTGAGAGATAGAGAGTTTTGACTTACTTGTGAAAACAAACCTGAATTTTGCTATGCAATCTCTCTGGGATTTCTAGAGATGGAGAGAAGGTAACCCGAAAAGCACTGGCATAACTACCAAGTTTCAATCTTGATACACCAGAAACTTGAACACGTTCACACAATAAAACATCTTTAGAGCCACGGGAAGCTGAAATTCCCGGAAGAGGGGATGGGGTGACAACTATGGATTGGTTTTTTATTGATAGATCAACACCTGTGAATTCAAAATGAAGAAAGTATTCTTAACAAAACAAATCCAATTTTCGGGGGAAAAAAAAAGCACTAAACACTTGGCAGCTACAACCATTTAAAAGGGTCAGTGATAGAGAACCAACAAAACCAAACTGACCTAATTTGCAATATGAAGGATAAAGCAGCCACCCAATTCAAAATCTTCATTTTATTATTATTTTTTTTTCACATTCACAATAATTACACCAATGTATACATCTAGGATTGATGAAACCCTAAAATATACGAAAACCTAAAAAATCTAACCCTAACTGCCTAACAGTCAGTTTGGCCACGAAGAGAATAAACAGAGTATATACGAAAGCCATAAATAATAAGCTTATTACTAAGCCCAGTGAGGAGGCGAATTTCATTAATCGGGATCCAAAAACCCACAAAAAAGAAAGAATAGTGATTTATTCGAATTTCGTAGAGTTTGCCAATAAGTTTTCTGAGGAAGCAAACAGAGAATCTGAAGGAGAGAGAGTGATACCTTCGAGAGTGGCAAACAGAGGGAAGAGAAGAAGAAGAAGAAGAAGAGCCGTAGAAGTGGAAGTGGAAGATAAACCCATCGTGTGCTGTGCTATCTCTTCTCTTCTTCTTCTTCTTCTTCTGTGTGTGTAGAAAGGGTGTACTACTAGCACTAGTAACTAGTAATAGTTGCTTAGAAACGAAGATAAAAAAGAAAGAAGCAAGCTTTATTCCTGCTATCAGAGCGCGTTCGTTTCTTATATATGTTTGGTCGGCCCCCACTTAGCGTTAGATTAGGGCAGTCCGCCTTCGGATTTTTTTTTCAAAATAACACCAATTTTCTAATAATTTTGTTATTTAGCAACATTTCCAAATTATTTAAAAAAGAGGGAGCATTGGATCTGGAACTAGCGTAAAACCATCACGTCACGTCAGAGTTCACATGCTCACAGTTTAAAGAAACAATATAACCTCAAAAAAAAAAAAAAAAACATTTCACGCTCACACGCTATAACAAATTACACCATTTAATTTCTTCACACTAATCATTCTTCAAAAAATATTTTGTTGATTTTTTAACTACACAGAAAAAAAATTATCATAATTTTAATTTCAATTGGTTGAGAAATAATGTAGAAAATTGACAATTAAAAGAAAGGATTGGTGGTAGATCCCATATTCCCATCAACCAGCACACTGCATAGGATACATTATCAAGAAAATATTTGTTTCAAATGTTTAAAAACCTTTTAGAAGTTTTGTTTAAGGAAAAAAAAATCAGCTTTAGTTTCCAATCAACTGTTTATAAGTTTTACTATTTTTTTTTAAATTACAATTTTCTTATATTATGGATTAAACCAAAAAAAAAAGAAGATGTAATACATTGAAGCCCTATTTGGTTGTTTGGTTCAAACACACATTTTCACATTTTAAATAATTTTACACACATTTCAACACATTTTTTCACCCACACGTATATATCAAAAACACTCAAAAAATATTACTCAAATTCCTCTACCAAACGGGTCCAGTATTTTGAATTACAATGGTAAAAATTGACCCCAGAAAACTATTAAATTGTTAAACAACATAAACTTGGAAGAAAAATATTTTAACTTTTCTTTAAAATATAGGGAGAAATGTTTTTTTGGTCCTTATATTTTGGGTCATTTTCCACTTTGGTCTCCACATTTTTTGAGCTCCTATTTGGGTCCCAAAAATTTTGAAAATCATTTCCAATTCAATCCCTACCAATATCTTATTATCAAAAATAGTTTACATGATAAACGGAGTGCACAACTGACATGCTAAATGCTAACATGGTTAATAAAATAATAATAATAATTTATTTGGCATTAAAAAATGTTGCATTAGCATTTTAGTAAATAAATAAATAAAACCATTTCAAAAAATTTAAACAAAAAAAAACCTTCAATATAAATAAATTAAATTATTATTATTATTTTTGCTTTTCATTATAATTTCAGATGAATATTCATGTTGTTCCCAAGAACATGAACAATCATGTTCTTCCTGTTCTTTGGGTTCTTCCCCAAAGAACATGTTTGGCTTTTCTTTTCTTTCATTTTCTTAGCAACCAAACATGAAAAAACAAAAACAAAACCATGATTGAAACCAAATCAAGACATACCCAACCCGTGCCTAAACACTTAACAATAATTTTTGGAGTATTTTATGGAATGCAACAAAACACCTAAAAATATTTTCTTTTTCAAAAACTATTTTAACTTTTTTTTTTTTTTTTTTGAGAAGGAAAAACTATTTTAACTTGAAAATATTTCAAAGTCAGTAAATATTTTCCATTGAACCAAACATATCCTATAAATATCTCTACTTAATTAAGCCTGATGATCTTATAATGTTAAGAATTTGAGGATCCAAGATAAGTAGGTTTTTTTTTTTTTTTTTTTTAATAAATTAAAAAAAAATACTTTTGGATAATAAGATAAACATAATCTTAAAATTATAAAAAGTTGTGAATTCAAGGGATTGTGGGGGAGTAGACCAAAGTCACCAAACAAAGAAAAATAGAACAGAAAGTTGAAAAGAAAAAAAAATATAGAGAATCTTGATATAGGTGATCCTTCGAACAGTGGGCTAATGCCCTTATCCTCTTTCTTTGCATCAAGTCTTGGTGGGCGATTAATCAAAGTAGACTAAGTAGTAGAAGGAGAAAAAAAAAGTTAGAATGGCTCCCAAAAATTGAAAGGTAAGAACAAAGAACAAACCCTAGAATTAAAAAACTTATTTAAGTTCTAATTAAAAAAGATTGCTTTAGAAACTCCTACACTCTCATTTAAAGCATGATTTATGTTAGATTCATATTTTCTATATATTTGTTTTTGACAAAACGGACTTTACTTGTAATTGGGTCGATCTAAGTTGGGTTTAATGTATCAAGAAGTATGTAAAGTTTACATCCTAAGTGGTATCATTAAAGACATAAAAATTAATCTAAGAAACAGTTTCAGTAATTCTCGACACTAGTATCTATCGAGATTCACTGAGCTTGACATGAGCTTAACATAAGCTCAATCTATCGAGATCTACGATTTTAGAATTCTCATATATGAATTTCCGCCCATGATAACTTGGATTGCTAGGGTTTCATCCTCTACAACCCTAGACCATATAAAAGGCTTATTTTAAAGTCATAAAAGACATAAAGATTCAATTAGAGAACTCATACACACATTGTAAGAAGCGACTGCGTTTTGTGCGTCTTAGAGTTTTATAACCAAGTGCTTCCAGATTTTCAACGTACTTTGAAATGAAGAACTTTGCTGCCAACAACAATCATTCAGTTGCTTGGAGTTAGTCACGTATTAGGATCTGTGCATGCGAAGAAGTTTTCTACAAAATCAAGTCCAATTGGAGATTGGTGTAAAGGGCTTAACTGGAAGTTGATATTTTGGGATAGTCCAGGGTAGTGATAAGATTCTTTATACTTGTAACCACTTATTCTTGATTAGTGGACTCTTGAGAGTGGTGATTTAAAATTCACCCGATGAGGTTTTTGTCTTGCAAGAGGTTTTCCTCATTCGTCAACAAATCACTGTGTTATTTAATTTCTGCTGCATATTAGCTTATTTGGTGATTTGTTGGTGCCTCCAAGATTTGCATGTAATTTGATCTAATTAATCAACTTAGGTAATTGAATTAATTAACCATGGTCAATCTATAACCCAACAATTTATTAAATAATATCCCATTTTAGAGCAATAACATTGGGAGTATTAAAACTCCAATTTGCTATTTTAAACCATCAAACCATAAAAATTGAGCATTATCCAAATGGCTATTACCAAAAAAAAAAAAAAATTCAACTCAGCTACAGTAACATCTTACTTATAAGATGTTATTGTAGCAAGTGGGGCAAAAATGAAACTTGAGAATACATTCACCTGAAATAAAACTTGTCACAATTTTTCTCTTTGAAGTTTATGTTGGGTTGCTGGATTTTTTTTTTGTATGTATATGCATATGTGTAAATGGGTTTTACTTGGTGCAATATTATGCTTATAAATTTGATGTAGTGTTTTTCTGATTTCTTTTATTGTGGTTTGAATTGGAAAAATTTTGGTTTTTGAAGTTTATGTTGGGTTGCTGGAGTTTTTCTTGTACTATATGCATATATGTGTGTGGGTTTTACTTGGTGCAATTTTATGCTTATAACATTGATATAGTGCTTTTTTTTTTCATTTTATTGCGGTTGAAATTGGGTAAATTTTTCCTTTTGAAGTTACTGTTGGGTTGGTGGAGGGTTTTTTTTTTTTTTTTTTTTCCCTGTATACATATGCATATGTGTATGTGCAAGCATGACAGAGTTTGAGAATTAGGGGATTATTTTGGAAGGGTAAAAAGAATGTGGTGGTATTGTTGTCATTCGTAAAACTTTGTTCTTTTGCTTATATAGAATAGTTGGTTAAGATGAATTCATCTAATTGTTGTCTTAAATGCTGTAAGAGCATGCTTATCTCAGTTGTCATTTTCAAGTGGACTTAAAAAAGAACTTCAGAGTTTAGACATACATAATTTGTTAATAAAACAGCTATGATGTGAAGTATGGTCATCATACATAACAAAAATATAAAAACTTGAGAGAGCTTATACTATTATATGAGGCTAGAGGGGGGAGGGGGGCACCAGAAAGATGACCTTGTTATTTATGATTTGTATTTCTAAAATTATTTCCAGTAGAAACTTCCATCTTGATTCGCTCCTTTATACGCAAAAGAAAATTTGGAGTCCTCTATTGTGCACCTTACACATTTCCATTGCTACATTTAACCAAATCGGAATGATTTTGATTGTATTTTAGGAAGTTGTTCCTTTGTCCTTGATTATGTGAAGAGCCCAATTATTTTTATGATTATCCATGTTTGTTGATTTAATTCCTTTGTGATAGCCAGAATCTCTCTATGAAATGAAACTTTAATTTCAATTTGTAATGTATCTTGCTTTGTTTTCCTTTTCATGTGGAAACCAATTTTGGGAAGAGCAAGGTTCGAGAGATAGAAGAAAAGAATCAACCAGGGGGAAATGAGAAATGGAAGATAAAAGGTCAGCAGTCGTAGAAGCATGCAACGCAAAGAAGGCACTGAAATATCTTCACCATTTTTTATTATATATTTTGAGATTTATAGAGCACATTGGAAAGAGTATAGTATCAAGATCAACCCAGAGAAATATTTGATAAACTATGATAATTTTACCTAGTGACATGAGAAACAGAATCCACTGAACTGATTTATAATTCATCGCTATATTCACACGTGCCGTTTCTCTTTGATGTTAGCTCCTTCCCATAGTTTTCATTATAGAGTTGATCATTATTGTTGTAATGTATAAACGCATGCTTCTGGAAATAATATTTATTTATTGGAAATTTGGTTATTTATTGATCAGAACAAAGATCTTTCTGGTTGATCGCTTCAAGAATGGAGTAAAGTTCTTTTTATTTCACATTTACTTTCAGAATAAAGTTGGTTACCCTGATGAACTTATAAATTGACTAAGTCGCTGAGCGCTTAGTACAAATAGCAACAGGTCAACATAAAAACTTGTAGCCAACTTCACCTAGGAAGCAAAGTAGACCTAAGACTAATCATGCTTATTTGAATTGTGGTGTTTTTGGACACACTCATTTCAATTATTTCAAATTATTTGAACGTAGACTAAACACATTTTCCACATTTCGAAGAGTATACATCATAATAACATAGAGCTTATTTTTCCAGGGAGAAACAAAATAGAAAAGGCACCTATTGCCTTTAAAATTGATCAAACTCCTTCAACAAAAATGAAAAAAACCTCCATGCTTGCACATGTTTTTTTTTTTGGCGGGTTTTTTTTTTTTTTTTTTTGAAGTTATCTGCAAAAATGAAACTTGAGAATACATTCGCCATAAATAAAACCTGTCACAATTTTTTTTATAAAAGTTTCTAATTAAGAATACATTCACCTGAAATAAATCTGTCACAACACAATTTTTTCTATAAGAGTTCACCTGAAATAAAACCTGTTACAATTTGTTTTATAAGAGTTTCTAATTGAGAATACATTCACTTGAAATAAAACCTGTCACAATTTCATTCACTTGAAATAAAACCTGTCACAATTCTTTCTATAAAAGTTTCTAATTGAGAATACATTTACCTGAAATAAAACCTGTCACAATTCAATTCATAAAAGATCATATGATTGACCATACATCTTGAAATAAAATTTGTCACAATTCTTTTGGGAAGTTTCTGATTGAGAATACATTCATCTAGAATAAAGCCTGTCATAGTTCAATATACAAAAAAGAGGACCCTACGTTGGGAATACAAAAAAGAAGATGGTTCTATGTCTATCCACCACAATTTAAACATTATATAACCAAAAAATATTTGCTTCCCAATCCATTCTCTTGGACACAAAACTTGTTTGTACATCAACTTTCTTGGAATTGTTGTAATGGATCCTACATAAAAGAATCTACAACAAAATGCAAAAAATAAAATTAGAATGAACATAGTTAAAAAAACTCAATATATTCTAATTAAATGCTAAGTGGTCATACCGTAAATGATGACTGGTTGGGATATATATGCATAGTAGATGATGATGTAGAAGGATATGTCACAGTTGGCAAAGATTCCTAAAGATGATTGACAAATAAAAAAATGAATAAATAACAAAGACATCTATTACAGAACAATTTTTACTAAGTAAAAAAATCAAATACATCATATACTTGTACAAAACTTGTGGAGCGCAATGTATTTGCTATGATTAACAGGTTCAATCTTGTCATTGAAGACTCCTGATTTTAAAAAGTAAAGGTTTATTTTTGAAAATATCAGCAAATGTATGTATTATCTTGAAACTGAATATATTGTAATTAAATAACATCAGTTTGACTTTGTTGTTGATGCATTGACTCCCAATGTGGTGTCAAGCTTGTATTTGCAACATCCCTACAAGAAGTAATTTTATAAACCAAAAATTTAAATACTAAATTAATACTACAACTCAACAAGGTCATGTAATTACCTGGAATGTTTATGTGTTGGACAATTGGTTCTCACATGGCCCGTTTCTTTGCAAATGCTACATTTTCTCTTCTTTATCAATTGTTTTTCTTTTGGATGCTTTTGTCTCAAATCTTTAGGCCTTTCCTTTGATGGAATATGTGGAGGGTTTTGCAAAGTAATTGGAAGATTTGATAATACTTGATTGCTTAATGTAGTATTATCAGGACTTTCTAAATCATCAACATCATGAACATCTTGCATGGCTAGAAGCTTCTCATGAACTTTTCATAAAGTTTGTCCAAGATGCTTGTATTGCTTCTCTGATTGTGACCCTACCTCTGCAACTTCCAAAAATTGAAGCATCAAACTATTTCTCATCATGGTAGAAGAAACTTGAGGCTCCACCTGTACTATATCATTAGATATGTTATGTACAATGTGCTTCTTGGCATTAATTGTCCATCTTTCTAAAATATAATGTGATGGAAGAAAGTGCACAAGAGATTTCTTCACAAAAACAACTAGGATATACCTACAAATAATACCAACAAACTCAAACAAATGGCATATACAAATAGCTTTTGTCTCAACAATATCAAGAGACACTTCATAAAATGGACTTTCTCTCCCATGAGCTACCACCTTGTATATCTTCTTCACTCATTCTTCATGATATTTGGATGCCTTGTATTTTTTACTACAAAATAACTCTTCTTGAAATTTCATAAATATTTTTCTTGTATAAACTTTTGCTACCTTTGCTTCTAGCTTATAACATGTTTTCAAAATTGGCACTGAATTTTTTGTCTTTACATCTTGTTCTTTCTCTTTAAGATAACATGCATTCAAAGTTAGCTCATATTGATATACAAAATCACTTATCGTTGTACTCAAACGAATATAATCTTTAAAAAATTTATTCATGCTTTTACTCCTTTGAGTTGTAGATATCCAGGCACAAAATGATCTTTGTAAGTAAGCTGGAACCCATCTTTCACGCCGTATATAAAGATTTCCCAACCAATCATTATCCCCCAATCCATATTTCTCCATAATCTTACTTCATTCTAACTCAAACTCTTCAATAGTGAGTGTATCATGGATGCAATGGTAAAATTTTCCTGAAAATGTGGATATTTATCATATACATGGGACAACTGTTCTGGAACTTTCTGTTAAAGATGCCATATACACAATCTATGAGTTGCATTTGGCAATACATCTGCAATTGCCTTAGCCATAGCCTTGTCATCGTCTGTTATAATTGTAGAAGGAGGATTTCCAGGCATTGCATTAAGCCAAGTCTTCAACAATCATGTATAAGATTTTGCTGTTTCATTGACAAGCAAAGTACATCCAAACATCATAGATTGATAATGGTAGTTAACCCCTGTGAAAGGAACAAAAGGCATCTTATAATGATTTATTTGGTATGTAGCATCAAAGGTAACGACATCTCCAAAATATTGGTATGCCATCATCAACTTCAATTGCATAAACAAAACCTGGATTTTTACATTGACTCTCAATAAAATATTTGTATATTCCCTAAGCATCTCCATCTTGAAGCAACTTTCTTTTTTTACTACCCAAATAATTTTGAATATCAATCGGAATATATCCAACATTATAATCACCACCAAATTCTTTACTTAACATAGACATTATGTTGCTTGGAGCTATACCTAACTCATTGAGTGTATCTATAAGATTCTTTTGGGCACTTGTTATCACTCTATGCCCACGAAGCAAACTTGTACTCTTAGGGGTAAGAAGCTCATGATTATGATCCTCCACAAACTTATATATAATCCATGTATCATCAACTTTCTTTAAACCTATCATTGCTTTGCATCCCACTCTTGTTTCTACACACTCTGGACCTGTTCTTTCATTGTCTTCACTACATTGACGACAGCATCCTTCCTTCAAACAAACATATTCAATTCCAACCCTTATTTTATCTTTATTCTTTCGAGTATGATTTACTCGTATGCTAAAACTCTTTCGCCTTGCATATGCATTATAATATGCATGAGTACCCTCTAAGTTTTCAAATACCATATCAAGATATGGTTCTGAATGCCTATTGCATGCAAAAGGTTGATTTGAATCATCCAATGACAAGTCTACATTATTTTGATCTTCGTTTATTTCTGACTAATCATGTACTAAGTCATCCACCATATCACAAAGTGAGATTGTTTTAGGTTCTTTGTTGGTTGCGCGAGTATATTTTCAATTCAAGTAATTTTATATTTCAATATGACCTATAAAAAACAAAAGAGAAGAAAAATTCATAAGCAACAATTAAGAATAAATTTAAAATTTGTGCTATTGCAATACTAAACTTGCCCAATTTGGCAAACTTGTTCTATTACAAAATTAAAATTTAATTGGAAAATTTTATGCTAATATTACAATTATCATTAACAGTAGGAGAAAATTGACGTTGGTACATATAGCTCCAAGTACATAAAACAGCTATCAAATAGCTCCAAGTACATTGGTACATATAGCTCCACTCAATAAACTTTATTACATAAAATAGCTCCAAGTACATCCTTATATGCGCTTTTGAAACTAAAAATATTTTAATAGCTATCAAATAAATGATACCAACTGTGTCCTAGAGGCTAAAGTTGACAGCGAAGAATTCAATAACCACAGTAAGTAAACTTGTCAAAAAGGCACCTGTAAAAAGCAAAATTTTTCTATGTAATAGTAAGTCCCTTTATTTTAGAAAATAACTTTACCCTTACAATATCAGAAAATACCAAGAATCTGAGACAACTATTAGTCTATTATAAACTAAAATTAGGTCTAAATGAAGAGTATATAAAATAAAAGAGACCAAACCAATTGCAACACAAAGACCTAGTAAGCACTCAAGTGCAATGATATTTATGGTGCAAGCATACCTCATAAAAGCACCAACAATCATAGGCAAAGCACACAATTGAAAAGCTCTACGCCGACCAACCTTATCAGCAATCCAACCACTGAGTAGCACTCCAACAAAGGCACCACCTAGACCATGTACTCACAACCAGACCTTCATTAAAATAAATGACAACCTTTTAGATAAGGGAGCTAGATGCAGAAATCAGACATCACATTAGAACGATTAAAGATCAACTCAATGTCAACATCTGCCAAAGTATTCCCACTGAAACCAAGATCTACAGAAATGCTTTCAAGTGGTTCATTAACTACTCTGAATAGATCAGGTACCAAAAAAAAGGGCAAAAGTAGAAATTTCTATTAGTTGCTTCACACGTGAATAACACTCAGAAAGAGAAAAGAAAAGGAAGAAAAGACTGAGTTCAAGAAAGAGCACCAACCCTGTATGGTAGCCAAATAAAAAAGAAGATTCAGCAATCCTATCATACAATAAGTAACATTCTTTTGAATCTTCTAAAACTGGGTAACTACCAACCCAAAAAAAAAAAAAAAAAAAACTAAAATTCAATTTAGTCAAGCTAAATTGTGCATAATCTATGTTAAATGACAGTCATCTCTTACACCTTATGCCATGGACTTGAGCATTAAGCTGTCATAGCACAGCCATACACAACAAACAAGACTGCATAAAGATATAATGATTTGCATAAAAAAAAAAATCAAACAGGACAACATAAAGATATTTGAGCAAATATACACATGGTATTCATTAGCAGATAATAGAAACTATGGTCAAAATTTTCCCTGCCAAATTTTCATTGGCAGATAATACTCTCCTAGGTATCAAATTAGCTATTACACTTCATTTTTATCAATGTTATGTATCTGTAAAAATTTTTTTTTAGTGGACAGTTTGAAATATGAGTACATTAATAGGCTATGAATTTTGGTGCCAACATTCATATAAAAGTTCCCATTAGTAAAACACTATAATTTCCATTCATTGGTAAGTGAAGAAAAGATAGAGAGAGCACGTCTTTGCCATGACAGATACAAAAGCTCCAGCAACCCAACATAAACATATCAATAGTGCACCAAGTAAAACACATATACACATATGCATATACATTTGAAAAAAAAAAAAAAAAAAAAAAAAAAAAAAAACCTCCAGCAACCCAACGTAAACTTCAAAAATCAAAATTTACCCAGTTCAAACCACAACAAAAGAAATAAGAAAAAACACAATATCAATCTTATAAGCATAATGCAACTATAGCAACCTAACAAAAACCCATTTGTGAAGAAGTTAAACAAATTTTGAAACTTTCAACACAATTGTCAACTTCTTCAAGCAAGTTCCAATTCAGTATTCAATTATCATTTCCAAACTCAATCCCATCACATTGTACATCTAAAGCCAATTTATCTAACAAAACCCAACACAACATCTTTCATTAGAACAATACAATATATGAACATAAACTCACCCTCCGTTTTCATCAAAAAAGAAATGCTCAAAATTTGAAACTTTCTGATGAAGCAAACAAAAAATCCGAACACCCAATTCGAAATCCAAATTAGGGAAAAGGGAAAATCATGTAAAACAAACCTTTGGATCGTGGCTTACGGCGGCTCCAGTTTGTTTCCAAGCTCCACGCACAGCTTCAGTGAACTCTGTGGCGGTGAGCTCTAGTGTGTGGTGTGGTGGAGGTTTAGGCAAGCAAAGGATGGCACAACCCTAGAGGAGGAAGCAGAGGACATGATGAGAACTCTTTCTTCTTCGAAATCATTTCTGCTCTGACAATCTGTGTGGCAGTGGTGGAGGTTCGGCATGAAGGAAGAGAGGAAGCAGAGGAATGGCGTGAACTTGCAGAGGAAGTTGTGAGCGTGAAATGCTTTTTTTTTTTGATGTTATATTGTTTCTTTAAACTGTGAGCATGTGAACATTGACGTGGCGTGGTCTCATTGGCTGGCGTAAAACACTAGTTTTATGCCAGTTTCGGACCCAATGTTTTCTCTTTAGAAAACTAACATCTCAAGTTCTTGAAACTCGAGTTCACTGTAGCAACTCGAGTATCACAGACTCAATTTCAAAAAAAATCCTTTAAATCAAACCCAGAAACCCACAAAGACAAAAAAAAAAAAAAACAAAGAGATCAAACCAGAGAGATCTTTCTAATGAAACCCAAACCACGAAGACAAAAACAACAAACTAGAGAGATCAAACCTAGGTGGCGGTGCTGGTGGCGGCGGCGGCGGCAACAATTGAAATCGAGCTCTCGAGGTCTTTGGGTGGGTTTTTAAATTCTTGTTAATTTTCTCTCTGGGTCTTGATCTATCACCAAAGTTGGCCACAAGGTGTACGGTGGCAATGGAGGGTCTTACCACGCTTGGTCTCCATTTGAGCTTCCCATGCTTCATGAAAGCAATATTGGTGCTGCCAAGTTGGCCTTTGACAAGAATGGTTTTGCTCTTCCTTGTTACTTTGATTCTGTTTTTACGTTTGTGTGTTTCAATTTTTGATTTTTGAGTTTTCTTTTATGGAACTTGAGTCTTACATACTCGAGTTCCACTGAATTTTCATAGAAATCGAGTACGTAATACTCGAGTTGCTACAGTAAACTCAAGTCTTAAAGACTCAAGATGTTAGTTTCTTAAATAGTTTGGAAATGATGCTAACTAAAAAAATTATTTGAAAATTGGTATTATTTTGAAAAAAAAAAAATCTGTCCGCCTTCTTCATTTCATTTTCCACAATCCATGAAGACCTTTTTACTATATAAAAAACATTAGGGGTAAGTTAAGAATGCCTGTTATTGATTTATAAAATAATTTTAGTAATTTTTTATGCCTAAATAAAAATTAACTAATTTCTTTTATATCTTTTATATTTATCATGAAAGTGGTATTAATTTTTTTTTTAAAATGATTTATTAACAAATACCCTAAGGATAACCTAATATTATACTTATTTTTTATTTTTTTATTTTTTTGAGAAGGCATACTATACTTTTAATTGAAACATTTTTTCTCAAGCTTTTAATAAATAGGATATTTTTTTAATACAAGATAGAAATTCTACTCTAGCCTAATCTAAATATATAGGATTCTTTAAACCCCCTAATGAGAGTTTAAAGAATATCATTTAAAAGTTTGGAATTTGATATATCCCAAAATTAAAACTATTAGTTTCTTTTCATGTACTTCCCACTTTAATTTTATTTTGAATATAAATCGAGTTTGAGCTCATTATCAAACAAGATTATATATTAGCTTTGATTCATATTCTTGTGAAATGATCTACTTGATTAACTCTCTCTCTCTCTCTCTCTCTCTCTCTCTCTCTCTCTCTCTATATATATATATATATATATTGTAAAACCATGACTAAAATTTCTTATCCCTTTTCAAAGTTATGAATTTTTACTACAAATAATGTTTTTCTTTTCTTTTTTTCAAGAAATTACATATTATAATTTTATATCATATAAACTTGGGTTGTTTACCAAATAAACGAACATAAACAAGTTTTTTTTCTCAAGTCAGGCTTGAGTAGTTCATAAACAACTTGGTTAATTCATAACAATACTCACAGCCTCACATTTTAATTAATGTCTTTCATGTGCAAATATTTCATTGCCTACTAATCTTTTTTTCTTTTTCTTTTGAAATAATTCAATAATTAGGAGTGACTTTGAACTCTAGAGATTTCATTGGAAAAAAACAAGTTCCAAATGAGAAACAAGTCTTTTTTTGGCTCTCTTTTCTCCCTTTTGGCAGTACATACAAAATTTACATGCCTTTACAAAATAGTTTATGTCCTCTATTTTTTTTTTTTTTTTTCACTTGGAGAATATAAGTTTAAGAGCATTAGTATTTGGGTTTCTAAAAAATTTCTCATTTATACTTTCAAAAGCTAGTTTATCTATTTTAACATACCAATTTCAAACTCACCCAATATCATTTTTTACTTTAACATGCAACACATTAAAATAATATAAACACCTAATAAAAGTAATATAACCCAACTCATTCTCTTCTCTCTCTCTCTCTCTCTCTCTCTCTCTCTCTCTCTCTCTCTCTCTCTCTCTCTCTCTCTCTCTCTCTCTCTCTCTCTCTCTCTCTCTCAACCACTTACATCCAAACCCAAATCAACCCCCCACTGGCCACTACCCATCACCCACCACCCAAACCTATACTAGAATCAACCCATCCACTACCCACACCACTAATAGAAACTGAAACCACCACCACCGCTACAAACCAGCCATAATCGTCATCAACACGACACCACTAAATCACAATTAACAACCACCAAACCCATTAAATCAACAATCAACAAACACTATACATAGAAACCTACCTCATGCGCCAACATAGCTTGTCACTCACCCCTAGTCCATGAGCATGCAACCTCCACTTCATGAAGTCTTCTTCCATGCGATGCCTAGAGAACCTTTGTAGATCACAGAGAGCCAGATGATTTATGGGTTGGAGAGAATTTGATTTAGAAAGAGGATTTGAGGTTGTGGACTTGATCTAGAGAGATTAAGTGAGGTTGAGAGAGAGAAAACAGGCAAGCCACCATTGTGAGTGATGGTGGTGACAGAAATAGAGAATGAGAGACAAAAATAAAGAGATATAGATAGGAGAGAGAGAATAAGAATAAAAAATTTCAATAAAAAAGAGGAGAGAGACAATAAAAAATTGTTAAAAAATACTCACTTGCTACAATGACATCTTAAAAGACTTCCCTGTCCTTTCTGTCTTTCCTTCTTGTTTTCCTTCGCGGGCTTTTTCAAATAGTGGACCCTAACTTATACATACATATATATATATATATATATGTATGTATATTTTTTTTTTCTTGCCATGAACAACGTTGTCTCTTCAAATTTCCTAGTTTAGCAATTATTCTAAAATGCAGCCACCACTTCATTAATTTCATCCCTCATTTGATGGCTAACCCATCGTATCATTTCGTGCCGGTATTAATGACGTTGGTATTTAAGAGAAAATCCCTTCATACTCCAAACACAAACATCTTCTCCCTTTCCAACACAAACACTTTCTCCATTTCCCTTTCTTCATCGTGTTCTCCTTCTCAAACACTCTCATCCATTTACTCCAATCAACCACTGCACCATGACACTAGCGAAAGGCTAAAGTTCTTCCCGCCATAAGGGAAAATAGATTGTCTCCGATCCACCCACCACACGCGATGTAGGCGAAGAGGTCATGTATTCTGAATTGGACTATTCCGATGAGGAGGAAGCGTAGCGTGCCCCTGATAGTGAGTGCGCTCCTCTTATAGATCCTTGGTATGATATCCATGCCTATTTCCCAAAAGTTCCCGGTGATTACATGCCGCCACTGTCAAGCCGTGTGTGGCTTGCTCTTTGCCATCGCAATATAGACGTTTCTTGGGCTTTGTTGGCTTCCTCGATCCCCGACCTTGTCATCCGCCAAGGCATTTCACTCCCCGTGCCCATTCATTTCGAATTTGGATCAGGCATCGCTTTAGGTTGGAAGGAATGGGTGGATAGGGAGTTGTCTGATGCGGGCTTCATGGGGTTGCTACAACAAGCCGTTGTATTGAAGGCTATTATTTATCTAACTATAGGGACCTCTTCAACCTCCACCATTTGGTCTACCGATGGTGTACCACCATTCGCACTTTCTTCTTCTTCTGCGGTGAGATCACCGTAACTTTGGAAGATGTAGCAAATCAGTTGCTTTTGCCCATCCTTGGTGATGTTGATCCTGGCGCTTTAGAGCTTTCCTTGGAAGAAGAGGTCGTGGAGGCCGAGTTGAAGAAAAAGATGAGTGGCAATGCAAAGTTGTCATTTTGGATTGGTTCCTCTTCCAAGATCTCCGATGCTGTTCGTTGTGTGGCCTTCATCATGTTCTGGCTTTGTAAGTTTATCTTTGGCTCTCATCCCCATTATATTGTGAAGCCTTTATATTTTCGATTAGCTATTAAGATATTTGCCGGGATAAGTCTGCCATTGGCTCTCATGTTCTTGGGACATTTGTATGTTCAGTTAGACATTTTGCGGAGTGATGAGAATCAGGCAGGCTCTTGCCACATAGTCACTTCTTCTATTCACAGTACTATTCTGCAGCACTTGTTGTATGAGCGTTGTGCCAGGCACTTGGCGAAGTGTAGGCTCATCTGTTTTGCTAAGGAGAAGTATCAGTTGAGCCCGAGAGTCACTACTGATTTCTGTGGTAGATTTAAGTTTGACTTTCCATTGGCTTTTCGTTGGGTCGGTTTAAAGCCTATTGATCATTCTGTTGTTGAGTTCTTTGATAAAGGAGTTGGGTTTTCTTGGAGAGCTTGTAGGAACTTAGGTACATGTTATACATGCGCAGATTCTGTTATGGGTCTATTTGTTAACACTGCCGAGACCACCACCCCATTAACCAGTTTTGAAGAGAGAGGGATTACTTACTTGGCAGCCACAAATGCTGGGTGGTTGCCTTATCTAGCTGACGAGGGCATTAGGTTTGTGCACTATCCTACCAATAAGGTGAGAAGACAGTTCGGGCTAGATCGAGATATCCCTGATGATCTCTCTTCTTTTATGGAGTCTCCCACTTCCATTCGACCATTCTTGCGGCATGTTGCCTTTGAGTTCTGGAGCAAGCGCTTTACTGCGGTTACTATCCCAGGCACACAGAGAGAGGGCATTTGTACTCCTGCTATGCACAAATACTAGCAGGCTGTGATGGCTTCATTTAAGCAGGAATTGATGGGTAGCCGAGGTTTTTTTCTTATTCCTCCTAACGGGTTTAGTGCGGTCATTTTAGCCAACCCTCGGCTGCTTCTACCCTCTAAATTTGTGTTGGCATATGCTAGGAAGCAGAATCGGTCTGCCATTTTTGAGTGGGTTGAGGAGGATAGAGGATGTTTATGGCATGCTAGTGACTATCTCGCGGGTTTGGAGAAGAAGTAAAGGTGATAAACATTCCCGTGCCAAGTAAGAAAAGTTCTGCCAAGCCTAAGTCCGCAAAAAAGGGTGATGATCCTTCTAAGGCTTGCTCAGACATTGTACCTTTTGAGAGTGGCCTCCCTCCCATTGGCAATATAGTTTTAAAGGGCTCTTCTCCTTCTTCTGCCCATACCCGTTCTAGCATGCGCCCTACTACTACCAAGTCTAAGTTCATTGCTTCGCGGCTATCTATGGATGCTCCTCCATCCAGTCGGACACGAGGCAATAAGAGAAAGAACTCTCCTCCTTCTATGTCCACCACCACTGAGCGGAGAGTATGTTATCTCTAACTTTGCTCTTTTTTTTTTATAGAGCTTTCCTGCGGTTAACCCTTATACACTTGTTAACTCGTCTCTTCGTCTCTGTCTTCTACTTTCTTTTCTATTATAGTCTAAGCATAAGGAGGATGTATCTGCCATCCTTCCCATATTACTTGATGAGCCTGAGTTTGAGGTATGTTTCCTTCCTTTCTTCCTTTTTTTTCTTCTCTTTTGCCCATATTTCCTCTGCCATATGCCATTGGTTGTCTCATCTCCCTTTCAGCATCATTGCTAGTTACAGATTCCTTTGTTCCTCATTTTTTTTCCTGGATGAGCCCGAGCCTATCTCTGTATACCACCCCATGACTGAGGAGCTTTTTGCCTCCATGGGCAGACCCATGGAAGGTTTCTTTGATGGGGCTGATGTGGTGTTTGAGGCTACAACTCCTGCCCCTCTTGTTGCTGCACAGGGAGTTCCTACTGAGGTTCCTATCCCTTCCACTAAGCTGGTACCCATAGGTGAGGGTATTTATACGGAGGGGATTAGTGAGACTGCTCCTATTCCTGCCGAGACACTTACCCAAGAGGGAACCGTTCCCCCTGTTGTTGTTCAGACCGAGGTTGCTTCTCCTGCCACACCTCTTATTATCTCTACCAGTGATCCCTTCGCTGCTCTATCTTAGGTCGTGAAGGATGGTTACCCCTTCTTTCACACCAAGTTCTGCCATACGCGGATTTGACGTAGACTTGTCTTCTGAGGGATTTGAGGATGTTCTTGAGGATCCTAATGACGAACCCACCATGAAGAAGAGGGTTTTTGATTTTGAGGAGGAGGAAAGTGCTGAGCATGAGGCCGAATTCATGGGTATGTGTCTCTTTATCTTGTTAAGTTTCCTCCTCCTTCCTTTCTTTTTTTGTTATCTCGTTTTTATACATATGTATCTGTGTCACCCTTTTGCTGCGGTCTCCCTTTATTTTGCATGTCCATTCCTCTTATTGCAAATATGCTTATAGCCACTTCTCTTGTTGCACTTGTAACACTCGTTTCTGCCATACCTTTAGCACCAGTTTTTGCCGTACCTACTGTATCAATTTCTGTCATACCCATAGCACCAATTCCTGCTATCTCCACAGCCCCTACTCTTACGGGTCCTGGTATGTTTCTTTCCCTCATCCCTTTCTTCACTTCTTCATTGTGAGTTCGTTCTCCTTAGCTCACGGTTTCTCACACCATGCTTTATGTTTTCTTGATAGGTCCACTTCCCACTGCTCCTTCTCAGTTTGAGGTGGGCAGTAATTCTGCCACAGTTCCAGACCCTGTGAGTGAGGCTATAGCCTTCTTTGCTTGTTTTGATCAACCTAAGGTTAATGACTTTGATCCTGTAGACTTTTGGGGTTTTGGGCCTCCCTATTTAGACTTTTATGGCTTTAGAGTTCTCGAGGATTATGCTCCTCATTTAGAGGTGGTTTACAGTAGCTGTGGTGACTTTATGCAAGGATTCTGCTTTGGCCGTTTCGCCAGAAAGCACTTTTTGAAACTGCTAGGGAGTGTGATGAATGACATTGAGCACAACTTTGTAGACACTGTCTCCACTGAGAGGATCCTATAGTGGAGGGCTGCGGTTCAGAAGCTTGTTAGCGTGGGCTTCGCTGTGGAGTTCATTCTGGATCATCTCCGTGAGATTGCCTGAGCCTTCTTTATAAGGAAGGTTCAGCCTGATATTAATGCCATTGATACATGCATTGAGGCTCTGAGGAAGGAGGTGGTTGACTTGGAGAGTCGTCGTGAGTGTCTTCTTTCCAACATTGGTGGATCCAACCGTTTTAGAGATCAGCCCCTTATTTATGGGCTTCGTTGATGATGATGTAGTTCCCCATTTTTTTTTTCTTCTCTTATTACCCCATCTAGTACACTTTATGTTTCCTATAGCACTTATTTGGCAAGTTCTGCCACAGTTTGAGTTTGTAACTATGATGCTACACTTTGTTACTACACTTTGTTACTACTTTTGCTATTGCTATGACATAGAATGCTTTTATAATACTTCGTACCTTTTCATTGCATACCCATAAAAGCACATTACAATCTTGTCTTATGACATAGTCAGTTGAAGGAAAAAAAGAAAAAAAAGAAACATAAAACTCATTGAACAAAAAGGATAACTACATGACCTCTTTTTTTTCTTTTCTTTTCTTAAGCATAATAACGCTTCAACCACTTCCCATTGATGGTATCCATAAGTTCCTTGCCATCCATCTGGGCCAGACAGTAATACCCACTTGGATGTGCTTCTCTTATCACAAAGGGTCCTTCCCATTTCGGTGCAAACTTAGATGGTTCTACCATTCCTCACCTGACATAATCTGCTACCTCTAACACAAGTTGCCTTTCCGCGAACACTCTCTTTTTAGTCATTCTACCATAGGCTTCAGTCATCCTTTGCCTATATCTGCAGCTACACTCTTAGGTCTCTTCCCTTCTTTCATCAAGCCCATCTAGGTCTTTATACCTTTCTGTCGCAAAGACCTCCTGTTCTTTCTCCTTCTCTTGCATCTGCATAATTCTCAAAGACAAAGTCATTACTTCTGTCGGGCTCGTTACCTTTGTCCCGTAGACAAACGAAAAAGGTGAAAACCCTGTTGCCGACTTTGGTGAATTTCTATAGGCCAAGAAAGCATCTAGCATATGCATCGCCCATCCTCCTATATACTCTTGGCTCATTTTGCTGATGATCTTTATAAGGGTCTTGTTTGTCGTCTCTGCTTGCCCATTTCCTTAAGGGTAATAGGGCGATGAACGATGGTACTTGGCTTGGTAGAATTCCAGCATCTTCCATACATCACTGTTGACAAAAGGTGTGCCATTGTCACTGATAATCCTGTGGGGTACCCTAAACCTAACAATTATGTTTTCTTTGATGAAGTTTGCTACTGCTCCTTTTTTAGCTTTACGGAGTGGCACTGCCTCTGCCCATTTTGTGAAGTATTTTGTAACCACTAGGATCCATATGTATCCACACGATGGTGGGTTAATTGGTCCCACCAAATCAAGCCCCCAAGTGTGGAAGGGCCATGGGGTGACCATGCTATGTAAGTTTTGCAGATGAGTGCGAATCAGGTTGGCTTGTACTTGGCAGCTGGGGCATTTTTTCACAAATTCTGTTGTATCTTTCTTCATGGTGGGCCAATAGTAACCCATTTACAGCAGGCATCTGTACAACTTTTTCTTCCCCTGGTGTTCCCTACACTCTCCTTAATGCACTTCTTTTATCATCCTTTTTGCTTCCTCAAGACCCAAACACCTTAAGGGATCTCTATCATACCCTTTCTTGAAAAGGACTGCGTTATGCAAAAAGTAACGTGTTGCCAACCTCTTAAACTTGTATCTTTTACTGTGCTTTTGTGGCAAGATACCTTTAGTTAAGTACTGCGTGAATGGACTTCTTCAGTCTTCGCTGGCGAACACAACGTAACTTTCCTCTCCGTCTGCTGCAAGTTGGCAGGTTTGGCATTGGGTTTGGACTTAATCTACGTCTTTGCCTATACTTGGCCAATAGAAGCCTACCCTTTAATGTCTGCGGTAAAGGTTGACCTCTCCGCAAGATCCGCAAGTCCTTTCATGCACTTCCTTTAAATTTTTTTGGGCCTCCTCCTGCCTTATGCATCTAGACAAGACCTCGCTTGGCATCTTGCGGTACAATTCTCCTCTAACCAGGGTGTAGTCTTTTAGCACCTTTAGTTCTGCAGCGTCTTCTTCTTTCATCAAGTACTCCTTTATGGGAATTTGCCAATCTCCTTCACACTGTTCGTCTTGGAACCTTTCCTTTAACATCTCAATAATAGACTCTTTCCTCTTGCTGACTTCTATCCTGGTGCTATCTCCTTTGAAAATTATTTGTGAGCCTAATGCGGCCAGTGCATCCGTAAACTGGTTTTTGTTCCTTGGAGTGTGTTCTATTTCAAAGGTCGAAACCTTTTCCTCCATCTTTTGGGCCATTGCTCTGTATGGGGCTAGGCTGGATTCCTTTAAGGAGAAGCTTCCTTTGGTCTGGCAGACCACTAGGTTCGAATCACCCATTACCCTTAAATGCTTGACTCCCATTTTGAGGGTTGTGGCTAGCCCGGTTAAATAGGCTTTATATTTTGCCGTGTTGTTTGAACATGAGAATTCTAATATGAATGATAGTGTCACAACCTTGTGTTCTTCATGATACAAAACTACTCCCACTCCTCCTGATTGGGTGGTAGAAGACCCATCAAATTTCATAGCCCATTACTCTTTGACTTCTTCTACCATGGCTACTTCCCCTAGGACCTCACCATCCAGAGGGAATTCCTCTTCTCCTGGAAACTGTGCCAACAAATCTACTATATTTTGGCTCTTTACTGCCTTCGGCATTCCCGCTTTTAGGTTGTATTGTGATAATTGTAATAACCATTGGGATATTCTGCTAGAGAAAATCAGTTGCTGCAACAAAGCTTTGATTGCGTGGGACTTAGTGATCAACCACACTTCGTAAGTCAAGAAATAATGGCATAGCCTTTGCGAAGCATACACGATAGCCAAGCATGCCCTTTCTGCCCTTGGGTAATGAGTTTTTGTATCTTTTAAAGCACGGCTGATGTAGTAAACTGGTTGTTCAATGCCACCTCCATCCTCTTGGGCGATCAATGCATCTATGGCATATTGGCTGGTGGCTAGGTAGAGCAACAATGGTTTCTTACGGATTGGTGCTTGCACAGTAGGGAGGTTCATCATAATCTATTGTAGCCTTTTGAAAGTCGTCTGCTATGCTTCTCCTCACTCAAAACTTTGCCTATTCTTGAGTAATTTTCCGAAAACAAAAGTAATTGATGCCGATCCCGAGATGAATCTTCGGATATATGAGACCTTCCCTAAGAAACTTTTCAACTCCTTTACTGTGGCTAGAGGTTTCATGGTTGCTATGGCCGTAGCTTTGGCCGGGTCCATGTCTATTCCATTGCTGTGAACCAGGAAACCCAAAAATTTCCCTGAGGACACTCCAAATGCACACTTGAGAGGGTTCATCCTTAGTTTGAAAGTCCTACACCTCTCAAATACCTTCTTCAACACTTAGACGTGTTCTTCTTGCTTCTTGATTTTACCACTATGTCATCCACATAGTCCTCTAGTTCTTGATGCATCATGTCGTGAAATATTGCCATCATTGTCTGTTGATAAGTTGCATCTGCATTTTTCAACCCAAACAGCATCACTGGGGGTTTTTGCCGACCACCACTGCTTGTCAGCCGCTCAGCTAGCACCACTTAACTGTGCTAGCCATGCCACTCCCCATCACTAGACAAAGAATACTATTTTGTTATTTTATTTCCTGGTGCACTCTTACTTGCTATGGTGTGGGTGCTCTCTCTCTCTCTCCATCCCTCATGGCATGCATCTAGTGGTTCTAACTCATCCTTACTTCTTTTGGGTGGTATGTCATCATAGCAAGACATTTCCCCCAAAAGAATCTGAGTAGGAACTCCAAAATAAGTTTTCCCCTCTCCCCACTACCAAACCATACCCTCTTACCTCTGACCCATGACCCACCACCTCCTGTATTGGCTAGGTACAGGTTGGTGAAGTTTAGGCCTTGCGCGTGCTCAACTTCTGCGTGTGTCCAAAACTTGCCCACTACGTTTGTCGTGGTCCAGAGGCTCCTCTGCACATTTTGCCGTCCATCCTTGACTTCTTATGGTGTGAGCTGTTTTCTGATTTCCCTTTCTTTATGGTTTAATCCCCTTAGGGGCTGGGCTTTGTTTGATTATGAGCTTTTCCTTCTTCAGCCCACTTTTTTGCTCCTTTTTGTAGTCTTGCTACCATTTCCTACTGCACTATTCTGTCATTCCTGCTGTGATATCATTTGACCCAAGCCTGCTAGGCTTCTTTGGGCCTGCTACTTGTTCTTCTCTCAATGACTCAGTATGGTCATTGGGCTTTTTATTGCATTACTTGCAGGCTCTTATGTCCCATTTATTTCCTCTTGGGCATCCTTGGCCCATTTGCTTTCCTTGGGCTTTCTTGGCCCTTTTCCTAACTTTGCGTTCCCATGGGATTTTACTAACTTCTTTGGGCTTTCTTGGCCCAATTACCTTATCCTTCATCCTTGGGGCTCATGTGCTTGCCATCAACCCCTTACTTTCTTTGCTTGCATTATTTCGAGCTTGCTGTGACCCATTCTCACTTTTCTACATCACATACTGCCTATGGGTTTGCTACTTCTCTCTCTCCGAGCTCCTTTAGGCTCATTTGTTTATTTCATGGGCCTATAATCCATTATTTCTGCCGCTTGGGCTTAATAGTTTTTCTATCCACTTACTAACTCTTTTCTGCCCATGTTGCTGGGCTTCTTCTTTCTACTAGGCTTCCAAAAATGAGCATCAACAAGCTTCACTTATTATCAATCACACCAATGACACGACATCATGTAATTTAATAAGCTTATAAATTATGGCTGTTAAGGTCAAAATTTTGACAATTGACAAACCGTGAACCAAACATTGTATCTTGATTTTCTTGGGTTGACAAATATTTAATTACTAATAATAAACTTGATGTTGATTTTGGTCCATCAATGGAGATTAAGGCTCCTTGTCCTGAAGTAATTCAAAGCAGTCCATCGCTTACAAGGATAAAACCTCAACAGTTGTGTGAAGATGGGAATTGAGAATTAATGGATGAATATGTTGATTTGTTCTTAACCTTGGTTTCATGTGATGTATGTTAAAACAAATTACAAATTAGAATTCATTCAGCAAGGTTTCTCATGAGTGAGAAAAGATTGGTAAGTAGCATATTGGTTCAATGGTTCCGCACTTATTGTTGAAAATAAAGGGATGGAAAAGAATCATTGGACATCCAATAGATCAAGGCAAGTACGCTAAACTCGAGCCTAAGGCTGATTTTCCTGACCACCATAGAGTATAAAAAAATTTCAAGCTAGTTGACCTCTCTTTGTTTCATGATGAAGACAAACAACCTAGACTCAGAGTCAAGTCTTTTCCAATCTGGAAAGATTGACACGGGAGTGTCCAATAAACTAGCAAACCCAACGACCCTTGTTGTCCTACAAGCTCTAATATAGGAATCCTATGGTCTGGACTAGGAGGCTCAAATCAAGCCTAGTTATCTGAAGTTAGTACTGTTATTCAAAGCCCATTAAGGCTGGTCCTACAATATCTATTTAGTCAATATTTCAAATCCTAATGTCTTTAATTAGTTAATTTTGAAAGCTGTTGTTTATGGGAAATATAATACCATTTATTTTCTTTCTTTTTTTTTCTTCGATGTTTTGGGAACCATGTACTAATTTAATTCTCCCATGCTTAGAAGGCCGTTCTAAAGACTATTTCTAGTTGTTTGGCTACCATTAATGAATTAGATTGAGAGGGATTATTATTCAGAATTATTTGTGTTATATACTCATCAAGTGCAATGCCACTTAAAGCCCAGGGGAATCAAATGAACCCCTTAAACTGGCAAAAATTTTAAAAAATTATATATAATTTTAATTTTTTTTTATTTTGACCTTAAAATAAAATTTTAAACACTGTGATCCTAAATTTTTTTAAGTCTACTTAAAAAAAGTTTGAATATGATCCTTTTAGCAATATCTTGGCTTTTTTAAACCCAAAAAAAAAAAAAAAAAAAAAAAACCCAACAACAAAAGTAGAAAATTGCTAATCTTAAACCTTAGAAAAAACTCATTTAAATCTTAACAATATTGAAATAAAACAATCAAATAGGTGATCAACGAATGAATGATTATTTAGCTGTGTATATTGAAAGAGATGTAGCTCATAAGATTGAAAATGAAAAATATCATGCAACGATTTTAAAATATGAAACTCTTAGAAGGCAATTAAAAAACTTCATGTATTTGTGTGTGTGTGTGTGTGTTTTTTTTTTTTTTTTTTTTTTTTTTGTGATGTCATATATTAATTTTTTTTTTTAAATTTTTGGTATAATTTATGTTTCTTATTGACCCCCCTAGAAAATTGGAGCCACCACTTGTTATACTATGTATTTCTTTTAGTAATTTCATTGAGTGATGAGTGTTCTTTAGCCCTGTATTGTTTGTACTTTTTTTTGGGTGTGAATTTTCTATATCCCATTGGTTTTTCCTTGAGGGTTTGCTTGTTATTTTAGCAAGGGAGTCCTATTTCTTGTTTTTTCTTCCACTTCCCATTTTTTGTTATTAGTTTCAATTAGGGATGGCAATTCATATTTACGTGTCAGGTTCGTGTCGTGTCAACTCATAAGTATTTGATTATATGGGCCAACATATACTAACCCTATATGTTTATTAAATGAGTCAAATTCCTCAACCCTAACACGACCAATTTATTAAATGTGTTAGTCATGTCAACCTGTTTATTAGATTTTATCAAAATGAAAAAAAAAATTATGAAAAAACAAACAAATAAATATTTTTAATATAAAATTCAGAACTAACAAGTAACGACATCACAAATAATCATTCAAAACTAAAGCATATCTTAATATCACAAATAATCAATCACAATATGTCAAAGAAAGTAAACCACAACAACCATAAGTTTATATACCTAGGGTTTGAAGGTATATTGGTAAAATGTCATTTAATTAAACGGGTTAGATGGGTTAAACAGTTTTCATGGGTTGAACACTAACCCATCCCATTTATTAAATGGGTCATCATGTCAACCTAAATATGACACGAACCCATTAAGCCTCAACCCATTACATGCTAATTTTGTGTCTTGTCGTGTTAAGTTTGCAGGTTGTGTCCAATTTTGTCATCCCTAGTTTCTATTGGCCATCTTTCTCATAAGCAAGGCCAGTTACGTGGCATTTCTAGAAACTGGAGCCACCATTATTAGTTGTGAGATAAGGAAGCCAACTAGGAAACTATCATACAATTGGGGCACTCTGTTCATTACAATAGAATCAACCTGTCACAGGTTGTCCAATTCTCTTGGCAACTAAGGATAGGTACTTTGAACATTTTTTTTTAGCAGTTGATATGGTTTATTACTGTAGCCTTTTTAGTAGTTGCTATGTGAATTGTATTTGCAAAAAACTGAAAAAGTGAATGTGGATACTGATGATGCGAAGAAAATCAATAGACTGAATGCTCCGGGCTTTAATGGAATGATGGTTGTTTGGAAGGCTTGAAAAGACAAACGCACGATCAAAAGGTGACCGGGGTTGACTGGTCAAGAACCCTCCGATGCTTAAGTTAGTTTCTCTCTCAAAATCTAGAGTTCCAACTTTAGAGAAGATATGTCCAACTTACCTTCATCTGGTCTGAATGGGTGTTTATATAGTGTGCTCTTGAAGCGGTTATTTGATTTGTAACTTCCCTTGTATTGAGGAAGTTAGAGGGTTCAAGGATAACTTCCACAATCACTATAGGAGTTATCATATTTCATCTTTATCTTCTATAACTGTCATTAGAAGTTAAGTACCTAGTAGGAAGATATAGTGATGAATCGAGGTCTTACTCCTGCCTTGGAATAATTACACATGGTTCAATTTACTAGTTTTTGTAGATAAACTTCCCTAGAATTTTCCCAAGTGTTGGGGGTTGTCCATGTGCTTTCCTCATGGACGACCCACTTGTTTATGGACGATTGTCTCAATGGGTATAGTCATTCTTGTCTTTTTGACCCGGACGACACCCATGGACGAATTGGAGTTTGCTTCGTTTTTAGTTCACCACCAGATACCATTGAATTGGTTGGTTTTGCATGTAAATCTTTAGTAGAAGATCTGATTTTTTTTTTTTTTTAATGCTATATTTATGGACTTCTTTTCTACAACATACGGACAATCAAATGTAGCATTTTATTATTAAGAATAAAAGAGTGTTGTTTTTTAGGGTATTGATGCAAGTGATATGATTTTTTGTTGGCCTTGGCTAAAAGAATATCTCTGCCATGTTCAGTTGCTACAGTGGAAGCCTTAGCGTGTAGAAGAGCAGTCTTATTCGCGAAAGAGATGAGTATTTTTGAAGCCACTGTCAAGGGGGATGCTGAGATTGTCATCTCGGCTCTTAAAGATGGAAGGACCAACAACTCCGAATTTGGCCATATCATCTAGGATTCCCTTGTGTTAGCAAATGATCTTCGTTTTTGGGTTTTCTCTCATGTAAAAAGATTAGGCAATACTGTTGCCCACTTCCTAGCCAGAAAAGTCAAATCTGGTAATGAGCTACAGGTTTGGATTGAGTCCACACCTGATGACATAGCTCCTCCAGTGTACCGTGACTCTTTGTAGTCTTTTTTCCTTTTCAATGAAAATGAGCCTCCGGTCTGGATTCTCAAAAAAAAAAAAAAAAGTCCAGGGAAGATTTGAGCAAAGTGAAAATATAATTTAGGGATACCCTCAACCTCAAGCTTACAATTCTGAAACTCATATGGCTCCAAGTAGAAAGTAGGGACGGGACCAATGCAATTAATTGAAACAAAAAAACTAAGATTGATAAACAAATAACCATTCGTTATAAGAAAGCAGCATGTGCTATGTATTGACCGAATCTGTTGGTTTTGTGTTATACTGTTGGCCAAACAAATAATAAGAGTTGCTAATGGTACCCTATAATATTCCATCAAATTTTTTATTCATTCTTGTTAATTACTCCTACAATAGTATATACTTTAATAAAGAAAACCATAGCTATATACGGCCAGAAGGGTTTTTTAAACAACCGTATCATTATTATAATTCTTTTGATCGATCTAAAGAAGTAGCTTATTATGTTCAATCAAGACAGCGAAAGAGGTTTCTACCTTGATCCCACTTCATAAAATAAGTAATTATTTGATGTAAGCCAGAGTAGATTAAGAGGAACAAAATGGTTGTTTATTTGTACACTAATATAAAAAGTGCAATGAAAGTGACTTAGGCTGCATTTGTTTCAGTGTAAAATATTTTCCAGGTGTAAAATATTTTCACGTGTTTGGTTGCATTTCAAAAAATGTTTTGAAAAATATTTTCTGGTGTTTGGTTGTGTTCTTGAAAATACCATAGAAAACATATTTTCTACTTGTTGCTCACATTTTCTCAGCTTCCAAACAAATATATAATATCATTCCTCAATAGAGAAACACAAAAGAAACAAAACCCAGAAAAAAAAATTCATCAAATCCGGTCAAATTGAGAGAAGAAGGAAGAGAGAGAGGCGGCGAGATCGTGTAGTAGAGGCGACTAGGTTCGATCTAGAGGCGAGATTGCAAGGTGGATGCGAAGGCGAGCACGATCAGACCAGGTTCATCGGAGATGGGTTTGAGGCAGCGCGATCAGATCGGCGGAGCCGTGGGTCGGGGACTGGATTTGGGCTTCACTGGCGATAGCTCTCTCCGTCCTTTGGCTTGGGCTTAGTGTGAGTGATGAGAGTGAGATCGTAAGGTGGAGGCAAAGGTGAGCACAATCAAACCGGGTCCATTGGAGATGGGTTTGAGGCAGTGCGATTAGATAGACGATGGGTTTGAGCGACGCGATCAGATCGGCGATGGGTTTAAGCGGCGTGATCAAATCGGCGGAGCCGTGGGTCGGGGACTAGATCTGGGCTTCACCGGCAATAGCTCTCTCCGTCCTTCGGCTTGGGCTTGGCGTGAGTGATGAGAGTAAGTGAGGAGAGAAATTTTCTGGAAATGGTTTGAAGGTAAAATGAAAGTGTAAAATGATTTACGGGTGTGGGGTGGGTATTTTATGGTCAACGGAAATGATTTTCCGTTTGACCATATTTTCCATGTGCAACCAAACACACGGCAGGGTGTAAATTGTTTTCCCAAATCCATTTTCAGCCGAACCAAACGCAACCTTAATATGTAGAGGCATCTTGGAAATAAACTTTGCTTGTACTTGTACAACTATGTCTTTTGGGAGAAAATGGGCTTTTGCCCTTTTTAAAAAAAAAATCTAGCATTTTGCCCCATTTTCCAAATTAATTAGGGAAATGTCCTTGTTTTGAAACTCGATTTTTGGACAATTGAGTTATAACAAATTGAAAATTAAAAAAAAAAAAAAATTCTAGATCCCTATAATGGCGTTTTAAGGACCCTATAGTGGTGTTTTGGAACTCGAGCTCCATGAACTCGAGTTCCATGCAAGTTTTTTTTTTTTTTTTTTAAATTTTTTTTTTTTTAGTTTGATTGCCCCTAGTGGCGTTTTAAGGAATCTTATAGTGATGTTGAAACTCGATTTTGAGAAAATTGAGTTTCGAAATAGGGACATTTCCCTAATTAATTTGAAAAATGGGGCAAAATGCTAGATTTTTTGCGCGAAATGGGCAAATGCCAATTTTCTCCAAGTCTTTTGGGTTATACACTTTGGACGCCAAATAGAAACAAGTCAGCATTGTTTTTAACACCCCATTTGCCTCTCCCTCATGAAAGCCGGCCCTCACCATTCACTTCCTTGATTAAATATACACCAATAACCAAGCCTAGATCTCCTTTACTTCCTCTCCCCCTTTCTCTTTTCCAAACAATTTCTGTAAACAACAAAGACGGACCGGCTTATTAGCTTAGAGCCATCAAACGTTGTTCCAATTCGTATTGAACACGGACAGAAATGATACGGCGAGATCACCTTGCGCAACGTTATGTACACCATGCCCGTCGCCTTTCGACTTCAACCATTGATCAAGACCTGTTACACAGTGAGGCCACAATCGGGGATTATATCTCCTCTGGCTAGGCTGACCATTGAGATTATTTATCATCTCCCACCAGGCTCCAATCTTCCCCATTCCTTCCCTCACTGCGATGACTCTTTCCTTTTACATAGCGTAGTGGTTCCAGGTGCCATCATCCATGTTTGATGCTGTCCCAAATGACTGGTTCACTACAAAGAAGAAACAGGTTTTTGTAGACAGTGGCATCAAAATCACGTTCGTTGGCTCCTCGGTTTTGGCTCAACTTGTGGAAGATGGTTATATGGATGAAATTAGAGAAGTTCTTCAGAAGAGTGATCCTGAATGGAAAGCGATAGACTCCATGGACGCGCATGGCCGAACTTTACTTCACTTGGCCATTTCTCAAGGTCGACCTGAATTGGTTCAGTTACTCCTCGAATTTGAGCCGGACGTGGAGGGTCAAAGTCGATCAGGGTCTAGCCCACTTGAAGCAGCGGCGGCCTCTGGAGAAGCCTTGATAATGGAGCTATTATTGGCTCGTCGAGCCAGTATAGAGTTGTCCGAGTCCGCAACTTGGGGCCCTATTCACCTTGCGGCTGGAGGGGGTCACATGGAGGTGTTGAGGCTTCTATGTAGAAAGGGTCTAATGTGGACGCACTCACAAGGACGGGAACACGGCTTTGCACTTGGCAGTGGACGAGCGAAGAAGGGATTGCGCAAGGCTATTGTTGGCAAGCGGTGCAACGGCTGATGTTCGTAACAGTGGAGATGCTGACACGCCTCTTCATATCGTCGCAAGCTTAGGTGATGAACACATGGTTAGGCTTTTACTACTCAAGGGAGCCAACAAAGATATCAGAAACCAGGTTGGAAAATCTGCTTACGATGTTGCAGCCAAGTTCGGGCATAATCGGCTGTTTGATGCCCTCAAACTTGGAGACAGTCTATGTGTTGCTGCACGAAAGGGTGAAGTAAGAACAATACAAAGGCTTCTTCAGAACGGCGCAGCCATCAGTGGGCGAGATCAACATTGATGGACAGCGCTGCATAGAGCTTCATTCAAAGGAAAACTAGATGCAGTGAGAGCTTTAGTGGAGAAAGGTATTGATATTGATGCTAAAGATGAAGATGGGTACACGGCCTTGCACTGTGCTGCGGAGTCAGGACAGGCGGAGGTGACAGAGTTGCTTGTAAAGAAAGGAGCAGATGTGGAAGCAAGAACCAATAAGGGTGTGACTCCGCTGCAAATAGCAGAGCCGCTGCACGATGTAGGGATCACAAGGTAGTGGTGGGGATGAATTGTGTAGAAGTTAATTAAATAGGTGAAGATGTGTCAGATTTTTATTGGCGGAGTATAAAATAGTGTTGAAAAAAAAGGATAGAAGATTTGGACTCGAACTAACTTAATTAAAATTATAACATTAAAAAGGAAGAAGAAGATATTCTACATCAAACAATTAGTCTTCCAAAAGAAACTATTTTAATTTCAGATGACGACTACCTCATAGCCTATTGCTAGTTTGCCGTAGAGTGTACCTACAAACAAACAAGCATATTTTTTCAAAATCTCCCCCTACAATAAGTTTTAAAGACTGATGTTGTGGAAGCTATAAAAAAACAAACATGTTGCTTTCTGAATGGAAAAAGAGACTAAACACGTTTGCTTCTAAATAAAAACCTCGAATCCATGAGGGTTCCCTTAAATCCACAACGTAATAGGGTTCTAGAATCCACTAGAGAGAAATAATAGACAAAGTTTGTAATCTTATAAATCTAAAAACTGAATTGTCTTTGAAGCTACAATATATCTTAATAGTAAAAAGAAAACCAAGGGCGGTTAGGAAAACATCTAGAAAACCTAATTTGCACTAATCACGTAATTAGGTAGCAAAAATTAGGCAAAATAGTAATTTTTGCCAAAATAGCAAAATTGAGATAATTGCAGAAATTGAAAATATTGTCTCTAAGAGACATCCCAAAATAAATAGGACTTTATTCTTACTTTTAAATTAAAAGTTATTAAGAAAAAACAAATATTTCTAAAATTAAATAGCAAAAACACTATTTTCAGGGCCTTAATGAAGAAATTCGCCTGAATTTGGGCAACCGTTGAGATAACTCAAGTCTTGATTAGAATGCCGTTTTTCTTCAACCTGCCAAATTTCATGCAATTCTAACATCATTGCCCCGATGGCCTCTACTGGTGCCCTCCTTGATCTTGCACCGTGACCACTAGCACTTTTGTTGCTCTAGGAAGACATGTGATGTATTATACAATAAAATTTGATCTTGCACCATGACCTCTAGCGCTTTTGTTGCTCTAGGAAGACGTGCTGTAATATACAATAAAATAGTGTCAGTGATGGAATTTTTTATTTTTTTTTATACATGATAGAAATTCTACTTTAGAATAATCTGAGTGTATATGTGTATGAAACTCCCTCTTGGGAACTTAAACCCTGGCCTTTGCCCCCCACACCTCACAAGTATTTATACTTGTAGAGTGACCATCACACCAAGGGTGTGTGGTGGTAATGGATAAATATGAGAATCAATTACAACCCATCAACTTAGTAATCAAGAAAAATGATGTGAAAATTTTATATATAAATATATATATATATATATATATGTGATGCCCCAATTTGATTAATTGTGTGATGTGTGTGGGCGTGTGATGAGTCCCACATCGGGTATTTACTGGGTTGAACTGGGCTTTATTAACAACTATAAGGAGTCTCAATTGTGACTAGTCCTTTTGAGGTATAGCGCAGATGTGGCTAACGCTTTTCCTTAGGTCGTTACATATGGTATCAGAGCCGGCCCGGTAATATTGTGATGCCGCAATTTGATTGATTGTGTGATGTGTGTGAGTGTGTGATGAGTCCCACATCGGGTATTTACTGGGTTGAACTGGGCTTTATTAACAACTACAAGGAGTCTCAATTGTGACTAGTCCTTTTGAGGTATAGCGCAGATGTGGCTAGCGCTTTTCCTTGGGTCGTTACTTATGGTATTAGAGTCGGTCCGGTAACACCGTGTGGGTTCAGAGACATTACCCCACAAAGTGAGCCTTAACGAGGATGTTAGGGATTTAAGTAGGAGAGATTGTGATGCCCCAATTTGATTGATTGTGTGATGTGTGTGGGTGTGTGATGAGTCTCACATCGGGTATTTAATGAGTTGAACTAGGCTTTATTAACAATTACAAGGAGCCTCAATTATGACTAGTCCTTTTGAGGTATAGCGCAGACGTGGCTAGCGCTTTTCCTTGGGTCATTACATATGGTATTAGAACCAGCCCGGTAACCCTGTGTGGGCTCAGAGACACTACCCCATAAAATGGGCCCTAACAAGGACGTTAGGGATTTAAGTGGGGGAGATTGTGATGTCCCAATTTGATTGATTGTGTGATGTGTATGGGTGTGTGATAAGTCCCACATCGGGTATTTACTGGGTTGAACTGAGCTTTATTAACAAGTACAAGGAATCTCAATTGTGACTAGTTCTTTTGAAGTATAGTGCAGATGTGGCTAGTGTTTTTCCTTGGGTTGTTACATAATTGTGATGCCCCAATTTGTTTGATTGTGTGATGTGTGTGGGTGTGTAATGAGTCCCACATCGAGTATTTACTGGGTTGAGCTGGGCTTTATTAACAACTGCAAGGAGCTTCAATTGTGACTAGTCCTTTTGAGGTATAGCGCAGATGTGGCTAGCGTTTTTCCTTGGGTCGTTACTTATGGTATCAGAGCTGGCCCGGTAATCCCGTATGCACTCAGAGACACTACCCCACAAAGTGGACACTAACGAGGATGTTAGGGATTTAAGTGGGGGAGATTGTGATGCCCCAATTTGATTGATTGTATGATGTGTGTGGGTGTGTGATGAATCCTACATCGGGTATTTACTGGGTTGAACTGGGCTTTATTAACAACTACAAGGAGTCTCAATTGTGACTAGTCCTTTGGAGGTATAGCGCAGATATGACTAGCGTTTTTCCTTGGGTCGTTACAATATATATATAGCATTACTCTTTTTCTTATGTTCGGTGATGAGCCTAGCATGGCACCTTGTTTGATCCAAATGGCAGCTCAGTCAATTAAATCAATGACCTGTATTCTCGATCTCAATTGAGAAGTAACATAGCTTCTCAAAAGTAACGATTCAAATAAGGCCTCTAGGGGAGAATTCAACCATAATCAGGGATCAAGAATCCAAGAACTGTATCACTAAATTTCATTGGACTAGTTAGATTTCTTAACATAATTCAAGTTTCAAACCCCTAATGAAAATCAAAGAGAAAATCATTCTCACAAAGAGCACAAATAAGATGCAGTTATCAGAAAAAAAAAAGGAGAGTTTTGGAGGATTGAAACTCTATTTCATTGAAAAATGAATTGAATGAATTATTTAATACAATTAGATATGTATATATATACACCAAAGCTGTAACTAACTGTCCCTCCACAAGTAACTAACTAGCAAGCTAACAGAATTAATTAAACTAATACATAGAATTAACAAACTAATACACATGCCTGTCACATGCTAAGTTAAATACATATATAGAACTAAAAACTACATGCTGTTTCTATCTATTATGACTGTTGTCGTTTACTGTACAAATTGATTCTTCGAAGCTTTGCTTCTTATTTGTGCTTTTGATTCTGCTCCTCTTAGCTCCATTACTTACTTTAGCATCTTGACACCCCCCTCCTTAAGTGGAAAAGGGGCATGAATATTGACCATATTCAACTTGGACACAAGAAAGGAGAATTGTTGGGCATTCAAGGCTTTGGTTAACAAGTCTGTAATCTGAGAATTAGTCCTAACATGTAACATTCTGATATACCCTTCCAAAACTTTATCTCTAACAAGGTGACAATCAATCTCTATATGCTTTGTTCTTTCATGAACAACAGGGTTTGCAGTAATGTGAAGGGCTACCTAACTATCATAGAACAAGAGGGCTGCTTGAGGATACTTTATTTGAAAATCAAGAAGAACATATAAGAGCCAAATGATCTCACAGACTGCTACTGCCATTGATCTATACTCAAACTCTGCTAAAGACCGTGAGACTATTTGTTTCTTCTTTGACTTCCATGAAATCAAAGATTCACCAAGAAAGACACAAAATCCAGTGACAGATCTCCTAGTGTCAGGGCATAAAGCCCAGTCTGCATCAGCAAAGGCCTTCAAGTGCAGTTCTAATTTGCTTGAGAAAAAAAAATCTTGGCCTGGTGAACTCTTTAGATATTGCAAGACCTTATGAGTTGCTTGCAAATGAGGCTCTCTAGGATGTGCCATGAACTGGCTTAGTCTATTCACAGCAAAGGTTATGTCAGGCCTAGTTATTGTCAAGTATAGCAACCTTCCTATCAATCTTCTATAGGAGCTTGGATCTTGCAACTCCTTCCCCTCATACTTACTAAACTTGAGATTCTGATCCATAAGCACTTTGGCTAGTTTACATCCTAACATACCAACATCACCCAACACCTCAAGTGTGTACTTTTTTTGGCAGAAATTGATACCATCAGTAGTCCTTGCAACTTCAAGGCCTAAGAAAAACTTCAAATCACCCAAATCTTTTAGCTTGAACTGTTGATCTAATAGAATCTTCAACTCATCAACTGCTTGCTTGTTATCACTAGCAATCAATATATCATCAACATAAACCAATAGGGCAATAAAAGAAGTAGAGTTCTTCTTAATGAAAAGGGAGTAGTTAGCCTTGGACTGTGTAAATTCGAGAAGAACTAATGTAGTGGAAAACTTGGCAAACCATTGCCTTAAAGCTTGTTTTAGTCCATACAAGGACTTAGTAAGCTTGCATACCAGCCCCTCCTTGCTATGGAAGCCTGGTGGGAGATCTATATAGACTTCTTCCTTCAATTCACCATGAAGGAAGGCATTATTTACATCAAACTGATAGAGGTACTAGCCTTGCACAACAGCCACTACAAGAAGACATTTAACAGTAACAAGCTTGGCAATAGGTGAGAAAGTTTCAATGTAATCAATGCCTTCTTTTTTAGTGAAGCCTTAAGCCATCAACCTAGCCTTATATTTTTCCACAGTCCCATCAGATTTGTACTTCATCCTATACGCCCATTTACAACCAATTGTCTTTTTATGAGGTGGAAGAGTTATGAGGGTCCAAGTGTGATTAGCTTCAAGGGCAGAAATCTCAGTTGCCATAGCCTCTCTCCACTTACGATCTTTGACTGCTTGGTGATAGAATTTGGGCTCCTCAATTGAGGAAATGGCATTACAAAAATGCAAGTGTCTAGGAGACAATTTGTGGGAAGACAGGTAAGAGGATAAAGGGTAAGCAGTACTAGATGGAACTTGAGACACTTGATTGCACTTATAAGCTTGCAAATAAGCAAGCCTGTGAGAAATCCTAGTGGATTTTCTAAGAGGTGGAATGGAAGAAGAAAGAGCAGGAGGTGCAATATGGACAAAAGGAGAAGAATGACCAAGGGAAACATTGGACTGATCAAGATGGACATTAGACTGATTAGGGAGAATAGTGGACTGATCAGAAACATTAGAATGACCCAAAGGAACAAGTAAGGAACCAATAAGAATAGAAGAAAGGGAAGAAGGGTTTGAACAAGTATGGGAAATAGGAACATGCTTAATAATAGAAGTGGAGTCTGCAAGAGGAACATGAATAGAAATTGGAAAAGAGGGAGAGTCAAAATCAGGAGCAGATGGACCAAATAAAGGAAAAGAGTGGGAACCAAACAATGAATGATAAGAATCTGAAAAAGGGAAGATAAACTCATGAAAGACAACATCTCTAGAGACAGTGATCTTCCTAATATGAAGGTTAAGGACCTTGTAACCTTTCATATTAAAAGGGTAGCCTAAAAAGACACATGGAGAAGCTCTAGAATCAAACTTCAACCTATGAGCAAAAGGGGTGGAAACAAAACACAAGCAACCAAACACACTAAGATAAGTAAATGAAGGCTGTTTATGAAATAAAAGCTCAAAAGGGGATTTATGACCAAACAAAGGCATAGGCAACCTGTTAAGCAAATAAGTAGCTGTCAAAATACATTCTCCCCAATATGCTGAAGGGAGATTGGATTGAAACTTAAGAGATCTAGCAACATTCAAAAGATGTTGGTGCTTTCTCTCAACCACAGAATTTTGCTAAGGTGTATAAGCACAACTCTTTTGATGCACAATGCCATGATCACTATAAAAGTTTGACAAAGAGAATTCAGGAGCATTATCTGATCTAATTTCCTTAATACCAGTGTTAAATTGAGTCAAAATCATGTTATAAAAGGTAATTAAAAGCTGTTTAACATCAAACTTAGCTTTTATGAGATATACCCAAGTAGACCTAGTGGCATCATCAACAATGGTAAGAAAGAATCTAAAACCATCATAAGTGCAAACAGAATAGGGACCCCAAACATCTACATGAATCAAAGCAAATGGCTCAGTACTCATATTATTGTTTGAAGGAAATAACAGTCTTTCCTGCTTAGCCAAAGGACAGATGGTACAAATGTTATTACATTTCGAAGAAAAAGAAGGCAAAACATCTTGCAAAGATGACAGTTTATTAAAAGAAGGGTGTCCTAATCTAAAATGCCACAAAATGGACATATCTTTATTAGAGACAGCTGCTGAAAAAGCTAACTTGGGAAGCTTATTGGTGGAGAGGTAATCTGACAGAGAAGGTGGAGTCTTAGAAGTGTTGTTCTGTAGCAAATACAAACCATGTTGGACTTCACCCACTCCAATCATCCTCCAACAAGAAAGGTCCTAAATGAAGCAAAATTGAGACAAAAAATACAAAACAAAAGGGCAAACTTTGAGTGAGTTGACTGACAGACACAAGATTAAAGGAAAAAGAAGGAACACAAAGAACATGTTTAAGGGTAAGTGAATTAGACAGTTTGACAGTACCAATGTGAGTGACATGAGCAAATTCACCATTAGGTAATTCAACATAATGGGAAATAGCAATATAAGATTGAAAAAGTGAAAGAGAACAAGCAATATGATCACTTGCACCTGTGTCAAGAACCCAAGTACTACCACTAAAAGTAGATCTATTCACAAGCTTAGCAGAGAAAATGGAATGCTTGAGATTACCTGCCAAAGGAGTTGATTGAGAAGTAGAAACTTGTTTGGAAGAAACACTGTTGGCCATAGCAATTGGACTATTCTGAGAATTAGACCCTCCAATCATGGCAAGCAGTTTTTGGCACGCTCCATTGTGAAAGGAAAATGCTATGGAGTTGGTGTTGCAACAAACTCTTGAACAAAATCAAGAGAAGAGACCTGATTTGCCCTTGCTTTGGTTTTATATCCAGGAGGATATCCATGGATTTTGTAGCATTTCTCCACAGTATGACCAAGCAATCCACAATGGCTGCAAGTAGGCCTCTCCTTTCCTTTCTTGAAAGTCTTGGAACTAGAACCAAGATTCATTTTTTTGGCTGCAAGAGCTGTGTATTCAACAAAAGGACCATTGTTGCTATGTCCAACTGAACTTTGCCTTTCATCTTGAACCAGCAAAGAATATACCTTGTCAATAGAAGGAATGGGATCCATCAACAAAATTTGGCCTCGAATGTGAGAGAATGAATCATTGAGACCCATTAGAAGCTACATAATTGCTTCTCTATGATGAAGATTGGAAATCTTTTCATTCACATGGCACACACACTTCTCACAAGAGCAAAGAGGAAGTGGTTCATAGTTTTGTATCTCATCCCACAAGATTGAGAGATTGGTAAAATAATCACTCACAGTGAGTTCCCCCTAAGAAATGCTAGCAAGATCTTTTAGCAATTGATAAACCCTAGGTCCATTGCCTTGAGAGAACATATTTTGAAGCTTCTTCCAAACTTCCTTGGCAGTTCTCCGATACACCATACTAGTTGCAATCTTAGGGGAAACACAATTGATGATCCAAGAAACCACAATTTCATTGCATCGTGACCAGCTTTGAACAAGAAGAGGAACTTTCTCCATGGTAGAAGTCATAGAAGCAGAGCCATCAATTAACCAAAATTTATTCTTGATCCTAAGAGCTCTCGCCATAGATCGTGCCCACATAGGGTAGTTTTCTCCTTCAATTAGTGGCTGAGATATAAGAATCATACCAGGGGTCTCGGCGTGGTGAAGGAAAAAGGGATGTGATTCATCAATGGTAATGCTTGTAGATGCTTGATCAGAATATGCCATTGATGAAGCTTCGAAAGGAAAAACCTAGCTTTTGAAGAAGAAGAAACTAAAACAAAGAAATTAGGTGGAAGCAAGAAAAGATTGCTTTGATACCATATCAGAAAATAGGGGAGAGTTTTGGAGAATTGAAACTCTATTTCACTGAAAAATGAAATGAATGAATTAACTAATACAATCAGATATGTATATATATACATCAAAGTTGTAACTAACTGTCCCTCCATAAGTAACTAACTAGCAAGCTAACAAAATTAATCTAACTAATACACATGCTAAGTTAAATACATATATAGAACTAAAAACTACATGCCATTTCTATCTATTATGATTGTTGTCGTTTACTGTACAAATTGATTCTTTGGAGCTTTGCTCCTTATCTGTGCTCTTGATTCTGCTCCTCTTAGCTCCATTACTTCCTTTAGCATCTTGACACAATTGACACAGAAAATGTGTGAATAACACATCCCATAAATTTATATTAATTTCCATAGAATAAACTCCTCACACGACCTCTAACTTAGGCATTGGATAATTCTCAGATGGCAATCCCCTAGTGATTCACTCAATATTTTAATTGGGAAATGTTAAGGTGTAAAAAAGAATTAAAAAAAAAAGTTAAAAAAGGCAAAAAGACACCCAACGATACTAATAAAGCTAAAAAATTGAGATAAAGCTATAAAAAAGACAAATTTTCAAAAAATTGTTGTTAAAGGACATCTTGTTGTGCCCGTTAACACAACCCTTTTTAATTTAATTGACAAATGTTCGTGGATCTAGGTCATTTCCATAATGAACTGCATTAGGCATTGACATTTTTTGGGGGAATGATAACAAGTTTTCCATAGATTAAAGATTAGATTGTATTAACCAAATCCATGTAAGCATAGACAACTAGAGGTGAAACTGTTTTTAGGCGACAATAGGAAGGATCTTCGAATCAAGATAGCGAATGAGTAGTGGCCCTTTCATGACAAGTGTGTGAAATAATGCAGAGCACACATGAAATACTCCAACGCAACATGGACCTCATATGTCAGGTCTCGTCACAACACACATTGTACCGAGGCACATCCTAACAACGACTAGCCATCACCGTTATTGAAGAAGTAGGCGGTGAAATGGGGGATCATACCAAAGGCATTCAACTATTTACAAAGGGAAAGGTAGTAGGAATCGAAAGCCACGAGTCGATTTTCATGAAACAAAAGCTGAGTAATGGTATTGGCTTAATTACCAATCCTTAAGATGCATTAGGAAATATTTATAGCTACATAACACAAAGTAGTATTTGGTTACAATATAAATTCCTAGATAGAGGCAAAGGAGCTAAGGATAAATACAACAAAGGCTAAGAATAAATTACAACTAAACAGGCTATGTGATAACTATAGGAACATTGCAATCAAATGATTGAAGAAAACTATAATCACTTTTGTACTCTCACTATTCCATCCCCTTCCTATTTTCTATTCCTCCTACTTTTCCACCATTCCAACCAAACAAACCCTTATAGTGGATGGCAAGTCTTCTTGTGGGGGCCAATCGGTCCAAATTGGCGTCCTTTTTACTAGCCATCTTCTCCAAGAATCATCATGGTTCAAAGCTAAAACATTACAAGACTATAAAGCCTCATAGATCAGATCAGATCAGCCATAGGCATAACTGGCATCCAAACGTCACACTTAGAGGTGTGCAACCAACCCACAAACCCACCAAAACCGACCCGACCCAACCCAACCTGCTGCATTGGGTCGGTTTTTAGGGATGGGTAGGTTGGGTTGGGTTATGAAATTTTTTTTAATAATGGGTTGGGTTGGGTTTGGGTCATAATAATCACAACCTGCCTAACCCGACCCGACCCATCTATATATTTAAAATTTAAATTATATCTATTTAATATATATTTAAAATTATATTATACAATTAATAATTTTTTATTTAATTTTTTCCCCTATTCAGCTATTCCTATATAAAACCCAATTACCTCGCAAACCTTAACAATCTTATTTCACTCTCTACTGCCTCCCACTTCCAATCTCTCACTCCACTCTTATTTGTTTATAACTGAGTTAGAATACTAGTTCATGTATATTTTGTTTATCAACTCAATTGGATATATTTTGTTTATAATTGAATTGGAATACTAGTTCATGTATATATTTTTTTATCAACTTAGGTGGCAAGTGAGATATATATTTTTGCTCAATTTAATAATAATAGTTGTAAGGACACAATTTAGTACCGAACCAAAACAGTATTGGGTTCACACGTAAAGGGCCCAGACAATATGCTTTGTAGAGCGTGGGTGTAAAGAATTAGGTTAACCGTGGTCTATCCTCCAAAGACTCACTTTCATGAACGTTCAAAGTTTTTCAGTCGGTCCAATGGATGTTTTTTCCCTAGTGACTAGTACAACTCCTTTTTTCTTTTCTCCCTTTCTTCTCTCTTGTTTACGTCTCTTGTTCTTCTTTCTTTTTCTGTTCCCCTTCTCTCTTTCATGCTCTTCTTTTAGTTTATATACTCCCCTTTGCGTTCCATCCTTACCGCACACGTGTAGGTTGAGTCCGGAGGATTTCTTTTTGTCCCATCTCGCACCCCTGAGAACTTCCTATGGGCAACTGTAAGGCTGCTTCCTTACTGTTCAGGTATCACCTCCATATTAATACGGCCAGAGAGTTGGTTGAGAGGTCATTAATGCGGAGGCAGCTGTTGTTACAGATATTTGTTGGCCTTATCTCTTTCATCCATAGTCAGTTACTCTTATCCTTTATGGTGACCTAATTCTGAGATCGGATCGCAGTAAGACCACGTCCCAATCGTCCTCGGACGCGATCGTCCTCGGACGCATACTGCCGAGGAGTATGGCGTCCTCGGATGGGTACGCGTCCTTGGATGGGCCTCAGGCCCCACAACCCTGAATCAATTCCGAACCCTACGGGCCCATTAATCGAACGGTCCCCACAATAGCCCCTCAAAATCCTACTTTTCGATTCCTCGGGAGAAAAGGTGGATTTTGACGTCATAAGCCTGCGCCTGAGCCTGAGCGCGTTTTGGGGCATGCCCCTGACGCTTCAGCACCCCGATTTTGGCAGCATTAAATTCTGACAACTCCCTTGTCTCCCACGTTCGACGGTGAGATC